>CM034350.1:123415745-123556876 GCA_019925275.1 Mytilus edulis | reverse complement strand
CTGTACATCTCCTTTTTATTGATGTATGATGATCTCTCTATGTCATTTTTGTCGAGCCTTCGACTTTAGTCGAAAAAGCGAGACATAGCGATTCTACATTCCGTCGGCGTCGTCGGCGGCGTCCACAATTATTCACTCTGTGGTTAAAGTTTTTGAAATTTTAATATCTTTCTTTAACTATCCTGGATTTCTACTTACTTGGACAGAAGCTTGTTAATGTTCATAAGATAGCATCCAAGGGTAAATTTTTTCTGTATTTTACTTATAAATCGACTTAGTTTTTCTCCCAGGAACCATTACATTCACTCTGAGGTTAAAGTTTTTAAGATTTAAATAACTTTCTTAAACTATCCTGGATTTCTACCAAACTTGGACAGAAGCATGTTTCTAATCATAAGATAGTATCCAGAGGTAAATTTTGTAAATTGTTTTTTTTTTCAATTTTTCCCGTTTTTTACTTATAAATGGATTTTTTCTTCCAGTGAAAGTTTTCAAAACATTTTTAAGATTCTTAAACTAGCCTGGATTTTTACCAAACTTGGACAGAAGCTTCTGACAATCAAAAGATAGTATTGAGAGGAATATTTTATTGATTTTTTTCATCGTTTTTTGTTGAGTGTGTGATTAACAGCAAAAGTAGGCGAGACACTGGGTTCCGCTGAACCCTTACAAATTTTTGGTTGTTTCACCTGGTTACTGCCATAATATAGGCTACCTACTTTGTTGTCATTCACATTAAAGTGGTGTTTAGATCCAAAACATCATGCAAGACCATAACATTAAGACTTAATGTGCAATATTCCAGATCTGTTACGAAACCGACCGCTCTGATTCTTATACTTCAATAAAACAGAATTATCTTTTTCAGTAAAAAGTTGAAAGTATTAAAAAGCAGACAAAACATATTCCTCCGAGTTTTCAGATATATTGATGATTTTCTTTCCATTAACAATCCAAACTTTTCTGGTTCGATACCATTGATACATCCAAAAGGTCTAAAAAAAATAATGAAACAACAGACACTACTTCATCCGCCTCATTTTTAGACCTGTACCTCAAATTTGTCATACACGGTATTCCCAATACCAGAATACACAACTTGGTTGATGCCACTGCAGATGAACGTTTCGTCCCCGATGGTATCACCAGCCCAGTAGTAAGCAATTCGGTGTTGACATGAATATCAATTACTAGTATATGGTCGTTTTTATAAATTTCTTGTTACAAGATTGAATTTTTCGAAAAACTAAGGATTTTTTTATCCCCGGAATAGATTACCTTAGCCGTATTTGGCACAGCTTTTTTTTTAATCTTGGGTCCTTAATGCTCTTCAACTTTGTACTTTATTGGCTTTATAACTATTTTGATATGAGCGTCACTGATAAGTCTCATGTAGACGAAATGCGTGTCTGGCGTATTAAATTATAATCCTGGTACCTTTGAAAACTATAACAAACGAGTCGATTTTAATTTTGAAGTTATCAATTTCCCCCAAGTTAGTAGCAATATACCAACTTCACCTGCATAAGGGATATACATTTCCCAACTTAGTCGATTTCAAGAAATTGCAGCTACTACTCAGGACTTTTAAAAACGTCACCAGTGTCGGAGCAGGAAGTTCATGAATTAGTGGTATGTCAAAGAACGTTTATCATTTTTCTTAACAAAAGTTCATCAGGAGACCTTGTTGATAAATATTCCGTATCAACTTCAAAAATAATACACGAGGGTCTTGAAGTAAATATAATAGGTACTGACATTGTTGATAATCTTAAAGGGGCACTAGCTGCCAAATTCATGTTCACCGATTCTAATCAAATTCTCATATTTGATTTATAACAATGTTAAACATTTAGCCACACTATTAAGTCTAAATAAAACAATGAACAAAGACACAGGCATGAAAATACGTAGCTTCGTTTCGTGTGTATTTGAGTCTAGACGCCATCTAATTATTTATCGAGTTGACCTCTATAGTCATCCGATGACCATACAAGCAATGTAATCATAACTATAGATATAAATAGATTGAGCAAACACGTGCTGTTGAATTATTCTAGGTCTATTTAATTTCATATTGCAGATAGCAAATAAATGTTTATCATCGTTTTACCTGTATTATAATGTTTGTTTGTGGATCGAATCAGTCAATCAAATGATTTAACTTGGTTTCACTTTCAATTTTGACATTCTCTTCCTTTAAATAACTTAACACATACAATTCACATGTTATCCATCTCAAGCTAAGGGGTTTAATTAAAGTTCACATGAATACGGATTAAATGAGGTCGAATTATTCACTTGCAAGTGAATAAGTCATAATCAATGTTTTTTCGCTTATTTTGACAAAGTTGAACCTTATTTGGCTACTAAAAAGAAATTATTATTTCACCATTTGTATTTCATTACTGATTGAGCCAAAAAAAAAAATATATTAGGTTTTTCATATATCTCGTAGCTAGTGCCCCTTTAAAAACGTGTTATACTGTTCTTTTATATGTCTTTATGAATACTACTTCTACTGTTTAGTCTGTTTTTAATGGTATCCTTTTGAAGTGGCTCAGTACTTGTACATCCCGTCATTGTGTTATTGTTCTAGCTATGCTAATTCTCGTAATCTTAGGCTTGTCTTTCATTTTTGCAAATATGCCTTGTCTATATGATTTTTTATATTTCTTTGATACCAATGAGGTGGATCTGTACTTATATGGTCCCGTTATTGTGCTTTTGCTTTGTCTATATGTCTTTTTATGTTTCTTTGATACATATATGCCGATGCTTTTAGGTATACATAACGTCATTGTACTATTGTAAATTTGTGTATTTTTTTCTTTAATTTTTGTTACATATTTGTTTGTTTTATATTGATTAAGTTTATGACACAATATTGACTGATGTACCCCTATTTTTGACATTTTTACCTTTTATGTCTGTTTGTTTTGTTCACAGATCGTGTCAATATAATATAACTTTATGCGACTGCCATACAAGTGAGATCTTTAGCTACCTTTAAAACTAGGTTTAATCATCCATTTGCGACGTAAGAAAATGTCTGTACCAAGTCAGTAATATGACAATGGTTATCCATTCGGTAAATGTGTTGGAGCTTTTGATTTTGCCATTTGATTAGGGACTTTCCTTTTTTAATTTTCCTTGTGTAACCTCCGAAAACGATAAAACTGGTTTACGAAAGCACAAATGTAAGGTTCGTGAATTTATTGTATTTCATACATTTACATTATATTACAAAATTTATTCCACTTGACCTGGCGGAATCTAAGAAGTTCGTTTATTTACGGCCAGTCCATCTATAGACAGGAGTTTGGGGGTAAACTCATCAATAAAAGAGGGACAGTCAAACTCATAAATCGAAAATAAACTGACAACGCCATGGCTATAAGGTGTCCGGTTATTCGTACCATATCATACACTTAGTTCTTTTGTATATGCGTTTGGTGACACTGATAGAAAAGGGACGAAAGATACCAAAGGGACAGTCAAATTCATATATGATAGGTGGCAAGTATTCAATAATAATTATAACGACAATCTTCCTTACCACAAACATCTTCAAATAGACTGTCCTCATGCAAATTAAAACATAAGCTCCGGCCGATCAGTTGAAATTACATTGGCAATACTGTGACGGAAGGGGTCGGTGACGACACACCCGGGACATGAAGTGGCCAGTACTTCGACCATATTCGACCATCTGGATACCTGACATCAGATTAATGCTGAAGAACAGACATTTAATTAAATTTATATTTATTCACAAATGTACAATAAATGTATTAAACAAAGTCGGATAAACAAGAGTCAGAAAAGTTTCTTTAATGGAGTTCATAAGTAAAGGGTTTCATATGTAAAATGAAAATAAAGTGTTCCCAGAGTTAGTCTTAAAGTAAATTTGATTCGCGTTGTGTTTTTTTAAGAAGTAAAAATTGCACAAAAAAAGGAGTGACTAACTCTGGCGAACTGCACCGAAGTGGTGACTAATTCTATTCACCCAGGCGAGACTCAAGTGGAATGATACATTCCAGAGAGTATTTGGAGGCCTGTGCAAGGCCGACTCAATATCAAATGAAATCGTAATCTTGTCATAAAGCAGGCTAAATTTAAATGGAAAGGTACGAAAGAAAAGTTAAATAATTTAATATTCTTAAAAAATTATAAACACATCAAAAGTTAAAAAAAATAATAAGAATAAGAATAAGAATACTTTATTAATCCAATGATGGACCCTTGCGGGTTTTAAATTTCATACAATGATTACAATGACTTGTGTTATAACAATGAAATAATAAAATAAAATATATCACAATGGAACACTGAACAGTTAGTGCATGCACATGGAAGAGAAAGTAATGTGGGAGACAATTAATTTCTGTAAGGATTATTCCCCTTTAAACAGATATGGTGTTTTGAGCTGCATAAAAATGAATTGCAGCCCAACTGATTTGTTATAAGGGTAGTTTTCTCCCATGTACACAGAGCAACCAATTACTAGATATTTATGTATATAATTATATTTTTTACATCCTAAAACAGTAAAATTACCAATCCTTACTTCTATCTGTATATGTTTAAATAAAATTTAACTTTAGATAAACATTTAATTGATAAATATTAATCTGTCCAAATTAGTGGGAATTAACCTAGGCACATTTATAACATTTCATATACAAAAATTATCACATTAAGTGGCAACGCTGAATATATCTATATTTGAAAAAATAGAAAAACACAAAAGACCATAAATCTATTAAAACGCGGATAATAAATATAAATTCCATAAACTTTAATTTGGAATAAAGATTGCTTTTTCAGATATCAATTAAATGCATCAGAAACATTTATTTGTTCAAAGCTATATAAAAACTACAAGACCATGATTGTCTTCCTTTCTGAATATTACAAGTCTTAACATTTCTCAAATCAAAGTAGATGAAGTCTTCAAAATAATCAACATTTGTTCATGGATAATCAATAGTGTTGCAATTATAAATATAAAAACATTAACTAAGCATAATCATAATATCAATCAAGGACACATAATTACAATTCAATTTACATACCCTAAATAAGGAAATGGCGGACAATTTCACTGCAAAATATCATCCTCTAGTAGGAAAAACACATAGATCTACCTGTGAGCAATACTGACTTTATCAGAACCTTTTATATTTAAAATGTAAAACACTTCTTTAATAGTATAACTTATTCTCAACAATGCCCATCAATTAGTTCAATAAAACTATACTTCAAATTCTAATGATTATACAAAATTTCGAAATCATATTTGGATTTGCAATACTTCAGATAAAAATATAGAATATTATTTACATGTACATACCATATTTCTGTTCTTTTTGTATTTTATAAAACTCTTTTATATTAAACAGTCATATTCAAAATCATTATAAATATTTACAAAATACACCAACCTTCAATCTTCAAATATTCTTGTTAACAAAACTGAGACACAACTACACCTGTCAATCAGTTATTTATCAATAGTAAAAACATTAAATGTAGTGAACAGTTTTTAACTGTACACTAATTACTAGAAAGTAGTAAACAATATTTTGAGATACCTTTAAATAATATTTGGACAAAATAATCAACCTGTATTCTTTTTTCCAAATTTTATTTAATTTCCATATTTCACTTTATTTGCTGAAGTCTATACAAAGAGAGATAACTTAAAAATATTTAAGGTAATTTTTTACACTTGGGGTTTAGTATTTTTTAGATTTAACTTTTAAGAAACGACTTCTAGTTCACACCAAAGGTTGACACATTAAAATTAAAAAAAAACCATTAACATTTATTACAGATAAATGGTCAAAGTCTCAGCTGTGATATAATCAGTAAGCATGTAAACAGTAGAGGCATTTTTAGTCAGCATGTAAATAGTAGTTGTATATTTAGTTAGTAGTTATCAAAGGTACCAGGATTAAAATTTAGTACACCAGACGCGCGTTCCGTCTACATAAGACTCATCAGTGACGCTCATATCAGAATCTTTATGAAGCCAAACAAAAACAAAGTTGCAAAACATTGAGGATAAAAAAAATCCAAAAAGTTGTGCCAAATACATCTAAGGTAATCTATGCCTGGGATAAGAAAATCCTTAGTTTTGTTAACAGGAAATTTATAAAAATGAACACATTATTGATATTATGTTAGCATGTACACAGGAATGGTATATTCAATCAGCATGTCAACAGTGGTGGTATATTCAGTCAGCACGTAAACAAAAGCGGTATGTTAAGTCAGCATGTACACAGTAGTGGTATATCTAGTCAGCTTGTGAAAAGTAATAGTATATCTAGTCAGCATGTAAACAAAAGTAGTATATCTAGTAAGCATGCAAACAATAGTGGTATATCTAGTCAGCATGTAAACAAAAGTAGTATATCTAGTCAGCATGCAAACAATAGTGGTATATCTAGTCAGCATGTAAACAAAAGTAGTATATCTAGTCAGCATGTAAACAAAAGAAGTATATCTAGTCAGCATGCAAACAATAGTGATATATCTAGTCAGCATGTAAACAAAAGTAGTATATCTAGTCAGCATGCAAACAAAAGTAGTATATCTAGTCAGCATGTACACAATAGTGGAATATCTAGTCCGCATGCAAACCAAATTGGTATATCTAGTCAGCATGCAAACAATAGTGGTATAACTAGTCAGCATGCAAACAATAGTGGTATATCTAGTCAGCATGCAAACAATAGTGGTATATCTAGTCATTATGCAAACAATAGTGGTATATCTAGTCAGCATGTACACAATAGTAGTATATCTAGTCAGCATGCTCACAATAGTGGTATATCTAGTCAGCATGCAAACAATAGTGGTATATCTAGTCAGCATGCAAACAATAGTGGTATATCTAGTCAGCATGCAAACAAAAGTGGTATATCTAGTCAGCATGCAAACAATAGTGGTATATCTAGTCAGCATGTACACAATAGTGGTATATCTAGTCAGCATGTACACAATAGTGGTATATCTAGTCAGCATGCAAACAAAAGTGGTATATCTAGTCAGCATACAAACAAAAGTGGGATATCTAGTCAACATGTACACAATAGTGGTATATCTAGTCAGCATGCAAACAATAGTGGTATATCTAGTCAGTATGCAAACAACAGTGGTATATCTAGTCAGCATGCAAACAATAGAGGTATATCTGGTCAGCATGCAAACAAAAGTAGTATATCTAGTCAGCATGCAAAGAAAAGTGGTATATCTAGTCAGCATGCAAACAATAGTGTTATATCTAGTCAGCATGCAAACAATAGTGGTATATCAAGTCAGCATGCAAACAATAGTGGTATATCTAGTCAGCATGTACACAATAGTGGTATATCTATTCAGCATGCAAACAATAGTGGTATATCTAGTCAGCATGCAAACAATAGTGGTATATCTAGTCAGCATGCAAACAATAGTGGTATATCTAGTCAGCATGCAAACAATAGTGGTATATCTAGTCAGCATGCAAACAATAGTGGTATATCTAGTCAGCATGCAAACAATAGTGGTATATCTAGTCAGCATGCAAACAAAAGTAGTATATCTAGTCAGCATGTACACAAAAGTGGTATATCTAGTCAGCATGTACACTAGTCAGCACGCAAACAAAAGTGGTATATCTAGTCAGCATGTACACAAAATTAAAAGTGGTATATCTAGTCAGCATGCAAACAAAAGTGGTATATCTAGTCAGCATGTACACAAAAGTGGTATATCTAGTCAGCATGCAAACAATAGTGTTATATCTAGTCAGCATGTACACAATAGTGGTATATCTAGTAAGCATGCAAACAATAGTGGTATATCTAGTCAGCCTGTACACAATAGTGGTATATCTATTCAGCATGCAAACAATAGTGGTATATCTAGTCAGCATGCAAACAATAGTGGTATATCTAGTCAGCATGCAAACAATAGTGGTATATCTAGTCAGCATGCAAACAATAGTGGTATATCTAGTCAGCATGCAAACAATAGTGGTATATCTAGTCAGCATGCAAACAAAAGTAGTATATCTAGTCAACATGTACACAAAAGTGGTATATCTAGTCAGCATGTACACTAGTCAGCACGCAAACAAAAGTAGTATATCTAGTCAGCATGTACACAAAATTAAAAGTGGTATATCTAGTCAGCATGTATACAATAGTGGTATATCTAGTCAGCATGCAAACAAAAGTGGTATATCTAGTCAACATGTACACAAAAGTGGTATATCCAGTCAGCATGCAAACAATAGTGGTATATCTAGTCAGCATGCAAACAATAGTGGTATATCTAGTCAGCATGTACACAATAGTGGTATATCTAGTCAGCATGCAAACAATAGTGGTATACCTAGTCAGCATGTACACAATAGTGGTATATTAAGTTAGCTTGTAAAAAGTAGTGGCATATTAAGTAAGCGTGTGGAATGTGGTAGTATATTAAGTTAGCATGTAAAACGCTAGCGGTATATTTAGTTAGCAAGTTAAAAAAAAGTGGTTTATCTAGTCAGCATGCAAACAATAGTGGTATATTTAATAAGTACGTTAACAAATGTGACATATTTAGTCAAAGTCAGTCTTCCTAATCTAAAATCACTTAACCAAAGAAGTAAATCATTTGTACTAGTAATGTCTTTCTTAAAAAGAACTATACGTTTCATATTTATGCATTTCCGAAACAACATTTTTTTAAAATTAAAAACAGGTTTTAAAAGATGTTTACAAATTGTTTAAACCTTAATTTTAAGCTATTTGCTGACATGAATGTGTATTAATCATAGCAATTATATCACTACATACTGCAGCTGTGCTATTTGAGCAGTCAAATTGAATTGACTGTATATTTATATGTGATATACAGTCACTGACCGTACATCACCTTGTTTATGACGTTGACAATGCTTTTCCGTACAGTTTTATTTATGACGTCAATAAAACATACAGGTTCGCGGTAATTTTACGCTGTCCGCTCACAATTGAAGAATGACGGTTTTTATCCTAAATACTTCATTTTGAACAGTTATAAGATTTGCAGAATATAAAGAATAATCATATATTAGCTGGTATGTCAGTTAACTGCTAGTAGTCTGTTGTTATTTATGTATTATTGTCATTATATTTATTTTCTTTTGTTACATCTTTTGACATCGGACTCGGACTTCTCTTGAACTGAATTTGAATGTGCGTATTGTTATGCGTTTTCTTTTCTACATTGGCTAGAGGTATAGGGGGAGGGTTGAGATCTCATAAACATGTTTAACCCCGCCGCAATTTTGCGCCTGTCCCAAGTCAGGAGCCTCTGGTCTTTGTTAGTCTTGTATGATTTATAATTTTAGTTTCTTGTGTATAATTAGGAGTTTAGTATGGCGTCCATTATCACTTTACTAGTATACATATTTTTAGGGGCCAGCTGAAGGACACCTACGGGTGCGGGAATTCTCGCTACATTGAAGACCCATTGGTGGCCTTCGACTGTTGTCTGCTCGATGGTCGGGTTGTTGTCGCTTTGACACATTTCCCATTTCCTTTCTCAATTTTATTGTCTCGAAATATCAATCTGTTATTTGTTCTTGACTCGAAACAGGTAGAAATGCTTGACACAGCCTCGCTTTCTACCTGTTTCTAAGCCTTGTACAAATAACATTGATATTTCGAGACAATGTATGGTTATTCTATATGTAACATTTTCCATAGGCAATAAATAAATCTGACTGATCACATCTTAGACAGTTTAATCCTCTGTCTAACAAAATCTTGAATATGTCTGTATGACCATGTTCACAAGCATTCAGTACAGGTGACTGATCCCTCCCGTCACAGTTACTACAGTCGGCTCCTCTGTCTAACAACATTTTTACTATTTCTGTATGACCAATTCACAAGCCTTCAGTACAGGTGACTGATCCCACCTGTCACATTTATTATAGTCTGCTCCTCTGTCTAACAACATTTTTACTATTTAAGTATGACCATGTTCACAGGCCTTCATTACAGGTGACCTATCCCTCCAGTCACATTTATTAAAGTCTGCTCCTCTGTCTAACAACATTTTTACTAATTCTGTATGACCATGTTCACAAGCCTTCATTATAGGTGACTGATCATATTTATCACATTTATTATAGTCTGCTCCTGTGTCTAACAACATTTTTACTATTTCTGTATGACCATGTTCACACGCCTTCACTTTAGGTGACTGATTCCACCTGTCACATTTATTATAATCTGCTCCTCTGTCTAACAACATTTTTACTATTTCAGTATGACCATGTTCACAGGCCTTCGTTGATTGATTATAATAATCATATGTTATACAGTCTATTCCTCTGTCTAGCAATATCTTTACTATCAGTGTATCACATGGCTTCATTACTTTGTTACCTACTATCATCATCACATTTATGAATGTCTACTCTTTCTACCAACATCTTTACACTTTCTGTATTGCCATATTCACGAGACATCATTACAAGTGACCGACCATCTTCATCATATGAATTACAATCTGCTCCTTTGTTCAACAACATCTTTATTATTTCGGTATAACCATGTTGACAAGCCTTTATTACAAGTAACTCATCCCTCCAGTCACATTTATTAAAGTATGCTCCCTTCTCTAACAACATCTTAACTATTTCTGTATAACCATGTTGACAAGCCTTCAATACAGGTGACCTATCCCTCCAGTCACATTTATTAAAGTCTGCTCTGCTGTCTAACAACATTTTTCCTATTTATGTATAACCATGTTCACAGGCCTTTATTAGAGGTGACCTTCTTTCATCATCACTTTTATTATAGTCTGCGCCTCTGTCTTACAACATTTTTACTATTTCTGTATGAGCATAATCTCAGGCCTTCATTTGAGGTGACTTACTTTCATCATCACTTTCATTATAGTCTGCTCCTCTGTCTAACAACATTTTTACTATTTCTGTATGACCATGTTGTCAAGCCTTCATTACAGGTGACCTATCCCTCCAGTCACATTTATTAAAATCTGCTCCTCTGTCTAACAACATCTTTACTATTTCTATCTGACCATGTTTACAAGCCTTCATTATAGGTGACCTATCCCTCCAGTCACATTTATTAGAATCTGCTCCTCTGTCTAACAACATCTTTACTATTTATGTATGGCCATGTTCACAAGGCGCCATTAGAGGTGACCTCTCCTCAAAGTCACATCTATTATAGTCTGCTCCTCTGTATAACAACATCTTTACTATTTCTGTATGACCATGTTTACAAGCCGCCAATAGAGGTGGTGACCGATACCAACTTTCACATCGATCATAGTCTGCTCCTCTGTCTAACAACATCTTTACTATTTCTGTATGACCATGTTCACAAGCCTTCATTTTAGGTGACTGATTATATTTATCACATTTATTATAGTCTGCTCCTATGTCTAACAACATTTTTACTATTTCTGTATGACCATTTTCACAGGCCTTCATAAGAGGTGACTTACTTTCATCATCACATCTATTAAAATCTGCTCCTCTGTTTAACAACATTTTTACTATTTCTGTATGACCATTTTCACAAGCCATCATTACAGGTAAACAACCATGTTCATCACATGTATTAAAATCTGCTCCTCTGTCTACCAACATCTTTACTATTTCTATCTGACCATGTTCACAAGCCTTCATTATAGGTGACTGAACCCACCTGCCACATTTATTATAGTCTGCTCCTCTGTCTGACAACATCTTTACTATTTCTGTATGGCCATGTTCACAAGCCTTCATTACAGGTGATCTATCCCTCCAGTCACATTGATTATAGTCTGCTCCTCTTTCTAACAACATCTGTACAATTTCTGTATGACCATTTTCACAAGCTATCATTACAGGTAAACAACCATTGTCATCACATGTATTATAATCTGCTCCTTTGTTTAACAACATCTTTACTATTTCTGTATGACCATGTAGACAAGCCTTCATTACAGGTGACCTATCCCTCCAGTCACATTTATTAAAGTCTGCTCCTCTGTCTAACAACATTTTTACTATTTCTGTATGACCATGTTCACAAGCCTTCGTTATAGGTGACTGATCATATTTATCACATTTATTATAGTCTGCTCCTATGTCTAACAACATTTTTACTATTTCTGTATGACCATGTTCACAGGCCTTCATAAGAGGTGACTTACTTTCATCATCACATCTATTAAAATCTGCTCCTCTGTCTAACAACATTTTTACTATTTCGGTATGACCATGTTCACAGGCCTTCATTATAGACGACTGACCCATCTTGTCACATTTATTATAGTCTGCTCCTCTGTCTAACAACATCTTTACTATTTCTTTACGATCATATTTACAAGCAGTCATTATGGGAGACTGGCCATAATATGTACACCTGTTTATATTTACACCATGATCACAACACCACTTAAACAAAGAAATGTATCCTAAATAACAACAAAGTAATAAAGAAGTATCATAGGTATGGGCATCATTATGCAAATGGTTTTTGGATCGTTTGCCATAATCATAAATATAGTAATCTTCATGCAAACATTTTTTAAATAGATTACTGTCATCACAGATGTGTGCCAGGCGTCTCTGGTAAGATTTATCTAGTGTTTTTAAAAAGCAGAGCAAATTATGTCTGAACAGAGTTATCTTCATGTTGATGTTTCTAAGTACATCTTGTAATATTTTTTTTTACCAGTCATCAAGCATTCTTTGTATGTATATCTGATGACATTTTGTAGGTATTATAGTAATAATATGATCCATGTCGTCCTTTCTTTCTAATAGGAATCGTTCCTTAATCAAACCACTGTCTGCATTCCTTATCAAGCAATATATTATCTTTTGTCCATAGATCTTAGCAATAAAGTCAAATATTTTATCATGTTTTATCTTGTACATGTTTTGTTCTTTCTTTATAAATGTATGTGTGAGTGCATCAAGTTCATCCTGTATTACCAGTCTTGATGTTCCTCTGTCTAATCTACATGCCTCACATGTGTTCTCTATAATAGCCCTAGTTTGTTCAGTCAACTCTCCTGACAACATTTCTTCTTTTAACCTGTTGTTAAACATGACACATAAAGCCAAAGCACAGTTTTTAGTGTGATGCCCTCTCTTTGGATACTTATCAATCTCTGCTTCATAAACTGAAAAAGGATTCTGAAAGAAATCTGTAATAACAACTTCAGGATTATCATGGTACAATTTACATAAAAGAGGAAAACAGTCGTAAATATCATAAAAGTCACTTATCTCAGAGGCTTTTGCATTGAGATACAATTCAGCTAATAATTTTTTTTCAGTTGTTGACAAGCAATTTGTCTCTGATAGCATGTTACATACACATGACTTGTTATGCGTTTTCTTTTCTACATTGGCTAGAGGTATAGGGGGAGGGTTGAGATCTCATAAACATGTTTAACCCCGCCGCAATTTTGCGCCTGTCCCAAGTCAGGAGCCTCTGGTCTTTGTTAGTCTTGTATGATTTATAATTTTAGTTTCTTGTGTATAATTAGGAGTTTAGTATGGCGTCCATTATCACTGCACTAGTATACATATTTTTAGGGGCCAGCTGAAGGACACCTACGGGTGTGGGAATTCTCGCTACATTGAAGACCCATTGGTGGCCCTCGACTGTTGTCTGCTCGATGGTCGGGTTGTTGTCGCTTTGACAAATTTCCCATTTCCTTTCTCAATTTTATTGTCTCGAAATATCAATCTGTTATTTGTTCTTGACTCGAAACAGGTAGAAATGCTTGACACAGCCTCGCTTTCTACCTGTTTTATAAGCCTTGTACAAATAACATTGATATTTCGAGACAATGTATGGTTATTCTATATGTAACATTTTCCATAGGCAATAAATAAATCTGACTGATCACATCTTAGACAGTTTAATCCTCTGTCTAACAAAATCTTGAATATGTCTGTATGACCATGTTCACAAGCATTCAGTACAGGTGACTGATCCCTCCCGTCACAGTTACTACAGTCGGCTCCTCTGTCTAACAACATTTTTACTATTTCTGTATGACCAATTCACAAGCCTTCAGTACAGGTGACTGATCCCTCCCGTCACAGTTATTACAGTCGGCTCCTCTGTCTAACAACATTTTTACTATTTCTGTATGACCATGATCACACGCCTTCACTTGAGGTGACTGATCCCACTTGTCACATTTATTATAGTCTGCTCCTCTGTCTAACAACATTTTTACTATTTCAGTATGACCATGTTCACAGGGCTTCATTACAGGTGACCTATCCCTCCAGTCACATTTATTAAAGTCTGCTACTCTGTCTAACAACATTTTTACTATTTCTGTATGACCATGTTTACAAGCCGCCAATAGATGTGGTGACCGATACCAACTTTCACATCGATTATAGTCTGCTCCTCTGTCTAACAATATCTTTACTATTTCTGTATGACCATGTTCACAAGCCTTCATTTTAGGTGACTGATTATATTTATCACATTTATGATAGTCTGCTCCTATGTCTAACAACATTTTTACTATTTCTGTATGACCATTTTCACAGGCCTTCATAAGAGGTGACTTTCTTTCATCATCACATCTATTAAAATCTGCTCCTCCTCTGTCTAACAACATTTTTACTATTTCTGTATGACCATTTTCACAAGCCATCATTACAGGTAAACAACTATGTTCATCAAATGTATTAAAATCTGCTCCTCTGTCTACCAACATCTTTACTATTTCTATCTGACCATGTTCACAAGCCTTCGTTATAGGTGACTGAACCCACCTGCCACATTAATTATAGTCTGCTCCTCTGTCTGACAACATCTTTACTATTTCTGTATGACCATGTTGACAAGCCTTCATTACATGTGATCTATCCCTCCAGTCACATTTATTAAAGTCTGCTCCTCTGTCTAACAACATTTTTACTATTTTTGTATGACCATGTTCACAAGCCTTCGTTATAGGTGACTGATCATATGTATCACATTTATTATAGTCTGCTCCTATGTCTAACAACATTTTTACTATTTCTGTATGACCAAATTGACAGGCCTTCATAAGAGGTGACTTACTTTCATCATCACATCTATTAAAATCTGCTCCTCTGTCTAACAACATTTTTACTATTTCTGTATGACCATGTTCACAGGCCTTCATTACAGACGACTGACCCAGCTTGTCACATTTATTATAGTCTGCTCCTCTGTCTAACAACATCTTTACTATTTCTTTACGATCATATTTACAAGCAGTCATTATGGGAGACTGGCCATAATATGTACACCTGTTTATATTTACACCATGATCACAACACCACTTAAACAAAGAAATGTATCCTAAATAACAACAAAGTAATAAAGAAGTATCATAGGTATGGGCATCATTATGCAAATGGTTTTTGGATCGTTTGCCATAATCATAAATATAGTAATCTTCATGCAAACATTTTTTAAATAGATTACTGTCATCACAGATGTGTGCCAGGTGTCTCTGGTAAGATTTATCTAGTGTTTTTAAAAAGCAGAGCAAATTATGTCTGAACAGAGTTATCTGCATGTTGATGTTTCTAAATACATCTTGTAATTTTTTTTTTTACCAGTCATCAAGCATTCTTTGTATGTATATCTGATGATATTTTGTAGGTATTATAGTAATAAACTGATCCATGTCGTCCTTTCTTTCTAATAGGAATCGTTCCTTAATCAAACCACTGTCTGCATTCCTTATCAAGCAATATATCATCTTTTGTCCATAGATCTTAGCAAGACAGTCAAATATTTTATCATGTTTTATCTTGTACATGTTTTGTTCTTTTTTTATAAATGTATGTGTGAGTGCATCAAGTTCATCCTGTATTACCAGTCTTGAAGTTCCTCTGTCTAATCTACATGCCTCAAATGTGTTCTCTATAATAGCCCTAGTTTGTTCAGTCAACTCTTCTGACAACATTTCTTCTTTTAACCTGTTGTTAAACATGACACATAAAGCCAAAGCACAGTATTTAGCGTGATGCCCTCTCTTTAGAAACTTATCAATCTCTGCTTCATAAACTGAAAAAGGATTCTGAAAGAAATCTGTAATAACAACTTCAGGATTATCATGGTACAATTTACATAAAAGAGGAAAACAGTCGTAAATGTCATAAAAGTTTCTTATCTCAGAGGCTTTTGCATTTAGATACAATTCAGCTATTAATTTTTTTTCAGTTGTTGACAAGCAATTTTTCTCTGATAGCATGTTACATACACATGACTTGAAAACTGATAATGAACCAAACTTTCCATCTTGGTACACTTGCAAACGACATGCTGCAAGTATTTTTGTTTGTTTTTTATCAAGATTTTTTAATATATCCCCCATGATTGGTTCCCAACTTTGTATGTCACTTTGATTAAGCGAAAAATTTCCACATAAATCATCAACAACAAACAATGTTTTCTTATTTGGATTGTTAAATCTAAGAATGTCACCTGGCTCTGTCACTATAAGTACATCATATCCTTCTTCTGCCATTTGTAAAGCCACATGTCTAAGTGTTGCTGTCTTTCCTACACCAGAACTAGCCGTAATAGTTACACAACTATTCTCGTTTAGACATTTGAGAACATCATGGGCAGCTCTTGTATTTATAAACATCTTATCATCATTTTCCTTCCAATCTTTAAGTGTATCATTTATTCTTTCTGAAATATAAATTAGGACAAATTTTACAACTGACAAAGAAATATCTGGATACAATAGTGTATCATTTTATTATATAAATAACCAGCTGATTGCTGTATTATATACATGATACATATGTGTACAATATTGAGGTATTAATGTTTTCTTGTAAATTACTTGTGGATTACTTCTTTATCCTTGTTAAAGTTCATACATATCCTTGCGATTGCGTGATGCATATTCACTTGATATAACATACCAACAAATTTAATAGGAGTAACACGACAGTCACATGTGGAGCAGGATCTGCGGACATCATCAAGAGTTGGTTGACCATGATGACATATCCGTTTCACAGATGATAGCGGATAGGTTCCTAATGTCGTAACTACAATCCTGTCCCCTTTTCCCGAATGTGATCCACCGAATAAGACTTATTAACGGGTTAGTACTAACATGAGCAACAATATGGGTGCCACATGTGGAGCAGGATCATCTGCTGATCTTTCCAGAGCACCTAATACCCCCCCCCCCCCCCCATTTTTTAATGCGGTTCGTGTTGCTCATTCTTTAGTTTTCTATGTTGTGTTTTGTTTACTATTGTTTGTCTGTTTGCCTTTTTCTTTTTTTAACAATGGCTTTGTCAGTTTATTTTCGACCTACCAGTTTGAATGTCACGCCTGTATCTTACGCCTCTGTTTTACCCTTCAGAATCACATGAGATCAACTCTAGTTTTCATGGGGTTCATGTTAATCAGTCTATAGTTTTCTTTTTTGTGTTTTGTATACCGCGTTTGTCTTTAAGTCTTTTCGGGTTGTTTTTTTTTGGCATGACATTGTCAGTTTGTTATTGACTTGAGTCCATTTGGTATCTTTCACCTCTCTTTGTGAGTTTGCATATACTGTTGGAAAATTCTTGCTATATTATACCAAACAATGACACAATTTTGCTGTTGCTATTTTCTCTCTTTTCATGCCAAATGTACTCAATTTCATTTGCAGTATGGTTAGATAGATACAGAATACAATAAAATGCACCGATGGGCGCAATTAGATTCGAGAGTATAAGTCAAATACTGAACAGTTGGGGCAAGTATGGACACTTCATTCAAGTTTGATACAGCTCTAAATTTGGTTTGTGATTAAATATTTGACACAGCATACAGTGGAGCGGCGGAGAGGACAATTTAAGAAATTTAAATATTCTACATACATCATGGCATTAAAATAGTTCATGTGAAAGCTTATAAAAATCGTATACTTGTTGAATATATGTATCTTAAATATGAAATGTGGTCGCATAATGCTTTAAATCAAGAACAAAGGTCATCATTTAAAAAATTCTTATTTTCCTCTAGGGAAACAAACTGCAGATTTTTTTTTCAAAATCTATAATCCATTCAGAAAATTGTACAGAAGTATTATTTATCAGTGCTATAGTTCCGACTTAGATGATCTTAGATGTGTTTCATATTAGCACATGACGTCAGAATAACGAATTACTTATCTTTTTCGAAAGTATCACGTTTCATGGAAATTTCAAAGCCTAATAAATAACTGCAACAGAATAACCTTGATCTTCGACCTCGATAAATATCATTTTTGGACACAATAACATACATTTGAGAATAATATATATTAAGAGTATCCAAAATACGTTGTCGATAAAATCGAACAACATTTGCAGGTTAGATTTCGTCTCAGCTTTCCATGATTTTGTCATGTAATTTTCTCTAAAGCATTTCCCACTAAGTCTCAATACACGTTAATTTTTCTGATGATAAAAGAACCATGAGTTATTGAAGTGACAACTACGTTTAACTTTCCTTCCACGGTACTGTAGTGAACGCAAGCGGGTTTTATGACAAATTCAAAAATTTAGACATGGCCGATTTAAAATACAAAATGAAACGTCGAAAAATTTATAGAAAGCTAAAATTCACGTACGACATTAACGAGGAACACCTCAATTTTGTAAGATAATATTGTTTATGATATGTCATCTGTGTTATCAGCAATGTCGGCAGATACAGCATGGACATTATTACAATTACCTGCACTTTGACAAAACACAAATTCAAGCAAGAAAGATTGATTGATTGATTATTGGTTGCTTTGCGTCCAGTGGCAAATATTTCATGCATGGACAGGAGGAGAACACATTAACAATAAATACAGGTCCTGTAACAGGGGACGACTGGGATGAAGTGCGGGGAAATTAAACTACCACTGGAATATCACTCTTTTTACCAAAAAATCTCAAGACTAAAATCGACCGTAAGTTACACTGAAATAATTATGACTTACGAGTATTTGTTTCTCGTAATATTTTTTAAGAAATGAGTAGCTGCTCCTTGTTAACGCTTGCTGGTCGTGTTGAGAGTCTGATGTCATTTGTCCTTCAAAGAAAACTTGCTCTTACTTGATATTTGTCTAAATTTTCCAACCAAACTCACATGGCATAATTTGGGTTGGTAACATTTACCTACAACCAAACTTTGCTTTGTCATAGTGCACATACAAATGTAGTACGTATTGCTTAAATGTTCCTAATGTCGTTACTAAAATCCAGTCCCTATTTCTCGAATTTGACCTATCGAGTTAGACTTATTACCGGGTTTGTACTAACATGAGCAACACGACAAAAGCCACATGTGGAGCAGGATCTGCTTACCCTCCCGGAGCACGTGAGATCACCCCCATTTTTGGTTGAGTTCATGTTGATCAGTCTTTAGTTTTCTATGTTGTGTTTTGTATCCAATTCTTTGTCTGTTGGTCTTTTTCTTTTTTACCCATGGCGTTGTCCGTTTATTTTCGACTTATGAATTTGAATGCCCCTATGGTATCTTTCGCCTCTCTTTTTTAAACAATAACTCACATTGTGGCAGCTTTATTACACTCTTATCTTTATATGCCAGCTTTAGCTGGCACTTATGATAGAAGCATCGTTTTGGAATAAAGAACAATAACTCTCTCTACACGACCCATCCGAAAAGTTTCGTCACTCTCGTTAAATATCGCACGATTATTTTTTTAATGGCTGCCGAGTTTAACGTTTCATCGCGATTTTGAAAAAAGGGACACAACGAAATAATTTTGATGTTAAATACGACGTGGATATTTATTTGTTTACAAAAACAAGAATTTTTTTTTTTTGTGACTTGTGAAGTTTATTTAACATTTTAAAATTTCATTGTACAACTGAAATAACCGAAGTTTGGACAACATCTTTCGCCATATTTAATCGTCTGCATTGACAGCGAAAGCAAATTTCCTAAATATCACAGGTACTTCATTTAGATGTCACATGATCCTAATTAATGATTACATTTATAGTGTAAAAGATCCGTCTAAATATGGGAACATAAAAAAAACCACTGCAAGCAATAGATTTCGAGAGAAACTTAGCCGGACATGCCGGAGGTCATGGTCCATGGACGTAGTAAAAATATCCGGTGCTTCCATTGACCACGAGTCATGACTACGATTATTCATCTGCTACATAATTCCAAATATCAAGTAACAGTGATAATGCAGTTGATTATATGGTTGAATGTGATCATCATGGTTATTCCTGTAGCTCACAGACAAATACAGGTACTTCCCAATTATAGCATTTCTATTCAGTAGTCTCCTACTTTATTGAACCGTCAGAAGCTTTCAAAACTTAACAAAACAAAAACAAAATATCCAAATTCAAAATCCTCTAACAATTGGCAAACTCTCAACAAATCTTGTCATTAATTAAGACACTGTCACATATCATCTACCTTATACAGTCCCAGGAGATGGAAACTGGGTTTTTTTCACACCTAAATTAATCATAAATGTCAGATGATTTGAAAATAGGTGGGGCAAATGTAGACTTGAGTTTGAATAATACATTAGTAAATTCACGAGGTATATTGTATGCACCCATATTGTCCAAAACTGGAATTTATAGGAGATGGAGTTATGATTACCCATAATAATACAATGAGTTTTGATGGGTATATACAGTCAGGGCATGTTACTTGAAATTCAAGCTGCAGACACATTTTTTGAATGCAACAATCCAACATATAAAATATTTGACTCCGGAAGTTACCTCATGCATATTTTATGCATTTGTTTAAACCTTATCAAAACAAAACATTTTCACTCAACTAAATACATTTATCAGGTGCTCATTTTAACCTATGAAAGAAATAAACACTTATGGCTATAGTAAGCAACTTCACACCTAAAAATTAATTTGCATGAACAAAAGAAAAAAAAGGACCTACCAAAAAGAAATAAAATGCTTCCCTGACTGCAGCCTGATTAAACCTCAGATTTGATTTAGCATATAAAAACATACCAAAAATTTAATGTCAAACTTTTAGACTAATTTGAAAACAGGTATCGGGTGAGCCTGAAACATTTCTTTTCAGCAGCAGTCTCTGACTACATATAAACTTTCTTAATTTTTCATGGTTGTCCAACAAAAATGTTGAAAATGTGTACTTTTATTTCTAGTTGCACTCATGTGAAAGCGGTACCTTTTTGGTCACTATCTATGCGTTGCTTCTAAATATGAAATGTAACACTTTATATTGACTGAACAGGTAAAACAAAATACTTCTCAAGAAACGAAAAAAGAAGACAACTTGGAACAGCACCATCCATGAGACTATGAATAAAAACTCAGATCTGAATAGCATGGACGATAGGTTAGTTATATGTCCTTGTGAATAGTTAGGAAAGATATCAATAATTCTGCAGATAACGCAATTTTATCAGGTTTTAGTTCATTTTCTGCTCAAATTTTCACACAGTGAATCTTTCAAAAAGGCTAAACTATATAAGTTTTAATTACTGAAAGTTTCAAACATTGACCGTTGACGTGATTCATTTACCAAATAACTGCTTCTGAGAAAAAAATCGTGTTCAATTTTGTGAATTAAAGAGAAAGTAGATCCTTTTGCACTTACACATGTCAATTGTGAACTAGGGAGACATATTAATATACATGTAAGCACTTGTTTCTGAATCCTAAATGTGAATGTGTTTATAAAATATACTTGTATTATTCATAATAAAATATTGTTAACATCAGTTGCGAAATGAACAAATATACTTTTTTTAATCATGACCAGTCCACTGATACTGACATTATCAAGGAGTACATATCAAAGGAAAAATGAACAAATTACAGATAAAATAATATACACCCTCTCTTTCATGTGTATCTTCTGCCATTTCAGTATTTGAAATTTTGAAAAATCTTGAAGAAAACTACGGTGAGGCCATGCAAGAAATATTTTTTAACTTGTTCCAACAACATAATATTTTGTTCACACAAGATAATAGGTTGTGCCCACAAGAAAGTGTTCTTGTTCCCACAAGATAAAATGTTGTTCCCACAAGATAATATATTGTTCCCACAAGATAATATCTTGTACCCACAAGATAATACATTGTTCCCACAAGATAATATCTTGTATCCACAAGATAATATCTTGTTCAAGATGTGTTTTATTTATACTATTGTGAGTTATAAAAAGAAACAACAAGAGGCTCTCAAGAGACTGAATCGCTCACCTGGTAAACAATGCCCTATAAACTATAAACAAATCTGAGTTAAACTGTTCAATAGGTCATGATCTAACAGTCCTGAAATATTCAGACAAATCGAACAACCCATAGTTGGGTTGCTGCCACTTAATTGGTAATTTTAGGGAATTTTTGTAGTTTTTGGTTATTATCTTGAATGTTATTGAAGATAGAGATAAACAGTTAACTACAAAAATGTTCAGCAAAGTAAGATCTACAAAAACTTTGATATGACCAAAAGTGTCAATTGACCTCTTAATCAGTTATTGCCCTTTAAAAACAATTTTAAACAATTTGTTTATCAACTTTGCTAACATTTAAAAATCTTCTCCTTCAAAACCACTAAGCCAAATACTTCAAAACTTTAAGTGAATATTCCTTAGGGTATCTAGTTCATAAATTCCTTAGGGTATCTAGTTCATAAATTATGTCCAAAGTTTTGATCCATAAATCAACATGGCCCTCATTGCTAAAAATAGAACAGAAGTTTTTGGTTATTATCTTTAATAATATTGAAGATATTAAAGATAAACAGCAATTATGTTCAGCAAAATAAGACCTACAAAAACGTCAATCATGAACAAAATTGTCAATTGATCTCTTACAGAGTTATTGCCCTTTAAAGACAATTTTAAACAGTTCATCATGTTTGCTAACATTTAAAAATCTTCTCTTCCGAAACTACTGGGCCAAATACTTCCAAACTTTAACTGAATGTTCCGTAGGGCAGGGACGTATATAGGTTCTATATAAGTCCTTGCTTAGGGTATCTTGTTTATAAACTATATCCAAAGTTTTGATCCATCAACAAACATGGCCGTCATGGCTAAAAATATAACAGAGGGGTCAAAATGCTGTTTTGGCTTATATCTCAAAAACTATAGCATTGAAAGCAAATCAGACAAGGAGTTAAAGTA
Source organism: Mytilus edulis (assembly GCA_019925275.1). NCBI lineage: Eukaryota > Metazoa > Mollusca > Bivalvia > Mytilida > Mytilidae > Mytilus > Mytilus edulis. The sequence goes on along the minus strand of CM034350.1, from coordinate 123,533,696 downwards.
TACATAAGGTCAAGCTCTACCTGCCCTGAAATTTTCAGCTGAATTGGGTAACCAATTTTTACATTATTGTCCCTGAATTGATGATTTTAAGGAAATTTTGCAGTTTTCGGTTATTATCTTAAATATTGTTTTAGATAAAGATAAACTGTAAACAGCAAAAATGTTAAGAAAGTTATCTGCAAATAACTCAAATGACAAAAATTGTCAGTTGACCCCTGAAGGAGTTATTGCCATTTAGAGATTTTTAGTCACTTTGGCTAAAGTAAAACAAAGGGGTAAAATGCATTTTTTTTGTTGCTTTTGAACAAAATATGGCAGAAATGTTCCAAAGTCTGGTAGTTGGACTTTTTAGTCATTTTTTTGGTCAGGCAGGGGGGATCATGTGTGTCTTCTGTAACAGCAAGTGTTACAATTTCAAGTTGCATGCAAACATCACTCACTCACAGTTTGTCAAATCTAAAATATGTGGAACTATACTAATGCATATATGGCATAGCAGAAAGGGGGGGGGGGGGGGGGGGGGGGATTGTCCATATCTAGTTTTGATTGGAATGATATTATTCAGATTGAAATATAAAGAAGGAAAAGAAACTTGTAGATTTTGGGATAAATAGATCAAAGTTCAAGGTCATTGTTAGGAAAATAAGAATTAAGTTTGTGTACAGTGATAGTTTCACACAGGAATTTAACCACATTTACACGGGTGAAAAAATAGCCAGACTTTGCATGTTTATATGACCCAAATATACTAGTACGAATGTATTTTGAACCCTTAAAAATCAAAAGTGTTTCTTTTTACAACTGGGCAGTTTAGGGAGCATCCATCAATTGACAGTGCCAGCTTTTAATTTGTTAATTTTGACTAGACATCATTTTAGCTCACCTTTCCTAAAAGGAAATGTGAGCTTTTCCATCACTTGGCGTATGTCGTCGTGTTTAACAATTTTTCAAACAAAAAATCTTCTTCTCTGAGACTACTGAATGAATTTGTATGATTGTTCCTTAGGGTATGCTGCTCAAAGTTTATGCTTCAATTTTTGATCCGTCGAAAAACATGGCTGCCTTACTAAAAATAGAACATAAGGGTCAAACAACAGTTTTTCGCAAATATCTCAAAAATCATTAGGTTTAGGCAAATTCTGGCAGGTTGAAAGTGTTAAGCATGATGAAAGGTAATTGCGTGCAGATTTTCGCCATTACTAAAAATAGAACATAGGGGTCAAAATGTATTTTTTTTGCTATTTTTTCCTGAATTATAGAGGAAAATGAAGATGAAAGCTTCTAAGGTAAACATGGTATCCTGAGTTGAATGGTGATGATAAGAATGTTGTATAACCATGATTAAACTTCATAATATGATTTTTAGCTAAATTTACAACAAACATTAATATATTAATTTAGTTTATAGGGCATTGTTTACCAGGTGAGCGATTCAGGCTCTTGAGAGCCTCGTGTTGTTTCTTTTTATAACTCACAATAATATGAATAAAACACTTCTTGAACAATATATTATTTTGTGGGAACAATGTATTATCTTGTGGGTACAATATATTATCTTGTGGGTACAAGATATTATCTTGTGGGAAAAATGTATTATCTTGTTGGAACAATGTATTATCTTGTGGGAACAATATATTATCTTGTGGGAAAAATAGATTATCTTGTGGGTACAATATATTATCTTTTGGGAACAATATATTATCTTGTGGGTACAATATATTATCTTGTGTGAACAACATATTATCTTGTGGGAACAACATATTATCTTGTGGGAAAACATGTTATCTTGTGGGAACAACATATTATCTTGTGGGAACAAGAACACTTTCTTGTGGGAACAAAATATGTTGTTGTGGGAAGAAGTTAAAAAATATTTCTTGCATGGCCTCATTATGCCACCGTAGAAAACAGAATAAACCCCAACAATAAAAATAATGGAAAAAATCCCCCTCCCCCTAACAAAAATAAAAAAAAAGTTTTGAGCATTTACCCTGAAACTCTATCTCAGCCTTCCCTTTGTGATATGATACCTTGTTGTAAAATTTCAGAAAGTTCAATTCACTTACACACAAGTTATTGTCTAGAAACTACAAAAATACTTGTTTAAGGCCCCTGACTCCTTTAACTGTTGGTACATTTGTACCATAACCCCCAAAATCATTTTTAACCTGGCTTCATTTTTGGTATTGAACCTTCTGGTATAATTTCATAGAGATCCATTCACTTACACTAAAGTTATTGTCTGGAAACCAAATGTGACTTCGAACAACAACAATGACAAAAATTAGATCTAGCATTATATGAAAGCAAATATTTGAAATGTTCCCTATTTCCATTCTCAGTTTTTTTGACATCATATAAAAACTTGAAATCTAATGGGGGAAAAAATGCAAGAAATGACAAAAAAAACCTGACTTTGAATAAGTGAAATTGATGGAGAAACCCACAAACAGAAGATGATCAGGAATACATTAATACTGCTGAGTGCTAATTCTCCCCTCAAATCTTAAATAGCATCCTAGAAAATAGCAAAATCTTAAGACTATCAACTTAACAAACCTATTTATGGTTCTTTAGGCTTAGATGAAAAAAAAAAAAAAAAACACCTGATCAACACAATTTTCTAAACAGGCTCACTGTAAATGCAAACTCCTCTTTTAACAATCAGAATTATCCATTTGCTGATATCATATATATGATATGCAGGTAACTGGGAATACAATATGAACATCCAGCCAATTGAGAATGTAAAAATAATTCATCAAACAGAGTGTTGTTTGAAATACAAGACAAAATAAAATAAAATAAGAACAACTACAACTTTTAAATATCATGAATATTGATGTCAGAAAAGATATTTCAAATCCTCCACCTCTTCATGAAAACCAACAAAAAAAGAATCTAATAAAGTTATGGATTGTATTACAGTATTTGTAGTTTTAAAATTAAACTTTGTTTTTGGTTTAAATTTGAAAAGAAAGAAAAAATTGATATGAAAATGGAACAAGATAATGAATGTAAGCATTGTCATTTATATAAATAACCAATAAATAATTTTTCAGAAAACAATATTGGACCATCAGGGAGCAACCATTTAACTTTAAAGGGGGAGGTATGATATGTGTTGGAGTTAGATTTTTTACACACGAAGCATATCAACGCTATCATAGTCAAAATATAACACTAGAAGGTATGGGGAAAATATAGATTCAGATTTTTTTTGTCCTCTGCTTGAACAGAATATTTTTTTCCCATCGATTTGGGAATCAGAATATTTTTAAAGTCCAAATAATTATGATATCCAGGTAAGCTATTTTTAATGTTTGCTTTGGCGCCTTCTTGCGATGCGGAAAAAAATATAATAGCCTTTCAAGACGTCATAAATAAACTCATCATAGATACCAGGACTAAATTTTATATATACGCCAGACGCGCGTTTCGTCTACAAAAGACTCATCAGTGACGCTCGAATCCAAAAAAGTTAAAAAGGCCAAATAAAGTACGAAGTTGAAGAGCATTGAGGACCAAAATTCCTAAAAGTTTTGCCATTACAGCTAAGGTAATCTATGCCTGAGGTAGAAAAGCCTTAGTATTTAAAAAAATTCTAAATTTTGTAAACAGTTAATTTATAAATATAACAATATAATTGTTTGGACTTGAAAAATACCATACCCCCTCCTGCCTTTTGAAGTTCAATGATGGTTCCCTAAATATTTTCCAACTCAACTTAGTATTATCATATTTTAGACAAAAACTATAATGTAGGACATTCATCCTGAACATACATGAAATATTTGCCACCGGACGTTAAGCAACCAACAATCAATAAATATATAGGACATAGTCTAGGTATAAAGCTATTTTTAAGGTAGCGCCTTCATCATATTATAAAGCAAACTGCTGTCTTAAAAGATTTAAATTGTTGTGGAATTTATTGAACTTGTATTTTAAGTCGTATAAGGCAGAAAAAAACCCACTCTAGCATCATCTTTAGCACTATCAATATCAACGAGTGCTAATGCTACAGGATTACTGAAGTGGCTTGCTTTTGTCTTAAGGAGGTTACATACCGACTTTTGACCGAATCAACAAAAACTTGAAGTGAAATAGAATCATTTGTTCCAATCATAATTATATGGTCAGAGTACTAGTAATTTACAAGATGAAGGTAGAAACGTTGATCTTGAATACTCTAAATTTCATAAGGTATGCTTTTGAAGTGCATACAATAAGAATTTTTACAATGCAATATTGAGTTATTTGATCAAATAGTTAAAAAAAATCAATTTTAATTAGATAGAGTGATGATGATAAACTCAGTTAATTACTAACCAACTTAACCTAATAATTGGTACCATGACCTTGATGTTTGGGTTTATTTAAGTGTTACTTTGCTTTGTGTAATTAGAAAGACGTGTCTATATTCAAACTCTTTTAACTCTACTGAATGGAGACGCCATGCATACAATACAGCGTAGTAATGATATGACGTTACAAAACATTAATTAAGTTACTTTAAGTCTCTGACGTTAACAATTAGAGAAGTTTTGATCAGTGTATATGTATTGCGGCAAAGATCCTGAACAACCAAAAGTTAAAGGTAAATGCACAAAAGCAAGGGTATTATACCTTGTGGAAGCAAATGTCATGCGACAATAACATTAGTGTTGAAAACTTTGTTTAACTTTTGTGGATAATTGTCGAATTGGCAATCATACCATATCTCCTTAATTCTATATTTGTGATCTACAATTATCAAATGTTTAATTTCTGTAAAGTTTGTTAACTTTTAAATAAAACATGCTTGTTAATTGTTTTGTATTTCATTGAGTAAAGTTTATCATTATTAGTTGGTTATTGTCGATTCATGATACATAACAAGAAATACCACCATGTGATATGAAGATGTTCATTTATATTTTTAAAAAAATCTCTACACACGTGTATGGTCCTCCCCCATAATATCCAAAAGGGAATAGTCAGGAAAATGTAGATAACTCCCTTTACATGTAATATATAAGCGCTACTATATACTGGTAACCCTATTTGGTAGCAGCAACAAGTCTAGGTCGAATGTCTGCAATTCTGTCACTAAGTAATTGTTAACAATTATTCCAATTTAGTTTTCAAAACTGCCATGAATAATTTCATGTGATATGCATAGTCAATAGATAAAATACATCTCACTACCGATCACAGAGCCAGTGTTCTGCGTATAAATGAACCAGGAACCACAACTCATAAATACTTTACTAAAACGCCAAAATTTCTCTATTCTTCTCCTTTCCAGCAATTCATTTTATAGTTCAAACTATTTTTATTCTGAAAGATTTACACAGTTACCAGTATTTTGCATTGAAATAATGGAACACTATTAAGGCTATTTCTTATACCTGTTACTCCGTCATCTTGCTATTGCTTCAAATTATATTTCAAGTCATATTTATCATGTTAATTTAGCAATGTTCAGAAGCAATGCCACATCTGAATTTGTCCATTCAGATTTTTACGTAAACAAGTCACAAATCAAGCGTTTGTAAAACAAAAAATACAAATATTGCGCTATGTACCGCCATAAAGGTAAAATCTCCTTGAAAAAAGTAGAGAAAACGATTTTCTATAAATATTGATATTGCCAGATTTGTCATTCAAATAAATCTAAAATTTTAAAACTTTCAACTAAAATGTTTCTATCAAAGGTTTAGACATGACCAACAATACTCTATCTCTTAAGCTAGGTTCACACTGCCGATCAGATCAACTCGATCAAGCCCGATCAAGACAAATTACGTGATCGGGAGACTGGTCTGATTCAATCGACAAGGATGTTCGGGATAGTCTACCTTACTCGTCATCGATCTGACTTTCTACCCGAGAGTTTTTGACATGTCAAAAACAATCGAGTAAGGACCGAAAAGCAAGCCACTCGAGAAGACATCGAGAATTCGTCGAGTAGCGGTCGAATTGATCGGGAAAGGATCATGTAGAGATCGCGTCCGGTCGGAATACAAAAAAATTACCGATCAGTACTCGATCATTTCGACCTTTGCGCGACTAAAGTCCGATCATTCCCAGATTAACTCGACCAATGTCCGATCTCTTCCAGATCACTACGACTTCTATATTTATTTTATCCCAGACCAACTCGACCAATACCCGATCCCTTCGCGACCACATTCGACCACTCTTTGATCTCTACTCGCCCATACACGAAAACACATGACTGCTACACGATTCTCTAAAAGTGTGTGCAGATCTGATTAACTCTCATACATTGTAATTATGTCTCCGCAAAAATATATTGGCAACATCATATTTAACCGTACAAAAATTCCTCTAAGTACAGTCTTTACTTTTGCAAGTGGAGTTAACATTTTAAAAGAGAGGCAAAAGACACCAAAGGAACAATCCAACTCAAAGGTCGAAAACAAAGCGACTCCGCCATAGCAAAAAAAGAAAACCAACGAGAAGACAAACAGCAGGCCACATAACACAGAAAACTAAAAACTTACTAGCAACACATAACCCAACAAAAACTTGGGATGAAGTCAGGTGTTTCGTAAGGGAAGAAAATCCTGCAATTTTGGCACCGGCGGATATTCAAATACGAAAGTAATTGAGCAATAACATTCATTATTAGACTGCTGACGACTAAGTTATCTTTCGAAGTTGGTTTATAAGAGCATCGATCAAGATTATATTTACCTGTTTTATGGGATATTTTCTGTTTTGTCTGTCCGTATTTTTCGTTTGTCCAGAAATGTTTGTACCAGTATAAAAAAAAAAGATGTAGTACAATTGCAAACGAGACAGCTCTTAACAGAACACCAAATGACATAGAAATTATTAATAACAACTATAGGTCACATTACTGTTTTCATTCGAACTTTTTTACGTAATTTCACACAAAAGGAGACGAAAGACAAATATATTTTTTTATTTGGAGCGAATTTCGCTCATACACTAACGATACAAACAGTTCAGGGTGCACATGTTTTGATCATTTGTTTCTAACATACTTTTGCATAAAGGTAGAAGTCGTAAACAGGCCCGATCAAGATTTTGGTTGAGCTTGGTCGTGGAAATTTGGAGCTTAAAGCTAGGTTCACACTGCCGATCAGATCAACTCGATGAACCCGATTGTCCAAATTTCCACGACCAAGCTCAACCAAATTCTTGATCGGGCCTGTTTACGACTTCTACCCGACCGCCATCCGACTGTACACGACCTTAACTCGACCATTCATGACTCCTTAACGACTCCATCCCGACAACCAAATGAATACTTATTCGATATTTCCGATCAATTCACGATCCTTATACAATCTTTATTCGACCAGCTAGACCGAATCAACTTTTCACGATCTCAGCCTGATCTCGACCAGACAAGATCGACCTGATCGTATATGGGTCGTAGGGATAATCGGGAATTGCACATTTTTTGTATAAAAACGTTTAATTTTTTTATTCCCTATCGCTTTGGAGTGGGCATTAAGTGTTACCCTTGTCCGTCCGTACGCACGTACGTCCCAACATGACCCTTTATAATGTTATATATGCTTGCTGGGGCATTATTGGTGTCCCATTGACACATTCTCCGTTTATTTGGTTATATTCAGTAAAAGGTCCTAGTAAAATCACACATTTGAAATATCTACATAGAAATAAAGCAGTTGGATTTGTGAGCAAGGTGGTAAGAACTCAGAGAGACAGGTTAATAGCTGTGACGGAGCTTGTAGAATGCATAGAAGACGAAGAAGAGGGTGTAGACATTACCAGGCGCCGATAAATCTAGGTGCGGCAGTGGCTGACACGACGACCACTGTGTGGGCAGTTTGAGAGACTTGCACTAACTCAATAAAGATGAACCCAATGCTTATAAAAACTTCCTCATAGTGAACATTGATATGTTTAATTGCTCTTTTTTGGAAATGACACCACAAAATGAGATTTTTAAATGGATTAGTACTTATGTTAAATAGCAATATACATAAACTTTACCATCCCCATTTCCTTGCTTTCTTACAAATAAAAGCGTACTGTTTGTCAAATATATGTGCATAAGTATGTAATCAGTATTTTTCATAGAATTGATATCCAGTAGTTGAATGGTTAAAGATATTTATTTTCTTTTTGCTCTATGGCAACAACCTGTATGTATTTGCCAAAAATATATTGCAAAAAGAAGGGAAAGAAAGATGTCACATATTTCCCCAAAATTTGACCCAAAGTAGAATTTCAATCCCCTGGAGTGTTAATTTTTCCAAAACAGTTTACAACTTTACATATATCTATCAAGAGATCAAGAGTGTATTTCTTTCTAACCAAAGTTTGGTAAACGTTGTGTGCAGTTTGTTATAGTTTGTTAAACGTAACAGAAGTAGAAAGAAATGCATTATTTGGTTAGAGGGGATTTAAATTTTGGGTAATTTTAGTCAATGTTGGAGTTATGACAAGCAAGAACATGTTTAGATAATTGATATAATGTTAAAGTTAGAAATAAATGCATCGTTTGAACTAACAAACGACGAACGACAAACTATAGACGCATTTGCAGCGAGTGTATAGTTTGTCAAAGTTTATGCAAACTTGCAAAAGTATGTTAGAAACAAATGATCAAAACTTGTGCTCACTGAACAATTTGTATCGTTAAAGTAAGAAAGAATTCGTACCAAATAAAAATTATTTGTCTTTCGTCTCATTTTTGTGTGAAATTACGTCAAAAAGTTCACTGAAAAACAAATTGACTGTAAGGTGACCTATAGTTGTATTGATAATTTCTGTTTGATTTGGTGTTCTGTGAAGAGTTGTCTCATTGGCAATTGTACCACATCTTCTTTTTTTTTTATACTTCAAACATTTCTGGACAAACGGAAAATACGGACAGACAAAACAGAAAATAGCCAATAAAACAGGTAAAATATAATCTTGATGTTCTTATGAATCAACTTTGAAAGATAACTTAGTCATCAGCAGTCTAACAATGAATATTATTGCACAATTATTTTAATATTTGAAAAATCCGCCGTTGCCAAAATTGCAGGATTTTCTTCCCTTCCGGAACATCTGAGATCATCCCAGGTTTTGTTGAGTTACGTGTTGCTAAGTTTTTAGTTTCTATGTTATATGGACTGCTGTTTGTCTTCTCGTCGGTTACCGTTTTTCGCTATGGCTGTTCGGTTTGTTTTCGACCTCTGAGTTTGATTGTTCCTTTGGTGTCCTTTGTCTCTCTTTTAAAATGTTACCTTTCTTTTACACTTTTAGAGAATCGTGTAGCAGTCATGTGTTCTCGTGTATGACCGAGTAGAGATCGAAGAGGGGTCGAATGTGGTCGCGAAGGGATCGGGTAGTGGTCGAGTCAGTCTGGGGTAATATAAATGTATAAGTCGCAGTGATCTAGAAGCGATCAGGCATTGGTCGAGTTAATCTTGAAATTTTCGGATACTAGTCGAGCAAAGGTCGAAATGATCGAGTACTGATTGGTAACATTTTTGTATTCCGACCAAACTTGATCTCTACACGATCCTTTCCCGATCAATTCGACCGCTACTCGACGAATTCTCGATCTCTTCTCGAGTGACTTACTTCTCGATCCTTACTCGAATGTTTTTGACATGTCAAAAACTCTCGGGTAGAAAGTCAGATCGATGACGAGCAAGGTAGACTATCCCGAACATACTTGTCGATTGAGTCAGACCAGTCTCCCGATCACGTAATTTGTCTTGCTCAGGTTTGATCGAGTTGATCTGATCGGCAGTGTGAACCTAGCTTTACAAAGATTCCTTCAATTATTGATCTTCAAGATATCTGCCCGACATCCATGTGTTAACCTCTGATAGTTCATACTTACAAATTCACCTCCCTTTTGATTCGTTCATTGGTGGGTATTAAGTTAACAACCAAGTATTGATCTATATCATCCAAAACTCTAGCCTGACAATCCTTGTTTATAACCAAGTATGCATCCTGTCACTAACAAAGATATGGTTGATCACATTCATACTAATCAATCTTATCTAACAATAAATTGAGTAGATGTACCACACATCCCCTCAGTTTGTTTACTTCTTATATTCCAAGGCACAGTATCCTTTTGAGAAGTTTTCACTATTTCCATTTCGTCTGTTACTTTCCTATGGGCATCCTGTAATGTCTCATGGGACTTCTTTATTTCTGTATGTTCTTTCTGTAACATTTCATTGGATTTTATCATCTTAGTATGTGACATCTTCAAACTTTCCAATGATTCTTTTAGTTCCTTTATTTCATTATTGGAATGTTTGATGTCCATCATTATTTCTTGGTTGGTTTGATCTAAAGGTTTTGTTTTCAGATGATCACACTCCTGTTTCATTTGCTGTCCACCTAATCTATCTATGGCCTGTAAGATATACAATATTTATTTTGCAGTATTTTATGAGTTATTTTCTTTTTGTCATTCTTGATAACTTAAATAAAAATTGCAAGTTCAAAATGAAGTCTTGCAGCAATACTTTGCCTCAATAAAACCCATACATCAATTGGAATCATCTAACAGCTTACACAAAGCTGACAGACAGCAATCACCTTATTAGACGCCTTTTGTAAAGTACAATGGCTTTATAATCATAATTATACATTTTTGTATTTTTGTTTTTGATTGTACTCATGTGTTTTGTCTATATGCCTTTTTGTTTTTCTTTGTTGATTTGTTTGTTTTTATAGTGATTAAGATTATAACACAAAAGTAACTGTTGTACCCCTATTTTTAACATTTTTACCTATTATGTCTGTTTGTTTTGTTTACTCATCATTGTCAATATAATGGAAATGTATGCGACTGTCATACAAGTTAGAGGTTGAGCTAGCTATAAACCCAGGTTTAATCGACCATTTTCTGCATACAAATGTCTGTAACAAGTCAGGAATATGACACTTGTTATCCATTCGTTTCATGTGTTTGAGCTTTTGGTTTGTTGTTATCGGCTTTGAAATAGCTGTCAGTAACTGTTTGTACTCTCAGATCTGCATATAATGTCTTTTTTGTTAGGGGGATGTAGGGTCTTTGTTTTTGTTAGATGTTTTTTTTTTTAATTCTTTATATTTATCTGATGAGTTACGTCCTTTTCAACTGATTTTGATATTTTGTTCTTATGTTGTACTGCTACAACACTGTCCCAGGTCAGAGGGATGGTTTGGCATCAAAAACCTAGTTTAACCCCACCACTGTATGTGCCTCTCCCAAGTCAGGAGCCTGTAATTCAGTGGATGTGGTTTGGTGCTGCATGTCATATTTGTTTTTCGTTCATTGTTTTGTTCAAAAATCAGGCCATTAGTTTTCTCGTTTGAATTGTATTACATTTGTCATTTCATAAAAAAGTGATATTTTCATAGAGTATGGTAAAAATTTCTCTTTACTCTTCATAAAAAAAACATCATTACAAGACATACAAAAATGCCACTAAATACGCATGAGATAGATTTTTACCTGCTGATCATTGTTATCCATGTCAAATTTGAAAGTTTGTTTTTCTTCTATGTTCTTTTTTTCAGAATGCAGTCGTGTTTGTTGGTGGATCAAATCCAATGAAACAATAAAAACAAGTTACCCTCAGAAACATTTAGGAAAAGTGAAATAACATTTGGCCGAGCGGTTTCAGAGGAGAAGATTTTTTAAAAAGTCATGACGAATGACGGACGGACTACAATAACGGAGCCAAGTAATGGCCTTCTGCATTTTTGCCTCAATAATTTTGGTCTTAGTTTTTTTTAAGTGATGAAGGCAGTATAATCTGGACCAGAATTTCAATATATAATATGAAAAAAAAACATCTCTTAAACGAGTTAATAGCACTTCACTATTAACAAGTTCATGAAACTTTTTGATTGTTTGATGAAAATATTTGCACTGATTAAATGATGGCTGACAAGGTCAATAGCTATTTATGTGCTCAACCATTAACAAGAGTGCAAAAATTGAAATGTCTGGCATGCTTTATTAATCCTGATTAAATTTAAGTTCACAGTTTTAAAAATAAACGCTTCACTTCCAATATCTTATAGACTGAATATTGACCAATGAACCGTTAAAATGAGATATACATACATATAGGTGAGATGAATGCTGTCGGACAGATATGTAAAGTTAACGATAGAATCATTCCATACACCAAATATATAATTTATCTTTAGATTAAAGTAATTGAGAAACAGAACAACCACAAAAACTCAATGTTATCAAGGCTAAACGACCCTGTCACATAGACATTCATATCATACAATAATTCCAAACATAAAAATATAGTTTTTTATAAGTATCTACAAAACAGACCAAACCATAAAAACTAAACAATAAGCCATTAACATGAATATAAGATTAGATGGAATCCATTAACAGAAGTGTACATCTCAAAATCATTGCACACACAAAATGTAAATAACCGTATAGTACGCTTATAGAATCTGACAAAAAAAAACAGACCTCTGAAAATCAACATTGTTGTTGATGATGGATGGATGTTTAACCTCCTGCTGCAAATCAAATGCATATTCAGAATGAGAAAATGTTAATAGGGAATGAATATTAATTTTTCTTTGTACTAGACTGAAAAGAGATTTTTGAAAGCACTAGTTCTCAAGGTAGCAGTCCGCAGGAATACATGTCACCCTAACCAGACAAATTATTCCGATTCCCAGCCATCAAGTCTTCACTCTTAATAATGCATGCTTATGAGATACATGTACCAACAAAACCATAAAACTTTAACATTAATCACTGATCCATGAAATGAGGCTTAGTAATGTTGAACCTTGTGTAACAAACATGAATATCATGCAAGGATCCCTTATACTAGATACAGTTGAACCTTGTGTCAAAAAATCAGATAAGTAGAGGAATTTGTAGTCCAAATAAAATTTCCAATGAAATTGAATGGTGCATTGTGTATCAAAATATGTATCCTTTATAATTTTTATGGCAATCAATGTGTTTGTATAATAATCAAAATGACATGTTTAACTTATTTGTCGAGACCTTTATCATTTGACCACGGGGAAACTATGTTTGCTTTTGTTTGTTATCGGTAATAATTATGGATAGATTATTAGTCCCAAGCCGGTAAAATATATTAAACAGAAAGAATAATCAAAATCATAATTAAACATTTTTGTAAAAGAGAGGTCGAAAATAAACTGACAGGTTAACACAATGGTTAAAAAGATTAAATCCAACAGACAAACAATAGTGCAAAAAACACGGCATAGAAAACCAAAGGACTGAGCAACAGGAACCCCACCAAAATCTTGGGGTGATCTCATGTCCTCCGGAAGGGTAAGAAGATCCTGCTCCAAATGTGGCCCCTGTCGTGTAGCTCATGTAAGTACAAACCCGATAATTCGGAAAGTCGTTGTAAATGATTAAGTCTCAACCTCAACATATGGCGACAAGGAAAGATTCATCTGCAACGACTTGTTCTGTAAGTACTTTCGTATTAAGTATTTCCTTTTAGATCATTGCATATATCAAATCATTTAATAGATCATATTATATGTGAACTGTTCATGTTGTTTGGTATTTTATGCAATAAATCATATTTTACTAGAACATACTATCGATGCAAATGATTTGGAATACGAATGTGTTCGCCGCCTAAAATATCAAGTAGACATTACAAGGTACAGTTTTGGAATTGGACACCATAATGTTATTTGAAACCTCAGGTGACTTCAGCCTCAGAGGAGTCAAATAATTATTTTGGGTTCCTTTGACCTAGACCTTATCAAGGTTGACTGCAAAACTACAATTTAATTCATTATAAGTGAGATATTCATATGACTAAAAAAATATACATATTATTCCAGAAATTGCTGAACCATGAAAAATGTGGTCAAGGACAATGGACATATTACAGACGGAAACTTGAAAATATATACAAAGAATGAAGCATGCAGGTCTCTTAGTTTCTGGAATATAAAGCTATTTTAAACAAATAATTTACAAAATTTCCGCTGTCACCAAAGCTGCAGCAGGGCAAGATACATGAGATATATATTTCTTTGCCTTGCATTTTGCGAATTTTGTTGCAGGTGAGACAATCAAAATAAGAAATGTATATTTTCCGTTTATAAATTAATGAGATGATAAGTATATTTTGGGCAAATGAATCTGAATTTGACTTTTTATGTTTGTTTCTAATATCTTTCCAACAGGTGGTTTAAAATCATTCAACTTGACCTTGATATAGATACTTACACAAGTTATATCATTCCAAGCAGTATTGAAAAACCCCATGTCTAGCTTGCCATCATCCAGATGAGCCAGGTAATTCCTGTAGTATTTGATCCTAGCTAAATCTGCAGCTGGTGAGATTTCTATTGCAGGAGGTAGCCGGTCAAATCCACAAGAAGGAGGGGTCATTGGGGTCAAGTTCCTTAGTAATAGTAGCATCAAAGTCACATCGAATGTTTTAGAATCTGGAACATCTGGAAAATACATTATAAAAGTAATAACACTAAAAGCAAATAGCTAGCATGTTTATAAGAACTTACTGTAATTAAACTCATCATAGATATCAGGACTAAATTTTGTATATACGTCAGACGCGCGTTTCGTCTACAAAAGACTAATCAGTGACGCTCATAATACCACTATTTAATGTGTTGTAGCAATAGGTTTTAATCATTGTTGAGGGCTTTGGTGCAATATATAGGATTTATTTATTTGGTCTGTGAGGTAATATATGGGTTTGATATTAGACGTATTTGATCTTTTAAAACTCATAACTGACATGGCAAATACTAACAGGAATGGGGTTTCATGATTCTGTATAAGACAATTAAATAAACACATTTTTGGTAATACTTTTAAGTGTGATTTCAGAAATATATTTTAATATAAAAGATAGCAGATCACAACCTTAAGGGAAATCGATGGATTGTGAGCTTGCGAATGAAAGGGAGTGAAACTGAATTATAGATACTTGAAAAGTACTACATTATGTTTACAACTAGATTTTTTTTTCATAAAGGGGAATAGAGTCAATGGTTTTTCCTTTATTTAATGTAATTAAGCGCAATTGTGATCAAATCTAAAAAGTCTGTTTGAAAAATCTTTGAAATGCAGCAACATTTAATCAATGTATTATTTTAAATTCTACCAAATCACAAAGCAATTAAATAAAACCTTAGTAGTTGTTATACAAATAAGAAGCCTCCTTAAATAAAAAAAAAAGTATAGATGCTGCGAAATTTCATTCATCATAAACATTATTGCAATCCCTAGTCTCCCTACTAGGTCATCAATTCTCCCTCAACATTTTAAGTGTGGTGAACCCTGTGCATAGAAGGAGCCATTTGGTAAAAGTAGAAATGAAAAATAGATAGATCTGTCGGATTTTCATTGTTTTGAAGATTTAAGAAAATTACTTGCGTTGATTGATCAATGTTCATTGTTGTGTACTTATTATTCAGTTGCAAATATCTCTTACATATTCGGAATGATTATAATTTAATTTTAGGCATTGCAAAATGAAACAGAAAAAAAGTAATATCTGCACTTACCAGGAAGTCTAGGAAACAGCAAGTTCCACTGTGATTGATTGATTCTGTTTTTCTTTTTTAAGTCAAACAAATTGTTATACTCTTTCTTCAGTGAGGCACCTAAACATGCTGGAGCAAATTCACTATCAAAACAGTTTCTAGCTGCACGAGGAGAAACTCCAGTTAGTAACAAACTAATTCGAACATAGTTTTCTTCCTCGGCAGAAAGAGATGCCATAGTAAACTCTTCTTTTTTCCTTTTTTTATAGATGGATAGAAAAACTTCTTTATTACTTTGCTAATTATAGACAGATAGTAATGTCTTCTTTATTCCTTTGCTAATTATAGACAAGATTCTAGCAAGCAAAGGATTGTCATCGAAACAGTTAAAACAATTTATTAGTTATATGAAAAAATTGATGGCGTTCCAAGCTGGCATACATCTTGGTTGTTGTCCCTCTTATGGGGAAAATCACTTTGAAATCTGGTTTATTTACTGCAAAATAAGACAAAAATTAATCTAAATGTCTGAACAGTCAATTTGATGCTTGTTGGTATAATTCCTAAATTTTGTTGATTTCATTTCAATGCATTTTGCCTATAACAAAGTAAATTCTATCCAAAAACACTATAAAAGTTTATGAAAATTATCATTTAACTGGCACTCCTAGTATGGAGTCAATATAACGTTAATGGTACTTTTTTGTGTGCACCAGATGTGCATTTAAACAATTAATGTCTATTTAGTGATACTCAACCTGAGCTATTTAAAATTTCACTTATATCTACATTTGTCAAGGTGATGAACAAAATATGTCAAGATTTCTAAAGAAGAAGTTACTATGTGGTATAATTGTTTTCTATTGTTGAAGGCTGTATGGAAACCTATATTTGCTAGCCTCTACATTATTTAGTTTCAGGCAATCATTTTACATCTGCCTTCATACAGTTCACAATGTAAGTCTTGAAAAATAAGATTTTACCTGAACGGCTCCGTAATATACATAAATAGAATACGCTTAATGCGAATGATTTTTAACTTATTGCAGCTAGAACAATATTATACTCTAACTATTTTCTCTCATCAACAGTAAAATCCTGGAACTCGCAGACTATTGAACTACAAAAAAGTCCGTCCCTTCTCGCCTTCAAAAATAATTTTAAAAGAAACCGTGAAATTAAGCCGGTATTTTATTATTGTGGTTCCAGATCCGATCAAATATATCATGCGAGAATAAGAATGAACTGTAGTGGACTCAACAAACACCTCTATGGCAGAAACCTGATACAATCCCCGAAGTGTGTTTGTGGAGACCCTAAAACGACAGAACACTATTTATTTAAATGCAAAATATTCAATGTACCTCCCCAAAGACACATTCACAACCTACAGATCCTAATTAGAATTTCCACTAATGTCTTACTTTTTTGGCTCCGATAGATAATGTCTGTGTCATTTTGGTCTTTTGTGGATAGTTGTCTCATAGGCAATCATACCACATCTTCTTTTTTATATTCACAGTAGAACAAAATATACTAATGTTCAAAGCTGTGCAAACCTTTGTTATAAGTTGCAATCGATTCACATCCAAAATCAAATAATTTTAATTATTCACTCCTCCCCTATATAAAGAAATATTATTTCATTCGTTAATAACACTCTCATTTTTCTAAAAACACCTTTTACCCCTTCCTTTCCTAAATATTTTTTTTTCTTATGAATTTTCTATTTGTTATTGTAATCATTGACTGTATTTTGTTACATGCATATTCGTTTGCTATTCAGCATGTTTTTCATAGCTTGTAATTATATTTTTGAACTTAGGGGGACGGTTTCCTAATCCCAATTATTGAATCTTTTGTCTATTTCGTATTTTTGTCTTTACCCTTGTAGCTATATATATAACGATTTATTTAATAAAATATGTTTACAGTAAGTCTACACGGTCATTTTGGCATTTGTTTTTAAATCTTCATGTATTAATTATAATTTTTGGCTGTTGACAGTGTATGTCTATTTTTTGAATTGTCATGCTTTTCAAAGATTAGAAAAAAACTTAGTTATTCAAATATCTTAAAGGGTCATTAACTTCCAATTAGACAAAACGTTACAGAACCTTTGTGAGTCTGCCCACGCTAACACATTGTCATTTGGCAAACAAAATTTCAAAAGGTCTTAACTCCTATAAAAGTCCACTGATAAAAAGTCCTTGTGGACAACATGATGAATATGCCAATAAAACAACGTGTTTTGATTTACTACAAAGTTTTGTAAAATTCTGTTATGTGGTTTCAGATGAGTTGTAATGACAATATTTTGTTCCATACTGGAACTTCGATTCTTATGAAGAAAAAAAAAGAAGTTAGCAGTATCCTTAAACTTTACTTTCCGCTATATAGGTGATGTTCTCTCAATAAATAATTCCAAATTTGGTGACTATGTTGAACGCATCTATCACATCGAACTTGCGATAGAGGATACAACGTATACAGTTAGGTATCAGTCAGTTGTCAGTTAATTTTCGACTTGTGAGTTTGAATGTCTCTTTGGTATCTTTCGCCTGCCTTTTTTTTGTAGATGATGAGGACATACTAGGCAAATATACATATCTGCCTAATATCTTGACTTTCATCTAGAAATTGACAATGAGGGTCGGTTGGGAACTAAAATTTACGACAAAAGAGATGATTTCAAATTCCCAATTGGGAACGTAATACATGTCTCCCAGTAAGTACTATATTCCTTCCAGGGCTTGGGCTGTATTTCCAATCATGATTTCATTGATATAGTGTTGCTGTTCACGAAGAAGCTAATAAACCAAGTGTTCCAAGTTGAAACCAGCCCTTTGTAAATTTTAAAGACGCCATCACGAGTTGATTTACTGTTATGGAATATCTGTTTCACAGATGATAGCGAATATTTTCCTAATGTCGTAACTATAGTCCCGTATCCTTTTCCCGAATGAAACCAACCGAATTAGACGTATTACCGGGTTTGTACTAACATGAACAACACCACGGGTACCACATGTGGAGCAGTCTCTGCATACCTTTCCGGAGCACCTGAGATAATCACAAGTTTTTAGTGGGGTTCATGTTGCTCAGTATTTAGTTTTCTATCTTGATTTTGCGAACTTTTGTTTGTCTGTTGGCCTTTTTCTTTTTACTGCAATGTATTGTCAGTTTATTTTCGACTTGAATGTCCCTGTCGTATCCTTTTATCTCTTTTAAAGAAGGTTTTATGGCAAAAAGTTAATTTAAACAGGGCACAAAACAACTCCAAGAAAAAAGAGTGAATCATAATTTCTTGTCGATATGTATATTTGCCTAGTATGTCATCATCATCTACAAAAAAGAGGCAGGCGAAAGATACCAAAGGGACATTCAAACTCACAAGTCGAAAATAAACTGACAACTGACTGATACTTAACTGCATCTTTTGTATCCTTATCTCAAGTTCGATTGGATAGATGCTTTTAACATTGTCACCAAATTTGAGTTATTTAGTGAGAGAGCATCGTCTATATAGTTGAAAGTTAAGTTAAAAGGTACTACTAACTTCTTATATTCTTCTTAAAAAGTTTCTTGAAATTTTGAAGTGTGGAGTCAGAGGAGTGGGGATGACAAAGTGTTGCAGCAGATTTTAGGGATATTTTTTTAAGTGAAAGAGACATATTTTCTAGAAAAATAATTGAATCATAATGTCTGGTATATATGCATACCTAAATATTATGATCATATTAATTATTAAATTCAAAGCGTTATGAAATCATGTTATTAATTTCAGAGAAGTTACGATGATAATCTGTCGCAGAAGTATATTTAAGCCAAAATTTTATGTTAAAAGGGGCATACCTTCAGATTTGTTTTTACCTTAATTGCAGGAACATTTACTTCTAGGGTTTTAAATTGCCTGTCATTAATAGTTATCTTTACTATTCATGAACATATAATTTCATTATTTTGTTGCTTGCTTAGCTTATCTATAAGCACTAAGAGGGTTATATTTGAAAGTCCATCACAGTTAATCAAATCAAATATTTTATTGTTGTATAAACTTTAAAGTTTGTGACCAACTTGTATTTACACAATAAACATGTATACATACAAAACATATATACATACATATCAGACATATACGATAAAAACAGCATCAAAATTTATAAAAACAAACAAGCTGTTAAGAGTCCCCTGCCCTCAGTTCTAATAACTTTTTCAAGAAGGATTCTAACTTATTTATTTATTATTTATGGATTTAGTATATAATTAATTTTTTCTTCTTCTTTTAAATTTTTAAAGTTATTATTTTCAGTACATCTGTGTTCAAAAAGGGCATTTCTTAGTGTTTTTATATAATCACAATACAATAAAAAATGTTTCTCATCCTTTATTTTTTTACATTCATAACAACGTCGTTCCTCTCTTCGGATTTTAACATATCTCCCTTTTTCAATTAAGAGGGAGTGATCACTTAGTCTAAATTTAGTTATTAATCTCCTTATCTGAAAACAATATATTTTTTGATAAGATTCTAATTTGCAATCTTTGTTTTTATTTTTTTTTATATGTTTTCAAATTTAGTTTCATTTAAATCTTCATATCTATTTGTCACTTTTAACTTTATATCGGTTTTTTTATTTATTTACATCTTTTATGTCCTTATAAAGAGAAAGAATATCAAGGTCAATATTAGTCTCGTCAACAAAATTTTACTATATGTATACCATAAATAAGTTCCAGTCAAATCTAGGGACTGTGCTAGAGAAAAAGCTTCCTTTATCAATGGATTAATATTATTATTATATAGTCTTGCTAAATATAAAAGGATTTGTGTTTAAAAAAAATATTCTATTGGCAATCTTCCTAATTCAACTCTTGCTCCTAAATTGGATGCATTTTGTTTTTATTCCTAGTGTAGATTTACAAAATTTAAGATGCATATTTTCAATAGGGGTTTTGTCTGTAAAATCAAGTTGAACAATTTGTTTTCCTGAAGATAAGGCGCTGTTTTTGGCTCTATGCAAAGAAATGTATGTATCCAAATATGTTAATTCTGAATTATAGGTCATAATTGGTTTAACTAAAGAATCAAAAAGAATATTTGGTACTTTAATAGGTAGATATACAATGATTTAGTATAGGATTTTTTTGCAAAACACACTTTTTTGCCTTTTTTTGTAAACTCTAAAGTAATTTGTGATCAATTTCCATTACATTTTATCAATACCCCAAAAATGAATATTTTAATACGCTCTCTAGGGCTTCATTCTCATAGTAAATATGTGATGTTTCACCATTTTTTTTGGACTGACTGAAAATCATGGATTTTGGTTTGTTTGTATTCAAAGAGAATTGCCATTTGTTGCAATATAATTTTACATTATTAAAACGTTTTGACAGAATCAAAAGATCATCCACACTAAACATATATGCACAGTAGACTTCTGTGTTCTTGAGATTAACTATAGAACCCAAATGATAAATAATTGTTTTATAGGAAATACAAACGGTATTCAATGTAGTGATACTTTAAATAAAAGTTAATCATATAGAAAACAAACAAAAAATAGTAACTTTATTGTTCTATTATCGATTTACCGATACAAATTTGTTAATATATTGGTAACATCAGTCAGGTAATTTATTATTAAAAAAAGATCGTATTTAAACTGTAACATGTAATCCGTTCTTATTTTATATTTTCAAAATTACCACATCTTCCTATATCTAGATAATAATGGGGTGTTCAAATATTAAGAAAAGGAGAAAAAGGGCAAAAAATACGAAGAGTAGAGAAAATATTACCTTATATGTTATAGAATCAAAAAGGAAAACACCTAACATCTAGACCATCTACTATTCTAATTCGACATACGTCTTGCTATTACCAAAAAAAAAAATCACACACATTTTATCTCAAGAATCATATCAAAATGATCGAAACACTATCATGGATCATGACTAAAGAAAGTTAAATTTTATGTCACAAACTTTTTAAACTCATTGTTTCCTGTGGTCGAAACCAGTGAGAAATGTTTCATACAGTTGTTAATCTATTAATTGTAAATTTACACAACTGTGATAAGGAGTGATCAGTGAAACAAAGAACTTAAAGATTATTTAAATAAAATATTTGTATGGAAAAATACTTGTTAATTTTAAATGAGGATGAAAGGCGTCTGCTCACTCAGTTCAAAGTCAATACCTATGAATTAGAAATGAAAAGAGACAGATATGTGGGGCTTCGAGTGGAGGATATAACATGTTAATTATGCAACACTGAAGTTAAGGATGAAATTCATTTTCTTCTTCTGAGTGAGCATGGTGAGTGAGTGTCGTGTTTTAGAAAATAAAAGATCTGAATATATGAATTACTTAAATAAGGTAAACAAAATTTTAATTGTACTGCTAAAATTATTGGGCGTCATCATTGACAAAATAAAACTGTGTCTTTGTGTTGTATTTGTAATTGCTTGACTACCCTTGAGAAATTGTTGCTTTATAATAAACATTATTTCACAGATCGCATTCTCACTTCAATTTCGTCAACAATTTATATACTAGTCAGACATAAAAACTTTTATTGTGACCCCCCCCCCCCCCCCCCCCCCCCCGCAAAGCGGTATGATATGTTTGGCAATTACCCGTCCTAAAATGCACCGAAAATCTCAGCTGATAAATATTGACTGTCCCTACACAGGCAAATTTTGCTCACGTGAATTTCACGTGAATCTCATTTCACGTGAATTTCACATAAATTTCACGTTAATTTCACGTGAATTTCACATGAATTTCACGTGAAGTGATTTCACGTGAAATTCACGTTAACTTTTTACGTGAATTTCACGTGAAGAGATTTCACGTGAAATTCACATTAAATTTTCACGTGAATTTCACGTGAAATTATTTCACATGAATTTCACGTAAAAATTTCACGTGAATTTCACGTGAAAAAATATAAATGGTGTCTAAGTTATAAAAAATTAACTGAAAATCAAAAATTTTCTCAACATCTCATACCTTGTATTATATGTATCATGTATTCCCTGGGAATCTATTTAATTTTAAAAATTCTAATTTCACGTGAAATTCACATGAATATTTCACGTGAAATTCATGTGAAAATATTCATGTTATATTCACGTGAAAAATTTCACGTTAAATTTACTTGAACAATTTCACATGAAATTAACATGAATCAAAACCCCTGTGAAAGTTATGTTTCATTTTATCTGAATTAAACCATGAGTTAATAAGACAAATTTAAATTTATCGAGTTAAATTTATGCAATATGAGAAACAAATTCACCTGAATTTTACACATACTATTATTCATTCCAATTTCCTTTTTGCTAAATTGAATCATTTCAAAGCAGTTATTCTTTGTGTCTCAAGAAGTACATCAATGTAAATAATTAATATTTATCCTTTCTTAAGCATGAATTACCTCCCTTGATAATGGGTTAGATGCAACTACAAAAACATGTTGGTTTTGAATTATATTTTCTATCACTGTTTATATATATATCTCTAGTAGAGTCATTAAATTGGAATTTTGTATACATGTGTATCTTTTATTTGAATTTCAAATTCATAGATGCATATATTATATTGATGAACTAATTGATTTACTAGTAATATTACTATAATTATTAATTAGTAAATTTAATTACTTTTACACATCTTATGTCTTTTTTACTTTTATACTTTTAAAAAATGTTGAAGGTGACTCCAACTTATGATTAAATAGATTACTCACTCACAGTTACAGTCATAGATTCTTTACTTCCCATAATTGCAAAGAAAAAAAAAGGGTAATATATATATCATTTACTTCCAAACATGAGTTATCTCCCTTTTTGACTGTGCATAAAACTTTTCCTCAAACTAATAAATGTCAAGAAAATTTGTGAGCAATTTGAATTGCACATAACTATTAGTAGGACATGTGAATAAAAACAGTTAGTATACAGAAAAGAATTTTATCTGTACTATACTTTGTTAATAAATGTAAATTTAAATGTTTATTAATTTCTTAAGAGTATATTTAAAGTGCAGTATAAAACTGCTATGCTTTTACAAATATCAAAAATGTTTCATTGACAACATGCATTATAAAAGTGGTGAATGTTAATAACTTGATCCCTCACCCAAATTAAGGAAGTAAAATATTATATCAGGGATTATATGTGTATTGACTAGATAGCAATTTATTTGTTTAAATTGTACACTTTACAAATATTCCATACTGTTTTTAATACTGTAAAAGATTTCTCAATTTTCATTAAGAGTTGATTAGTTGTCCGGGTTTGTCAATTAATTGGGAAAATTTAAACTAAAAAATGTAAACAGCTTTATCTTTATTTAGTTTTTATAATTTTTGGTATTTTAAATACATTTGTATTAGGTATATTTTAAATAGTTTATTTAGGATTGTCCTTGTTAACTCTGGAAAAAAGTTAATGTAAAATTTTGAGTTGTTTTCCAATCAATGTAGGAAAATAGTTACAGAAAAAAAGGCAAAGTAAGTAAAGTTGCAATAATTGACAGATATGGGTCCAGGATATTGAAAAAGTGTGAGAAGACTTGTAAAAAGAAAAGGTACCGTGGGAATGTGGTAAATCCCCCCCCCCCTTTTTTCCAATAAAATCTGCTTTAGAACTGATTTCAAATTTTTAATTATCTTTTTAACTTTATTTATAATGAATAAATTTATGGTCTTTAATATACGTAGTGTCTTAGATGGATTTGTAGGCTGTTTATTGTCTTCTATTTGGACAGGTTGTTGTCTCTTTGACAATTGTTTTCCATTCTAAGTTTTATGTATGTTATGAAAACTAATTGACTGACAGTAAAATATTATTTCAGAGTTGTTAGAATAATTCTTTCTCAAATGTATAGTATACACTTGTACATGTATGTCTTATAGGACTCTCAACAGACATGGGGTCAATTACATTTGAAAGTAATTAATTACATTCAATTACAATTACAAAATCTTCAATTAAATTACACATTACATTTGACTTTTTTTACCAATGTAATTAATTACATTCCAATTACTTGGCAAATGTAATTAATTACTTCAATTACATTTGAAAGGAAAATTAAGATAAAACATTGAAAACAAGGTTATTTTTTATTTCAACCGATTTTTCATGTAGAAGTTTCGAAGATAAATGCTTTCTGCTAGGCACTTGATACTTAGTGTCAGCTTTTTCCATCAAGTTTTTAAATTCTTCACTTTCGACAATAGAGAGTGGTAAAAGATCCCCAGCTATGAATATTATAAGAGCATTTGTCATTTCTAACTGTTTTGGATCAGACGGTGAATATTTTACACTTTTTTTTATGCATTGTGTCAATGTTGGTTGAATTTCTTTATTCTCAGAATGCAGAATGTACAAATCTCTGTGTTTTCTCTGAAAATTACAAAAGGCCTTATTTAATATCTTGAAAATATTAAATTGTTTTAATTTACCTATTGAAATTTTACATTTATTTAAATTTATTTGATTGTAAATGATACAAAAAAAGAGCACTATTTTTTATTTTTTGAAATGATTTTCATTTTTATCCCAGCTTATTCAAATTATTTATCTTAAATAAGTGATTTAGAAATCTGACTTCTTAAAACAAAAATAAACTTTAGTTTTAATCACAACTAATTAATTCAATAAACAAAATATTTTCCAAATTTAAATGTAAGCTTTATTATTAGAGTATTATGTAATTAGAGGATATAAGATAAATGAAATCTGGTTAGAAATGAAAAAGAAGCATTATGAATTTATTAATTTTTAAAATTCTTATATAGTATTACCTTCATATGTGTAACAAAGTTGGATGTAACTTTATAACTTCCACTAATGAGGGTGCCACAATGCATACATTTTCCTTTGAAAGTATTTCCATTTTGGAAGTCATCAGGAACAGTAAAATGTTCCAGTACACTCTTGGAGCTCATTTTTAAATCTGATAAAATGTTTTCTTTCAACATTCATATATATAGTGAACAAATTTTGCAAGTGAGATTTTGTCATATGCATTATCCCTTCAAGAATTTAAACATGTACCTATAGGCCCTAGGGGTATATTTATCTCTCTCTAATTAGCCTTATATCTGTTTAACATAACTGTTATAAAAACAGTCATTATATAGTTTGTAATAAAACAAATAGCCAGAGGTTATATTTATTGGTTATTTAAGTCCTTGAATAAAGTTAATTATGTTAAATCAATGTCTTAAAATATCTATCTAAATCTACTAATTAAGGTCAAGACAGTGACTTCCTAGTGGTTTCTTTTAAAATTATGGCATGTGTCTACATTTTTTTTATCATTCAATACAAAATGAAGAATCTACCATGGTTGTGTTAATACAGAAAGTATACTGTGAAGGCTTTTCTTTGTCAGCTTACAACATTTGTTAAGATTATTGCTTTTAATAATTTTTTGAGAAAACACAAGATTTAATCTTTTGATCCAAAATTTCAAATGTAATTGACTTGTAATTGAAAAGTAATTGTCAATTACAGGCAATTTTGGCTATGTAATTAATTACATTCAATTACATGTAATTGAAAAAATGCTCAATTACACATTACAGTCAATTACAATTACATATTTCAATTACCCCATGTCTGACTCTCAAACAAGTAAACGTACATGTAGTTATAAATAAAAATAGGTTTTATATATAATCTTAAATGTATTGCATTTGTGTTTTATAAATGAATCCTCTTTAAAATTCAGGCCAGTATTCTATATTACCAAGTATTGCCCAGTATTACCCAGTAAAACCCGGGTTTTCCCAGTATTTCCCACTGGGCTGGGCAATACTCATAAAACCTGGGTTTTTTCCAACCCTGAATTGGGAGGTCCCAAAAATCACAAATGTACATGTAAAAAATTAAAACAAGAAAACTAATGGCTGAATTAATAAACAAAAAAATGAACAAAAAACAAATATCATTATGTAACAAACAAAGCAACAAAGAAGAACCACTGAATTACAGGCTCCTGACCTGGGACTGGCACATACATTTTGTACATATACAGAAAGTGGGAGGGGGGAGGGTTAAACATCATTGGCGAACCCTCACTCTTATTATAGATATTTTTATTTTAGATTATGACAAGCAGTAACAAGTTTACAAATGAAGCTCTAAATACTCTGTTCAGAATAAATAACTTCAGATGTTTTATTTTTGCAGAGCTATGTACTAAGTTCATGCAAATAATCAGTTTATTTCTTTTTTTTGTGGGTTACATGTATATATGCTTGAAGATATTGATCTGATTATTATGATTATCATGATTATTGTATAATTTTTCCATGACAAGTTGCATATCAAGTGTAACATTTGTTTCAGTTCAGACTATTTTATTTTAGCAGAAACTTGATCTGGAATTATGGTCCAAAAACAAGCATTTTTCATGTTTCATGGCAATAAATTGTGTATGTACATGTGTAGGATCTCTATAAAATTGTACCACTTTGTACATGTAGCATTGTAAGTTCCATACCTCAAAAGGAAGATTTGGATTACTTTTTGGGGTAATGGACTAAACCTTTTTATAATTATGGGTAAAAAACAAGGATTTCTGGTATCCAAACATTAAACCCTTGAATAATATACATGTACATTGTGCATCATTTGTATATGTTCATACATCTGAACGAATATATAGATATAAGAAGATATCGTATTATTTCCCTTCACCCAAGATTAAATGACATAGAGGTTAACATATTATAAAACTACAGGTCACAGTACATCCTTCAACAATGAGCAAATCCCATACAGTGTACCTTTCTATGGATCTCTATGAAATTGAGCCTCAAGGTTCGATACCAAAGTGGTAAAAATATAAGATCAAAGGGGTTTATTATTGAAGTGTAAGGGAAAATTGTATAAAAATCAATTTCAAATGGTAACAATTTGAAAACTAATTTAATAATGACAAAAAGGGGGAGGGTCTTCAGTTACTATTGTAAGACTACAATCATGACAATGAATGGGATGACCTATTTTTAGTTATTGTGCCAAATTTAATCAAACTTTGCCTCAATCATTTAAAGGGTATCTAATGCTATTAATTGTGATTTTTAAAACAGTGAAGACAGGTGAGCGACACAGGCTCGACACAGGCTCATGATCATGATATTTGATACATGTAGATAATTAGTAGTGTGACCACTGTACAATTCCAAGTCTAATACAAATAGAAAGAAATTCATGGATATTATAAGCTAATTGTTTGCAAAACTCTTTGAATAGTATTGTGTCCACATGCTAAATACTGTTTTCTCCCTTTCAGCAATATAACAAGGAATGGACAGAGGAGTTGACTATGGATAATGACTGATACTGGAATAAAGGAACCTATATGCAGTGTCAAATGATTCCATGCCTGACAGTCCATTTTTATATGTACATAAAATGTATGTTGACAGCCAATGGTAAGTATTAATCTTCATCATACATGTACAAATGTATATACAATGATTGTATGTGCATCTCTGAGACTTACATTTCGCTGTTGTGTGGCTTCATTTCTGACCAGAGACTGATAATAATTAGATTATCCTTTATTTTATCTTCAAATATTATGTACTACACACCTACTTTTGCATAGGTACTATATCTGTACTAAAATATGTAGTACTGGAAATTTACTTTAATTAGTATTTATGCAAAAGTAGCTGTGTAGTAACTACATATATGTACTTAATGACTTGCATTCATTTAACTTGCAATAATTATGATGCAGCATCCAACAAAAAGTGAGCTTTTCTCATCACTTGGCGTCCGTCGTCTGTAAACTTTTACAAAAATCTTCTCCTCTGAAACTACTGGGCCAAATTTAACCAAACTTGACCACAATTATCATTGGGGTATCTAGTTTAAAAAATGTGCCCAATGACCCAGCCAACCAACCAAGATGGCCACCATGGCTAAAAATAGAACATGGGGGTAAAAGGTAGATTTTGGCTGATATCTAGTATATAGTGATAAACTGTAAACAGCAATAATGTTCAGCAAAGTAAGATATACATTAATAATACAAATAAGTCAACATGACAAAAATGACCATCAATTGACTCCTTAAGGAGTTATTGCCCTTTATAGTCAATTTTTAACAATTTACATTAATTTGGTAAACTTGTGTAAATTTTTTTTAAATATTTTCCTCTGTAACTAAACATTGCTAAAGGGCCAAGTTTATTATGAATAGAGAAAATTGTAAGTAGCAAGAATGTTCAGTAAAGTACATGTAAGATCTACAAACACATTACAATCACCAAAACACAATTTTGTCATCAATCCATCTGTGTCCTTTGTTTAATATGCACATAGACCAAGGTGAGCGACACAGGCTCTTAAGAGCCTCTAGTTACCTTGTATGCTGACTATTAAGTATGGGCTTTGCACATTTGTGAAGGCTGTACGGTGACCTATAGTTGTTAATGTCTGTGTCATTTTGGTCTCTTGTGGACAGTTGTCTCATTGGCAATCATACCACATCTTCTTTTTTATACTTAATGATGATTGTGTACATGTATATCTATGAATTCTGTCAGATTGTGGTATTAAAAAAGTTTTGAGTGTTTAGCACATATATATAGAATGTCATTGGAGTTTAGATTAATTTGATTTCTGATAATGGCAGAGTGTTTTGAATATTAATGACATTGCTTCATAGTGCTGATCAGATTACCTTTAATTGATTACAGGTATATACAATGTACATGTACATGTTCACTGCTACTTTTGCAGGTACTATTTCTGTTCTAAAAAATTATAGTACTACTGGACATTCTGTACATGTATTTTACAGTACTTGTCTATTTCAAATTTCTATAAGTTATGATTTTCCAACATGGAATATTGTGATCACTGTGGGTATTAATTCTATACCAAATTTTATTAGGGCCCCGCCTTTAGGCAGGTCGCCCTATAGTGATCAGTCTGTCCGTCCGTCCGCAGTATATTCATCTTTATAGCCATTTAACTGTAAATAAATTTGTTTCCTTCTTCTAATTTTCCTCAAATACTTATATCAACAGATATCTAATAATATTTGTTATTCAATATTTTTCATTAGGGCTCAGTTTGTCTGTCCGTCCGTCCGTAACACTTTAACTTTGTGTCCGCTCCATATCTAGAGAACCATTATGATTTCATACTTTATACTTTACATGTTTATTAACCACCACCAGAGGGCGTGTCATGATGTATGTACAACTTCCTAGGTCAAAGGTCAAGGTAAAAAAACTTTGGTTTCAGTTGACAACCCTGTGTCCTGTGGTGAAGATCGTGTCCGCTCTATATCTTGAGAACCGTTATGATTTCAAAGTTTATACTTGACATGTATATGAACCAACACCAGAGGGTGTGTCATAATTTATGAACGACTGCCTAGGGCAAAGTTCAAGGTCAAAAACTTTGGTTTCAGTTGACAACCCCATGTCCTATAGTAAAGATTGTGTTCGCTCTATATCTTGAGAACCGTTATCATTTCAAAGTTTATACTTGACATGTTTATAAACCAACACCAAAGGGTGTGTCATAATTTATTTACAACTTCCTAGGTCAAGGTCAAGGTCCAAAACTTTGATTTCAGTTGACAAACCCATGTCCTATGGTAAAGATCTTGTCCGCTCTATATCTTGAGAACCGTTATCATTTCAAAGTTTATACTTGACATGTATATAAACCAACACCAAAGGGTGAGTCATAATTTATGTGCAACTTCCTAGGTCAAAGGTCAAGGTCAAAAACTTTGGTTTCAGTTGACAACCCCATGTCCTATGGTAAAGATTGTGTCCGCTCTATATCTTGAGAACCGTTATCATTTCATAGTTTATACTTGACATGTTTATAAACCAACACCAAAGGGTGTGTCATAATTTATTTACAACTTCCTAGGTCAAAGGTCAAGGTCAAAAACTTTGATTTCAGTTGACAAACCCATGTCCTATGGTAAAGATACAATTTTTTAATGCACATTATTCACAGCGGGGCCCACAGAGATGGCTCCCATCTCAATGATATCTAGTTATTTCTATACCAATTATTTTAGTACAAAAATACAGTACCTAAAATTACAATAATTTTAAAGTTACAAAATAGTACTGAATATTAAAAGTGGATTTCCAGTAATACATATTTTTGGTACAGTCTCAGAAATAGTACCTAGCAGTCTATGCAAAAGTAGAGGTGTACATTTTTTTTGTATATGAATAGAATTTAATTGTTGAAGATTGAAAATTTTTAGTAAATAAAAAATAAGGAGATGTGGTAGGATTGCCAATAAGAAAATGATCATGATCAGCCACGTTCAACATGAAGGGGATGCAAGCACTTTTAGGCCACTTTTATTATGACCTTCAACAATGAACAGAACAATGCATCTGTTAATGATCCTGACAAAATGTGAAACAGTTCAATCTAGAAAACTAGTACTAGTCATTTTGCTAGTGATGTTCACTTATTGGTTGTAAAAAAAAATCAATTGTTTTCTCTGTTAACGTTGCAGTCTGTGCCAAACTGACTAGGGTTTGTCTGACCGAAAGAGAAATTTGATTTTTTTTTCTCTATTATGTCTGTATGTCAACCAAAAAATCTAAAAATTTCTGTGAGTGTCTGACCTAATTATCCGATTCACTGCTCTTGGCAAATATTTTTTTACAACAGTTGGTTGTGTGAATTTGACATATATCTAAGGTAAATGAATTTTCAGTTGTATTCCTATTTTTTTATTTGGAAAACATTTATCAGGTTCAGGGCTTATATATTTATAATAATTAATCATGTTAATGGAATTTAAATTTTCAGAATTACATATTTGTAGCTCCCAAGATGTAAGTGGAAGTGAAGCTATACAATAAATGAATGAATTGATTAGATATACATGTAGAGGAGACCCTAGATCAACAGTACATGTAACTTAAACTGGTATGTATTTGTTACAGTATTTGTAGTCAAAATGGTATATAACAAAGATGCAGAATCCTGTCATGCCTGTGCAAATTTAAAAAGGAGTCGACACAAACTGACAAAATAAAAAAAATACTATCAATCAACAGATCAATGGTAAAGTTAATCTGCTATATACATGTATGGAATAAGGCATTTAGTTATATTTTTTCAGTCCATATAAATTTATGAGAATATAATTTTATTATCTGTATTTCCTAGGATTTCAATTCTTATTTCATATTGATATTCCCATGTATTAAGCTTGTTGTTTGAGGAAAATTATCAAAAGAGCTTGACCAAGATTAAACAATTACTGGTATCATGAATCATGCCATTTTTGTCTTGTCTGCAACTGATTGTATAGTGTACATGTCTGTCTGGGCAGGGTTCATCTTACCATGACCTGATATTCATGGTTCATTGGTCAATAATAAGTTTCATATTTTGGTCTGTTTGTTGTATACTATATACAAATGCAAGCTATAATTAATTAAGAGATCAACTATATTTGGTGTAGGTAATGATTGCAAGGTGCACATGTCTGTCTGGCTTGGTTTTTCTGACCTTGAACTTGGTATTATTTGCTTGACAGTATTTGTTTTATGGGTCATGATTGGTTATGTTAACTGGGTAAATAATAATCACCATCAAATCACCAATTGATCATGTCAAAGCTTAAAATACAATACAGTTATCTCCTTTTATAAGTTTGATAAATCATTGGAGATTAAACATGTTAAATTGATGTAATCTTTTTTGCTTGACTACAAATACAAACATGCTGATTTTGTTATATTACAGGAACTGTAGGAAGTATTCCATGAGTCTGATTGCTAAGTATGCATTACAGGATTTTATTATTGGAGCAACATCTTAGGAGGATAAGTGCAAATGTATGAAGGAATCCTTGGGAACAAAAAGCAATTATATGCAGAAGAGGAGTCTTAAACATTATTAACAGAGTCAAAGTAGTGGTGTATTCAAGAAGTGTAAACCAACTGGAATTAACTATTGTGTATATTTTTTCAACCTCAAGTACTTTCAGAATTATAATACAATTCAAATTATTGTGTCAACATACATGTTACAGTAAAAAATGAAAATGTTTTAAAATGAATTTTATATAAAAAAATGAAATAACAATTTTTTTTAGCTTATTGTGCAGCCAAGCTTTGAGATCAACATCCATTAACGTTAAGATCAGGGTTAAAATGAGAAAAACAAACTATTTTTGCATATATGAAATAAGAAGTAAATGATTGTAAATTACAGAGAGACTTTCAATATGGTACATTTGTATATCAGCTATATTTCACAGAACTTTCTATTTTAGTTTATTAGTACAATAGATATGAGGTAAACATCAATCAGACAGCAATGAATACTACAACAAAAACACCTGAAGGCATTTAGGTTCTAACATGCAGTCCTCAACAAAAGACCGGTGTCTTAAAGATATGCCACGATCTATGAATCGAGAATAGCCATCAACATCAAATTCTTTGAATATTTGCTTTTAGTTAAGATGAAATTTAATACAACCACTGAAACGCTTTCTGGCTTTAAATGGGTACATGCATATGTTGCGAGGTGAACTGTTTTTTCTTCTTTAAAACCTTCTTAAAAAGAATTGGCATCTTGTGCAGGTACTTTTCCATATTATGTGATTGGTTTGTATCAAAACTGATGACCACACAATATGACTTATTCATACATACATAATAAAAATCAACTGAAATGAAATATACATCAGTGCAAACATCTTCTATAAAGTCCATAAATCATTTACAAAGAAGGATTGAGACTCCAACACAACCAAAATAGTTCTAGGAGTGAACTAAGGTGCCCTGGATATTATTTATAACCTGTGATGATTTTATTGCTTTTTTCGTTTAAGACCAAAAACATTTGGAAACAAAGAAAGTAGAAATAGGATGGAAGTATGAACACATGGTCAAGACTAAGAATAATGTTAAATTAGCTCAAATCCTGTGAAATTTGTGTGATTGAGGCTGAATTCACTTTAATTTCATTTTTTTTAAAAGAAGCTCGATTCACGTTAATTTCACGTGAAAAGTTCACGTGAATTTCACGTGAAGGCTCAATTCACGTGAATTTCACATGTAAAATTTCGCGTGAATTTCACGTAAAATCTCAATTCACGTGAATTTCACATCAGATTCACGTGAAATTCACGTGAAAAATTTCACGTGAGTTTCATGTATAAGCTCGTTTGAGGTGAATCTCACGTGAAAAATTTCATGTGAAATTCACGTGAATTTCACGTGATATTTACGTGAACAAAATTTGCCTGTGTAATGCTCTTCTGACTTATGGTATTCATTTTTAGATCTAGTTCTTTTTTATATTCAGCATAGTACTCCATCAAGTCGTAGACATGAAAACAATATTCGAGGGAACACGACAACACAGTGGTTTTGTCAAGAATTACTTTTCATATTGACAACAAATGAAAATAGCTTACCTTGATCTAATTCGATATATCAAAACGAATGTGTGATGCTATTAAGGCAACGTTAATCAGCTTTCAAACGTTTGCATATCCAACTGATAAATTGAAAATAATTGAAAATCTTTTAATAACAATCGATCTAGAATAACTTAATACATATAAAAAGATATTGACTAATAAGCTTTTCAAAACCGGTTTAAACCCATTATTAACGGGAAATGGAGCTGAACGCAAATACGTAAATAGAAACGCTCTATACAAAGACACTACATGAACGGAAGAATACATTTTACCTTATGTTGAAATTTGAGCTATTCATTTAAATGGCTTGAATGATCAATTTAAAAACAACCTTACTATAGCTATTTTATAAAATTGTACACGCACAGAAATGGCTCTTTGCTAAAGTGCTTTGGTGTTTAAATGTTCAATTATCTACGTTATACAAACAGTATTACACTTCGCCATTCCGCCCAAAAAACACTAGAAATAAAACAGTTGAAGACTACTAGAAATGTTAATGGTGATACACAGCTATAGTGCGTGTTTCTAAAACTGTTGATGCATTTTGTTGATAGTTATAATAAGTTTTTCAGTCCTTTGAATGTCATTTTAGAAACTTCAGTCTCGTTGTTATACAGGTGCTCCTAGAACAGAGGAAATAACTAAGAGAAGAAGAAAACAACATAAAATACTGATGTTTAATATCCCTTTTGAAAATGGTGCTAGATTGTATTATATTTTTTTTTCGAAAAGTGTCAAGTTCTGTCTCTGTGTTATACTGGTACTCCAAGAACAGAGGAAATAACCAGGAAAAGACAATTTAGAAATCTAATGATTTAAAACCTTTCTTTAGTGGTGCGAGTTTGTAGTTTTTTTGTTTTTTTTTGTTTTTTTCGAGTGGTGATTTCTGTCTCGGTGACCCACGGGTGCTCCGTGAATGGCGGATTTGATAGAGAAGAGTATAACAATCTTATGTTTAAACACATTTTTCGCGTTTGTTAAATTTCTTTTTTTCTTAAGAGGTGTGAGTTTGATAAAGTGATGCAAGTTTTAATATGAGCAGGGCGACTAGTGCAACAAACAAAATTAGGATCTGTTTCGTATACCAGAGCATTTTGAGATTGTGTTATTTAGTCTACTGTGCGTACCAATTTTCGTGGACTAAGGAAAACTTACATTTTAGGGATATTTAAATGCGTGGTTTTGCCAAATTCGACATACAAGCCTAAAGAAAAATTAGTAATTCGTTCAACATTTAAATTCTAGGTTCACATATTCCCACAAAATCAACGAAAATTGCAAAAAAAATCAATCCACTCTATTTTCCAACTAAATCGAACTTTTGTAAATATAATGTTTTACCATTCGTCGTTTCGTTTTTAATAAATTTTTGGGCATTTCCAGTTTATCTGTTGGTTTTTATGTTTCTTTGGTATTCATCCGCCTCTTCTTCTTAAATAATACATGCATGAATTTTATTCTCTATGTCATGGATAACATTTTAAGCTATAGACCCACTCTGAAAGTCGAAATACGCGGAAGAAGCGACCATTTTTAAAATGGCGGACGTTTGTTCTCTATAAATTAATAAATAAATCATGAACATGATATTTAAGATATTGACATGAAACCTGGTAAATAGAATAACAGTGCTGATTCAAATTGCCTTGGGGAACAAAGTTTTTGAAAATGTTAACCATATTGAATGGCGGCCATCTTGAAAAATCTTGATTTTTTTTAAAGTCAAAATAGGTAGAGCTCTAAAGTCCTAATTTGATAAAAATAAATATGCATTAAATGTATATTATTGCAAATGTATTTGTATGAGCTTTAAAAACAGGACAAAAAGCGAGACCCCCCCCCTTTTTCCCCGAGTTTTTCTCCTGTTTCGCGGACCACGAAGAGGATCCTAAAATGAGCTATTACGCTAAACGCAATATTCATACTACCGCTTGTTCCACATAGAATAACAGGATAATTTTATTTTACAAGTACAAATAAAGCACAAAAAAATGTGTATATTTGTCATTAATATTAGTTGGCTGATAGATGACAGTTCGTTTTGTTGATATTGTTCATTTGAAACAACTTTCAAAAACCTTGATTGCAGACATAATGAGTTTCATACCATACAGGTAATGTTATAAGAAAATCAACTGCTCAAATGATCTCAATTGACGTTAAAAATATATCTCACAATAAATGAAATCTACATTTTTTGTCAAACCACACAATAACTGTCTCTATCTATCGTATTCTATCACATTGTCCTCCACATTTACACAGAGAAGAACAACTTAATGTATAATTTGGAGTTTAGTATGACATCCATTATCACTGTACTAGTATACATATTTTAAGGGGCCAGCTGAAGGACGCCTACGGGTGCGGGAGTTTCTCGCTACATTGAAGACCCTTCGGGGCCTTCGGCTGTTGTCTGCTCTATGGTCGGGTTGTTGTCGCTTTGGCACATTCCCCATTTCCTTTCTCAATTTTATTAATACTGCCTTAACACATTTGCAATTCCTTGGTAACAGTGTTCACTTTGACAAATTATTTAAGCGCTTGTTTCAGGAAGGTTCCCATATAGTCATATGGTATATTCATCACAGATGACAAGAACTGTCATCTGAGGACTTCAGATATTGATATTGTGGTAGCCATCTTGAATGACGACCATTTTGAAAACATAAATTTGCAATATATCATTATTCGTTTTTTTGTTTTTTTTATAAATTCACTGTTTGCATATATACTTTTTTTTGCCAATTTATATTGGATATTCACAAAGTGGTCAGATAAGGCATGCACATGTTCACGAAATAAAGATATCAGTATCAGAGTTTCTGTTACTTACTCGTTTGCCTAAGTAACTTTTAAAACAGAAATTAGGTATATATGATATATTTAATTTATGACCGAAAATTGTTGTTGGAAAGGATCAAAATTGTAAATTTCGAAAACACTGGAGCCAGATATCAGAAGAACCTATTAGACGAATAGACTGGAAGGAATGTGTGAAACGACAAGACAGGATATGTGAAGGTTTGCAAGGTCAAGCAGATGCAAACAGAACAGACATAGACATTTGAGCTGGCAATCACTCCTTTGATGCAAGTATACGAAGAAGTTGGGGCTTGCATTGGTTTTCCTTTAGCTTTTGAAACATTTGAATGAAGGCTATCAAACTGTAGTAGAACTCTAGCATCACAAGGCAAAATTGCACAAATCCTGTCAAACAAATTTTCAGATCTTAAAATATGTCATCAGTAAAAGTGAAAACATACTTCTGATGTTGAAGATAAGTTGCCATTTGAAAGAAAACAATAAGCAATCAGACACTGTAAAGTGGTACTGGATCAACAAAAACAATGACTGCAGTGTATTTTTTCTGTGGTGATGTATCTGGAGATCTCCATGATGCATCGACATTTTTATATAGGACATGACTGTGCACCTGTACTACAAGACAATGTTCTCTTAGTCAAAGTAAGTGCTGGAAAAGTCAAAAACACTAGTATCTTGCTTAATGAGTGATAAACTTGACAACATAGAAAATGTCAGGATAAAGATACAGAAAGAAAGCCAGGAATCTTTTATCCTTAGAATTGTGCTTTCTAAAATAATAAAATACATTGACGGCACATGGAAGAGATATTGTACCAATTTCAAAGCTTGCAGGTTACGCAAAATTGTACAGTAAACGCCTTTTACATCTTGGAATTATCATGAAAGAAAGAACAGATACAACACATTTAACACAATTGGAATGTAGCTGCCATAGTGTCTGCAAGCATACAATCAAGGTAAATTAGTTCTCGGAGGTATTCGTGAAGCTCTGAAACAGACCTCATATTAAAATGGTAAAAATGAAGGCATCGGCATAGCCATAGCAGGCAAAATATATATGCTTCATACTAAGTATAGATTCACAGACCACTCACTAACAGCTGTTGACATTGATTAGTTCACCATACATAAGTTTCCTTATTAAGAATGATACAGGATGACCAAACATCGAGACAGTTTAGTATCATCGTATCAACACTTATAATTCATCAGCTATAATAGTTCAATTGTGCAACTCGTCGTCGAAAGGATACAGCTGCAACTTATCAGTCCTCAGATAGAGAGTAACATGTCTCAATGTTTGTGGAACTTATTCATTTTTAATGCCTGCGTTGAATGTTCCTGTAAACCTTTTTCATAGTAGCAAGCCTCAATCTTCAAACTATTTTAGTTACTTTGACTATGATGAGGCCTTCACCATCACGACTATAAGACATGGCCTGTTTCAGAACTTCCCCAACACATTCATTGAAAATCAGGAGAAAGACGCATACTTTCATGTGCGCTTGCATATCATCTATGACCGCTAGCATTCATGTTTTCAAAAGTGTTGTATTAATCATTCCTTCCATGACAACTCATATTTACTAAAAACGTTTACTGTACAATTTACCGATATCAGCAATGTCAAATATTAAAACAATATATGTTCCAAACTCTGAGCCGTCATTGTTTCTATCATTTCATGGATAACAGATTCCTGACTTTCCTGCCGTGTCTTTGAATTTTGTCTTATTACCTTGTCGTACAGTTTTAACATTCAGCATGATATCTATTCCTGAAATATTAAATCTCCAGCACTGAGTCTGACTAAGAGAACAATGGTTAGTAGTTCAAGTGACAGTCACGTACTCTATTGTCGATCATAATTGTCGATGCTTGATGATGATAGATACCTCATCACAAAAAACAAAAAAACCTCCCTGCAATCATTGTTCATGTTGATTCATCACAACTATGTCTGGTTATTTTGCTGGTATTTTTTATCAGTGACTCATCTTAGACTTTTTCCGTTTTTCATGAAAAAATATATTTTGATCTCAAGATTTGCTTTATCAGGATTAGTACCTTTTGTCTTGTGATTCTGGAGTCTTTTTCCCATTACATGGCCTTCATCAACTTGAAGCAGTTGTCGGCTTACAAACAATTACTGATTGTCAGCTCAAATGTCTACGTCTGCTCTTTTTTGTATTTGCGTGGCATTGTAAATCACGTGTTCTCTCTAGGCGTTTTGTAATTCTTTCCAGTTTATTTTTTTATTAGGTATTTCAGCTCCAGTGATTTTAATACCTACCTATTTTTCCTTTTCGACATAGAGTGGTCATACATTATATTGTATACACGCTTTTCTTGTGGTAAAAAGTAACCAAGGCTAACATGCTAAACTGTATTTCTTTAGATACATTTGTTTTGTCAACGTATGCATGCCTAATTTGAGCACTTGGTGAATATATCCTATATAATAACAACCGTCGTGAATAAATAACTAGGAAAACTAAACAGCTACTTTTGCATAAGTACTATTTCTGTACTAAAAATCTGTAGTACTGGAAATTTACTTTTAATATTCAGTACTATTTCGTTACTTTAAAATTATTGTAATATTTAGGTACCTGTATTTTACACTACTTAATTTGTACTTGAAATTTAGGTACTACAGATTTTTGGTTACAACCGTTACATGTTCAGCATTTTGAAAGTTTTTCTATTTCAAATCTCTTAAAATTATGATTTTCAAACACGGATATTGTATTATTTCTGTACCAAAATATTTAGTACAAATCAAGTATTGTAAAATACAAGTACCTAAATATTACAATACTTTTAAAGTAAAGAAATAGTACTAAAAATTAAAAGTAAATTTCCTGTACTACATATTTTTAGTACAGAAATAGTACTTATGCAAAAGTAGCTGTGTAGTAGTAAATGCATTAAAAAAAAACTTAGTATAAAATGAAATAACAATTTAGGATAGCGGATAATGATATATTGGACAAAACAAAATGGCCACCATTCAAAATGGCCATTAATATTTTAATTGTCCTCAGTTGATAATCTTTGTCATTAGAATATACGAAATGTTATCAAGCTTGGTAAAGTAATATACTTTTCATAATATTTTTTTCAATATTTTTTATTAATTTTTTGGTAATGATTTCAAAATGCCCACCCAGAGCCGACATTTTGATTTTCTGAATTGGGTCCATTGCTATAAATGTTAGTTATGACCTCTACTTACACTCTGCAAAGTTTGATGCTTTTACCACAATCTGAACAATTGTTTCACAAATCGACTGGACTATTTCCCCCTATTTGTCTTTGGAAATAATTCATTTTTATTATATTTTTTCTAGGATTTTTGTCAAAGAATGACATTTTTGCTGTATATTTATCTAATTCGAAAAAATAAATCATCGGTTTAAATTGGCTCAAATTATCTGCATGCCTAATAAAGTCCAATGTTAATTGTTGCTGTGTATCATATTTGTTTTTCGTTCATTATTTTGTACATAAATCAGGCCTTTCGTTTTCTCGTTGAATTGTTTTACACTTGCCATTTCGGGGCCTTTTATAGCTTACTATGTGATATGCGATTTCTACATTGTTGAAAGCCGTACATGACCTGTAGTTGAAAACGTCTATGTTGTTTGGTATCTAGTTGAGAGTTGTTTCATTGGTAATCATACTACATCTGCTTATGGTTGCAGTCTTGTTTTTTATGATTGCTGATCTTTGACAATAAAAAGAATAAAAAATGCTACATAGAAAAAAAAATCATGTTCATATCATGTATGTACTAATGGGAAATTGTGATTGAATCGAAAAAAGTGGGTCATGCAACGAAGAATAAAAATTACGTAATCCTGAAGTCAAAATATTTTTTTCTACTTTCTGTTTGCTGTTTTTACTAGGCCGCACCACTTCCAGTAAACATGATATCCTTCCACTTTCCTGGATTGATATCCCTCAAAAGATTCAAGATGTTTTTAAAGTCTATATATATGTTTCAATTAAGCATAAACCTACAATCAAACAGAAAAAAAATGGTTCAGAAAAAAATCAGAAAAAATGCACTATTTTGTTTCCCTCCATGTTTTGACATGCACCGGAAACTGGAGTTGTAATACAAGACTGGTACCTTATGTTTATGATAACTTCCGAATTTATTTATTTAAGTGTTACACTTGGTGGCTTACATAAATATGTATGATGTGCAAAAGAAACCACCGGTTTTTGAAATACAAGGGACAATCAAATAAAAAGTGCAAACAATTTCTTGAAAAATTATACAAATTCAAATGGTTCTTCAAGGAAGATTGCAAACGGTCGATGATGAAAATTTACATTATAATTTCATGAATATACGAATCAACCGTTTAAACAATAAACAAACACTTTAAGCAAAATAAGCATTACTTAAGTCAATAGTAAAAAGCAGTTCACCATTCAAGCTACGCTGATCTAACTAAAGCAAAATAGCTAATCAAAGAAAACAACAAGAAGACTCATTCTTACCTCTTATGAAGTACAAAGGTTATGCCTCAACGTATAATTACAAATAGTACAACTCATAATTATTTACAGCCAGTAATTAATTTATTTGAAAACGAACACGCAAATGTAAATTAGGAATAAAATCATTTTTATTTTAAAGTAAATTCCAAAAAAGGATAGAATACAAATTTCAAAATCATTTCAATATTAATTCAATCATAAATAATAATTACACGCTAGCACAAAAGCCTCATATAACTTTTATTGCACATCTGCTGTTAAAACAATTTACTCGAAATCGTGACAGAGTTGGTGCTAGTATCCATGTTATTAGTTACTGATCTTCCAACATGTCCAAGGAATCAAATTTAGTAAAAAATAATCAACAATTATAAGTAATAACTTTAAAATTACTCCAAATAAGTATGATCAAGTATAAAATTCCAAGATTAAATATCAAATGATTACGGAACATCAATTTGCTCTCCGAATTTGGTTCATTGTACGAAAACTAGAACACCGTGTTTATTTTATCAGTTTGTTGGATTACTTTAAACTGATATTATTGTAAGTAACATATCTAATCATCATGATACACTATATAAACCCACAAATTTACTAATTTCTCATTTTAATATTAGGTGAACAATTTAAATATGATTTTGTTAATCAATTACAAAGTTCACATAGTAATAATTACAATTTCATTTAATTTTCCTTAACCAAAAGGTCAAACCTATTTCATAACGGACTATTGAACGAAAGAACGGACCACAAAATACAATATCATCGCTACCCAAATACTAGGTATTGTTTTCATGGCATAAAATCCTCATGCATTAGATAACTATGTTGAGTAAATGTCATGCGGTACCTTTACAGTAAAAGAATGTATCATCACCAGAATATTAAATTGTATAAGAATGTATGAACTTGTCTGTACACCAGCTTTGATTATTTGTAATATCTTCAATTTTTCACTTATTCTTACAACATTTGTATAAACTTCAAGATTATAAAAAAAACGTTTTTTTTCTAAAGTGAACATTGATTGGTTAAATATTTCTCAGTCATGTCCTGTGTTTGAATTTGTTTGTTAGCTTTTTGGTCATGAATGTTTGTCTCTAATATTTAATTAACTGTGCATTTGTATTCAGATATCGCAGATCAAATTTATTCGTTCATTGTTTAATCATAGGTTTTTTGATTGAGTTAATCTGCCAATTGATATTTTATCGTATGTTTTTCTTTGTTGTGATGTTATGCTATTGTTTCAGAAAAAGGGAGAAGGTTTGGATCCATTAAAACGTTTAATCCCGCTGCAAATGTTTGCACCTGTCCTAAGTCAGGAATCTGATGTACAGTAGTTGTCGTTTGTTTATGTAATATATACGTGTTTCTCGTTTCTCGTTTTGTTTATATAGATTAGACCGTTGGTTTTCCCGTTTGAATGGTTTTACACTAGTAATTTTGGGGCCCTTTATAGCTTGTTGTTCGGTATGAGCCAAGGCTCCGTGTTGAAGGCCGTACTTTAACCTATAATGGTTTACTTTTTAAATTGTTATTTGTATGGAGAGTTGTCTCATTGGCACTCACACCACATCTTCCTATATCTATGAAATTTATATTTTATATTCTTTAAGCAAAACTGTTAAAAAATAGCATATTGTTAGAGAATAGTAGATAATTTGTCAAAATAGTACTATTCAAAAGAAAAGTGGTACAATAATAGTAGCATATGTTTTAACAACAATATTTATAAATATAATTAACCAATTAAAATATAATATTGATATCAATTTCCGTTGAAGAAATCAATAAATGTTAAATCATAAACATTCAATTAACAATTATATAGCTAAATATTTAAAAATACAATTGCTCCTGTTGTCTAAGTCCTTTCTAGAAAGTGCATCATTTATGTCATGTTGAAGTTTGGTGTCTTTTCTCCATTAAAGCATGTTGATTAATCATTGTAACAATATCATACTGACAGTTCAGAAAGGCAATTTGAACTGGTGACTTGCCATCATTGTCACATATATTATAGTCTGCTCCTCTATCTAACAACATTTTAACATTTTTTGTATGACCATGAATACAAGCCATCGTTAACGGTGTGTGACCGACCACATCACATGTATCTAAGTCTGTATCATGATCTAACAGCATTTCAACTATTTTTGTATGCCCATGTTCACAAGCCTTCATAATAGGTGATTGGCCAATTTCATCACTTTTGTTGAAGTCTACGCCTCGCTCTAATAACACCTTAACTATTTCAGTATGACCACTTTCACACGCCATAAATACAGGTGATTGACCCGCGTAGTCACATCTATCACAGTCTGCTCCTGTGTCTATTAATACTTTAACTATTTGTATATGACCATGTTTACAGGCCAGTATTAATGGTGATTGATCAGTCCAGTCCGTTTTATTACAGTCTATGCCTCGATCTAACAGAATATTTGCTATTTCTGTATGTCCATGCACACAAGCTTTCATTAGGGCTGACTGATCTTGCAAATTAAATTTATTAAAATCTGCTCCTTTTGTCAATAACAGATTCACTATTTCTGTATGACCATGTTCACACGCCGTCATTAAAGGTGATTGGTCGTTTACGTCCACTTTATTAAAATCAGCTCCTTTGTCTAACAGTATATTCACTATCTCTGTATGATTATATTCACAGGCCTTCATAAGCGGTGACTGATCATTTTTATCTACTTTATTAAAGTCTGCCCCCCTTTCTAACAACAACTTTAAGATGTCGACATGCCCTTTTTCACTAGCCCTTACTAAGAGTGAGGCATGTTCACTGTCACTATGGTTATAGTCTGCTCCTCTTTCTAATAATAACTTCATGGCTTCTTTTTTACCATTAACGCAAGCTATCATGACAGGTGACTGACCAAAAACGTTATTTTTAACATACTCTGCCCCTTTGTCTACTAACATGCTTACTATTTCTGTAAAACCAAGTTCACAAGCTATCATTACTGGTGACAAGTCTTCAAAATCACATTTATTAAAGTCTGCTCCTTTGTCTATTAATAATTTTACTATTTCTGTATGTTCCATTCTGCAAGCTTTCGTTAAAGGTGTGCTGCCATTATAATCAGATTTATTACAGTTTGCCTCTCTGTCTAACAGCATCCATACTATTTCTGGATGTCCATTTTCACACGCCATCATTAGAGGGTACTGCTCTGATCTGTCACATTTATTAAAGTCTGCTCCTTTGTCTATTAATAATTTTACTATTTCTGCATGTTCCATTCTGCAAGCTTTCGTTAAAGGTGTGCTGCCATTATAATCAGATTTATTACAGTTTGCCTCTCTGTCTAACAGCATCCATACTATTTCTGGATGTCCATTTTCACACGCCATCATTAGAGGGTACTGCTCTGATCTGTCACATTTATTAAAGTCTGCTCCTTTGTCTAACAATTTCTTTACTATTTCTGTGTGACCATGTTCACAAGCCTTCATTATAGGTGACTGACCCGTTCTATCAATTTCTTCGTAATCTGCTCCTTTTTCTAACAACAAACTAACAATGCTTTCATGACCATGTTCACATGCCTTCATTACA
Organism: Mytilus edulis; assembly: GCA_019925275.1. Taxonomy (NCBI): domain Eukaryota; kingdom Metazoa; phylum Mollusca; class Bivalvia; order Mytilida; family Mytilidae; genus Mytilus; species Mytilus edulis. Next base: position 123,488,770 of record CM034350.1, on the reverse strand, counting down.
GCTGTTTGACCTGATCTGTCACATTTATTAAAGTCTGCTTCCTTGTCTAACAATGTTCTTACTATTTTTTTGTGACCATGTTCACAAGCTGTCATTATAGGTGACTGGCCCGTTCTATTAATTTTTTCATAACTTGCTCCTTTTTCTAACAACAAACTAACAATGTCCTCATGACCTTGTATACAAGCCTTCATTATAGGTGTTTGACCCCACATGTCAGAATTATTAAAGTCTGCTCCATCGTCTAACAATTTCTTTACTACTTCTGTGTGCCCATGTTCACAAGCAAACATTAAAGGTGTCAGACCCAATCTGTCACTTTTATTAAATTCTACACTTTTCTCTAATAGCAAACATGCTATTTCCGTATTAAGGTGTCCACAAGCATTCGTCAGTATAGATCCACTATCTCTGTCGCGTTCTGCAAAGTGTGCTCCTTTTAGTATTAACATCCTTACAATTTTAAAATTCTCATTTTCACAAGCATGCATTATGAGAGAAGAACCATCAACATAACAAGACTTAAAGTCCCCTCCTTTGTCTAACAAAATCCTTACTGCACCAGTATTACCATGTTTACATGCATACATTAGAGGTGACATACCCTTTTTGTCGCATTTACTGTAATCTACCCCTTTATCTAACAAGATCATAATAATTTTTGTACGACCATATTTACAAGCATACATTAGCGGTGACTGTCCCTTATTATTGCATTTCATAACGTCTGATTTTTTATTTAACAACAACTCAACGATTCCTGTATGACCACGTTTACAAGCGATAATAATCGGCGAACAACCGTTGTTATCACGTCTATCAATGTCTGCTCCGCTGAGTATCAACATCCTTAAAACCTCTAGATGACCATATTTACAAGAATACAGTACAGACGACCATCGCCATTTGTTACATTTATTGTAGTCTACATTCCTATCTAGCAAAATTCTTACAATTGGTATTTGACCATGTCTACATGCAAACATCAAAGGTGACTGACCCATTTTGTCACATTTATTAGGGTCTACTCCTTTGTCCAAGAGTTTTTGGACAAATTCTGTTAGACCTTTACAACAAGCCTTCATAAGAAGTGAATGTCCCATGTTGTCACATTCGTTATAGTTTACTACACTGTTTGTCAACATTTCTACTATTTCCATATGTCCACGAATAAAAGCCTTCATCAAAGGTGACTGGCGAAATGTGTCTAATTTATTACAGTTATCTCCTTTATCTAACAGCATCTTTACTATTTCTGTGTGATTATAAGAACAAGCGAATGCAAAAGCTGTCCATCCGTTACAGTCAATTTTATTATAGTCTACCCCTTTATCTAATAGCATCCCAACTACATCTGTATGCCCATGCTTACAAGCCTTCATTAAAGGAGACTGACCCAAGATATCGTGATTATCACAATCTACACCTATTTCAAGCAACATCTTGACTATGTCTGTATGCCCATGTTTACACGCCTTCATAATAGGTGACTTAAAATGATTGTCACATCTATTATGGTCTGCCCCTTTCTCTAACAACATCTGAACGATATTTGAATAACCATATCGACAGGCAACCATTATTGGGGATTGATCCCTTTTGTCAGACTTATTATAGTCCACACTTTTGTCTAGTAGTACTTTAACTATTTCTATATGACCACGTTCACAAGCATACAGTAAAGGTGACTTGCGCCACATGTCAAACTTATTATATTCTTCTCCTTGGTCTAACAATAATTTGACAATGTCTGTGTGACCATATTGACATGCCTTCAGTATAAGTGCTATACCATGGCTATTACATTCATTATAATTTACTCCCCTGTTTAATAATATCTCTATTATTTCGCCTTTATCGTATTCACATGCCTTCATTACCGGAGATTGATGAAACTTGTTATATTTTGCATAATCTGCTCCTTTGTCTAACAAAATTTCAACTATTTTTGAATGACCGTGTATACAAGCAGATATAAATGGTGTCAACTCTTCATCATCGGATGTATTAAAGAATACACCTCCATCTAACAGCATCTTTACTATTTCTGTATGACCATGTTCACAAGCCTTTAGTAAAGGCGTACAGCCTTCATTATCTGATTTATTATTATACAGCCCTCCTTCTAACAACATCTTTACTATTTCTGTATGACCGCGTTCACAAGCCTTTAGTAAAGGCGTACAGCCTTCATCATCAGATTTATTATTATACAGCCCTCCTTCTAACAACATCTTTACTATTTCTGTATGACCGCGTTCACAAGCCTTTAGTAAAGGCGTACAGCCTTCATTATCTGATTTATTATTATACAGCCCTCCTTCTAACAACATCTTTACTATTTCTGTATGACCGCGTTCACAAGCCTTTAGTAAAGGCGTACAGCCTTCATTATCAGATTTATTATAATACAGCCCTCCATCTAACAACATCTTTACTATTTCTGTGTGACCACGTTCACAAGCCTTTAATAAAGGCGTATAACCTTCATCATCAGATTTATTGTAGTATACCTTTCTATCTAACAACATCTTAACTATTTCTGTGAAACTATATTTGCAAGCTATCAGTAGAGGTGACTGACCATAGTTGTCATAGTTATTACAGTTTGCCCCTCCATCTATCAACTCTTTTACTATTTTTGTAAAACCATGTTTACAGGCAATAAGAAGAGGTGACTGACAATTTTTGTTACACATATTAATATTTGCGCCTCTATCTAGCAGCATTTTTACTATTTCTGTATGACCATGTTCACAAGCCTTCATTAACGCTGACTCGTGCATCCTGTCCGATATATTACAGTCTACTCCTCTGTCTATCAACAATCTAACAATGTTTGTATGACCGTGTTCAGAAGCAATCATTACAGGTGACTGATTGTCATATGAACATTTGTTCACATCAACATCATGATTCAAACACCACTGGATCAAATATATATCTCCTATTAAACACATATTCAATAACACAGTTTCGTATTTATTATAACCAACAAACCAATGATATCGAGTTCGTTGGCATTTTTTGTTAAATGTATGTGCCAATTGTTTCTGAAAAATTGTATCAAGCTTAGTCAAATGATTCAAAAATTTCTGTCTGAACTGAGGTATTTCCATATTGATATTCCTAAAAATAACACGAACTTTACCAATTGACCAGTCATCAATCATTCTCTGTATATACATCTTATGATATTCTGGAGGTATAACAGTAATAAACTGATCCATGTCATCTCTTCTTTCTAATAAGAACCTCTCCGTGATCAAACAACTGTCTGCATTCTTTATCAAACATTCGATTATTTTCTTTCCAAAGTAGTAAACTAAAAAGTCAAATATTTTATTATGTAGGGCTTTATAGTATCTTTTCCTTTGCCGTCCGAATATTCCGTCTACCTTCATAATAAATGTATGTGTTAATGATTCAAGTTCATCTCGTATAACCAAAAGAGATGTACCGCTGTCCAGTTTACATGCCTGACATGTGTGCTCGATAATACTTTTTGTTTTTTGGTTCATATCTTTTGTCAATATTTCCTCTTCCAATTTATTGTTAAACATGACACATAAAGCTAAAGCACAATATTTAGTATAATGTCCCATCTGAAGTAGCTTGTCAATTTCTGATTCATAAACTAAAAATGGATTCTGAAATAAATCCGCAACATTAAAATTTGGATTATCATGGAACATTTTACATAAAAGTGGAAAACAATCATATAAATCATAATATTTAGCAATCGCAGAGGCTTTTGATTTCATATAAAGCTCTGCTATTGACTTTTTTTCTGTTCTTGTCAAACGTATTTCCGCTGATAACATGTTACATGCACATGACTTAAAAATTGATAGAATACCAAATTTTTCATCTTGAAAGACTTGCAATCGACATGCTGCAATAATTTTTATTTGCTTGTTGATAAGAATTTTTTTAATTTGTTCCAGGAGTGGATCCCAGCTTTTAATGTCACTTTGGTCAACAGAAAAGTTTCCACATAAATCATCAATAACAAACAATGTTTTCCTATTTGGATTGTAAAACTTAATTATGTCTCTTGGATCAGACACTATAATAACATCATATTGTTCATTTGACATTTGTAAAGCAACGTGTTGGAGGGTCGCTGTCTTTCCTACTCCGCAACTAGCAATAATAGTTACACAACTATTCTTCTTTATACTTTTCAGCAAAGACTTGGCAGCTCTTGTGATTATAAACATGTTGGCATTGTTCCTCCAGTCTTTCAGTATTTCGTTGATTTGTGCTGCAATATAAAACAAAAACTAGCGACTTTATTTCACAGTGGAATAGCTTTATCCCTATTTTCAGTAAGCCAGATTTATCAGCTTTTTAAAATAAAAAGACGATTTTGTAAGTTTTCTAAACGTCAAGCCGTAAATATTCCGAACACATAATGACGAGAACAAATAAACAATAAATTGAGTAGGTATGTTTCGAATGAAATGTCCTCATTCTCACCAGAAGTATTTGCGTATTTATTGTTACAAGCAGGTATCACCAGATTTCTGGAATATTTTGTGTGAAATAATGTTATTTATCGGTGCACAAAATGTTGCGTTTGTGTATCGATTCACGCAATACAGCAGTTATCGTGAATGTTCGTTGACTAATTTTTCGGGAAAAATAAAATCTTTCATTTTCAAATCATCCTTTTTTATAACAATAATAAAAACATAATTGGATTTTTAGAAGCTTTACATGTTGTCATTTTAAAAAAAGGATATGCATCATATATATAAAGCTGTTTATTGTATTAAATTGACTTTATAGAAAAACTAAGAGTCGTCTACAAATCTTTGCAAGCCTCGTGCTTTTAATATCAACATTTAACTGTCTCCAATGGAGAAATATCGGAGTACAAATACTTTTTTCTGATTACATTTTCTACATATGATAGACATTATTTTTAGATACTTTGTTCTCTCATTAAGAAGGGGTTTGAATGCCAATGAGACAATTCTTCATAAGAGACCAAATGACACATAAAAACTGAAGGTCAACGTACGGTCTTCAACAATGAGCAGAGTTCATACCGCGTAGTCAGCTATAAAAGGCCCCGAAATGACAAATGAAAAACAATCTAAACGAGAAAACTAACTAATTTATGAATAAAAAAATTAACGAAATACAAATATGTAACACAGCACCATACCACAACCAATGCATTACCGGCTCCTGACTTGGGACAGACGCATACATACAGAATGTGGCGGAATTAAACATTTAACCGGATTCACATCCCTCCCTTTACCTTGGACTGTGATATAACAGTATACATAAACAATAAAAATCAGTTGAAAAAGACTTAGCTCATCCGCTGGATATGAATAGAAATACGTCCAACAATAACACAGAGTCGATGTGACCGGGTACTTGTACATGTTGTACATCATTACACTAAATACAGATCTGAGAATACTCGCAGTTACTGACAGCTAGTTCAAAGCCAATCACAAGTAATAAAAAAGTCATTCATCGCACACCACTTCAGAGATATCCATTTGCGAAGTACACATCTGATAAAAACATCGGTACAGTTGACAGTATTTAGGCATTCTTTGAATTCGAAAATCGAAAATAACACACGTCAACTGTTCAAAAGACATAAGTATGGATATAAGATTGTGGCATTTCTTACGCTTAGTGGCCAAATTAGATCCAAAGTGAGATTTTAACAGAGTATTATTCAAGTGATCAAAAATTCAAAAAAAAAAGACCCCACTGTTTACCTCTAATATTCCATGGTACTGTGTCCTTCTGAGAGGCTTTTATCTTTTGAAGTTCCTTTGTAACATCAGCATGCGATTCCTTTATTTCAGTATTTGAAAGCTTCAGATTTTCAACTGATTCTTTCAGGTCCTTGATTTCACCATAAGACCGTTTGATGTCCATCATTATTTCATGATTGGTCTGATCTAAAAGTTTAGATTTCAGTTGATCACATTCCTGTTTCATTTGTGGCCCACCTAATCTAGCAATTGCCTGTAAAATATATGATTTAAATAATAATAAACTCTAAAATGTTACTGATAGACCGTTGAAGCATTTTTATTGATGTTATATCCGCATATAAGTAACATCAGCATTTACATTAGAAAGGAATAATATTAATATTAATGTTTGTTAATTGATTTCAGTTACCAAGCAGATGTATGTTAAAGGTTGGTGTAGTAAACACCCATTTGACCACACATCCATTACTGCTAATACGACCTGCAATAAAACATACTTTTATCCATGTACTTTTATCAATTATGCTACCTAGCTTTCGATATTGCTTTATAAGACCTTTTCATTAAACACCAATGCAACAAAGCATCTAATTTTGCATAGAAAGACTCTTTCATAATTATTTTGCCTGATAGGACCTTTTTATAAAGCCCCATGCAACCAAGCTTTCTATATACTGATTGCAAGGATTCATTTATAAATAACCCATGACATCAAGCATGCTATACTGCCTGTCATGATAATGATATAAAACATTCATGCATAAATGCATCACATACTGATTAATGAGATCTTCTTAAAAAAACAGCCATGCAACCTTGCATCAGTTATAGACTGAACACACAAATATAATCGAACATAAGTAAATAATCATCTTTGAAGGGCAACTACTTGTTTAATCATCCAATTGTTTCGATCATACCGGTATTTTTTTGTTACTTAGTAATTCAGATTATCGAATGCCAAAGGGGTTTGTTCGAATGCAATATTATGGAGGCATATTCAATGAAAATTTAGCACGAACATACGTAACGTAGTTGAACGATGATTTACCAGTGTTTATAAATTTAATAAACACTGGTAAATCATCGTTCAACTACGTTACTTGTTTGTCTTTATTTTGTTGCCATGGCGTTGTCAGACTTGCTCGACTTTTGAGTGTTAAATGTCACCTTGGTTTCTTTCACCTTTGTCGACATGGTAATAGTCCTATTGAGAGAAAAATGGTATCATGTTAAGCTCGAGACTCTCTTGTGAATCTCAGTGAATGGTGAAATGCATGTGAATGGTTAAACGACGGGTGCCACATGTGGAGCAGGATCTGCTTACCCTTCCGAAGCACCTGAGATCACCCCTAGTTTAATGATGGGGTTCGTGTTGTTTATTCTTTAGTTTTCTATGTTGTGTCGTGTGTGCTGTTGTTTGTTTGTCTTTTTTTCATTTTTAGCCATGGCGTTGGCAGTTTGTTTTAGATTTCTGCGTTTGGTTGTCCCTTTTGGTATCTTTCGTCCCTCTTTTATCATTAGGGTCAATGTCGAAGCAGCTAGTATAGCCGCAATGTCCTGTATATCCATATATGATTAATGATAAACTACGTATCTAGTCTATCCAAATGACGTCATTATCAAAATACCTATCCGACGCAATTTTGGCTTATCTTGATAACAGAAATTTGTATACGCTATCTAGATATATTAAGCAGCTATATGCTAGCTATTAGGTCAGTCGTCGACATCTACGTTGCCCTATGGTGAAGCTACACTATTGAACGCAATCTGGTGTTTTCGTTGTGATCAATGAATTTAACTGTTGTTCGGCTTTGAACGTGTATTCATTTAACTATTGATCAGATTATATTGTTACCAAAATAAGGAATATTCGTTAATGAGCTTTAAATTATGATATGCAATTTCTATGATTACTATCTATGGTCGTAGATAATATCACAGGTCGGTTTGATGTCATATTAGAGGTTAAAATTATTTTAAACCGTCGTCTTGACCTATATAAGAATGAGTTTTTGTGAATCGAATCAGTCAATGAAATTGTTTTACCCGTGTTTTATTTTATTTTGAATTCTTTTTTTTTAATAACTGAACACGCATAGTGCATGCGTGACCCATCTCTAGCTAAGGTGTTAAATTGAAGGTAACATAAATACAGAATCAACGGGAAGAATTATTCACTTGCTATAGAATAATTCATCAGCCATGTTTCTTAGCTGATTTTGGCAAAATTAAATAAAACTGGTTGTTTAAGCGAAAAATTATTTTACTATTTCACTTCCATAAATGATTAAAGATAAAAAAAAATCGTATATTTAATTTTTTATATATTTCTCGTAGCTTATGACAATTTTGGACCAATATGTATGTAAAAACACCAAGTATACTATAAAAGATATGGTTTGAAAATGGTTGTGGTTGGCCAGAAAAATGTTGTATTCAAAACACATTGTTTCACAAAAGGTTTTTTTAAAGGCAGAAGATACGAAATCCGAAAAAAACTTCAACATAATGGAAATAAAATGTTCCGTATTGATACGACCGTCGAGCCACATTCAAGCTTAATAGCTTTACATTGTTTCAGCATATCAAGATTGATTTTTCTTGAAATCAAACAAAGTTTAATTTTGGACCCCGATTTTGCTCACACTATGCACAATACCGATTTTGCCAGTTATGGATCAAATGGAAAACTGATCCCAAAATCATCAATCGAAATACATGCTCAGATTCATGATGTCAAAGAAAAAAACATATATTTTTTGTGACAATCAATTTAAGTTAAATATTGTTCCCTTTGGATCTCAATGTGAACCAAATAAAAAACGGGACCCAAAATCCAAACTTCAAATACACGGTTACATCCAGCATATTAGAGAACCCTAAAATTCAAGACTTTTAATTAAACCATAATTAAATTGGTTAAAAGCTCAGGCAAATGATTGAAACTTTTGACTGTTAGGTCCCTAACCCCTTAACAAATCCCAATCTTCTTTTTTTTATTGAATCGTGTGGTTCAATTTCATATAGATCCGTAGACTTATACATTTGTACTCAAGTTGTTGTCCGGAAATCAGATATCTTCGATAGACGACGACAATAATGATGACGACGACGATGCTGACAACGTCATAACATTATTGGACTGAAAAAAGCTTACAAAACATTAGCATGACCGTAAAGTTCAATTCAAAACTATACCATTCGTGGACAATTTGAAGAAAAAATCAATTCTGATAATAGTAAATCATAGTATACGTTATACCAAAGTAATATCAAACGCTCAAGCATGAAAACTAAGAAGTTAGTGGGACACAAGAACATGAAGAAGTGGCATACAAATAATTGAATAGAACTACATACATTGGTGATATCATTCCAATGAGCATTGAAATCCACAGAGTCTAATTTTTCATCATTCAGGTGAGCCATGTAGTTTCTGTAGTGCTTGATTCTAGCTAAGTCTGCTCCAGGTGTAGTGTCAATGACAGATGGTAAACGGTCATATCCACAAAGAGGAGGAGACATTTCGGTCAAACTTCTCAGTAATGCTATCATTAAAGTGACATCAAAAGTTTTAGAATCTGGGACATCTACAAATAATAAAACGTACTATAGGTACTATAGGTAGGCATTGTTATGCGTTTACTTTTCTGCATTGGCTAGAGGTATAGGGGGATGGTTGAGATCCCAGAAACATGTTTAACCCCGCCGCATATTTGCGCCTGTCCCAAGTTAGGAGCCTCTGGCCTTTGTTAGTCTTGTATTATTTTAACTTTTAGTTTCTTGTGTACAATTTGAGGTTTAGTATGATTTTCATTATCACTGGACGCCTCCGGCTGCGAGAATTTCTCGTTGCATTGAAGACCTGTTGGTGACCTTCTGCTGTTGTCTGCTCTATGGTTGGGTTGTTGTCTCTTTGGCACATTCCCCATTTCGTTTCTCAATTTTATTGATATATTGAGTAAACATCTGAAATAACTAGATTAAAAGCAAGAAACCAAGCAGAAAGTAACAAGGCAACAACCACAATCATAATTCATAATTTAAAAGGCGGCATTAGTTCAATGTGTTATCGTCAGTCAAAATCAGACAAGTTGAAAGAAATAGTCATGACTGCCTAGAATTTATAACAAAGTAAAACAACAAAAACACCTAACTTCAAGGAAAATTTAAAAATGAAAAATACCTTATCAAACTGAGAAATCAAAAACCAACAAATACAAACGAATTGAAGACAACTGGCATGTTCCTGACTTGGAACAGTCATTTCTCACGTAGAAAATAGTGAATTAAATCTTGTTTTATAGGAAGCTTAACCTCTAACTTGTATAACAGTCGAATTTAAAGGACTACCCATCTTCATTGATTGCTTATTTAAGACCCCGTCAATTTCTGTACTGCTTTTTCAGATTGTTTGCATGATATTAATTAGTATAATAACATCAGTTGACCTCGTAATGTACATATTTATTAAAATTGATCAGTTATTTTCCAATGCTCAACTAATTTGTTTTTTTATGTAACTTAAAGTTATGTTTTTCCTTTTATGTTTCCTGATTTCAATATTTTTGTATTTCAGGACCAACAATGGGAGAGGCTAAGGAAAATATATCTGAGATATTAGGTTCAGCTACTATACTATATCTATCTGTTTTTATCAATAAGTCATATTTGCCTGAATCACTTACCTATAGTGAAATCTGCTTGTAACGACCTTTAACTGCTTTTGTTATTTTTTTTTTTTTTTGTTATTTTTTTTTATTTTTGGGTTATTTTTGTTAGCTGCTGACTAAATTTGTAATTTCTACGCTATTGTACATTTTAAACATTGCTCTGATATTTTGGATTATTCAAGATAAACACATAATTTGATATCTATTAGGCGTTCGATATTTTTCTAATTTTACTTTCGGGGCAATAACTGTTTGAACTGGTTGTTATGCTTTTTTAGATATTTCCAGGTTAGGTAAATCATTCAGTGCCAATCATTTTTTTTTTTAAATATTCACAATAACAGCCAAATAGTTATCAAAGGTATCAGGATTATAATGTAGTACGCCAGATGCGCGTTTCGTCTTCTTAAGACTCATCAGTGACACTCATATCAACATATTTATAAAGCCAAACAAGTACAAAGTTGAAGAGCATTGAGGATCCAAAATTCCAAAAAGTTGGGCCAAATACGGCTAAGGTAATCTATGCCTGGGATAAGAAAATCCTTAGTTTTTCGAAAAATTCAAAGTTTTGTAAACAAGAAATTATAAAAATGACCACATTATTGATATTCATGTCAGCACCGAAGTGTTGACTACTGGGCTGGAGATACCCTCGGGAACGAAACGTCCATCAGCAGGGGCATCGACCCAGTTGTGTAAATAGTTATCAAAGGTACCAGGATTATAATGTAGTACGCCAAAAAAAAAGATGTACAGATTGGTCATCTATTCTGTTGCAATAACTCTAAAACAGGCCGAAAGGAAAGATTGAGCTTATCGTTTATATCAGGTTTACCCTACAATTTTTTTCACTGATTGCTATACTTTTTCTTCTTAAAAATATACCACAGACATAGGTAGTCATGTTAGTTAATCCTTCTTGACGAACATCACAAACTTTAAAGTAGACATCTTGAAATGAAGCAGAAGACTTTGGTGCCAATCTATCGAACAGTTTCCGATAGGAAGATTTTTAAGAGCATTTACAGACAGCATACAGCTCATGTACAAATCAGGACAAAGCAGTCGGTCGACATACACAAAAAGATGGTAACAGCTCACATGGTTGAATTGCACTGTCAGCAGACAATTCGAAAGTTTCACTGTCATTAGCAATTAAAGTCATATAAAGTAAACCTAAGTAAACAGAACCATTACGGGAATGAGGTTTTTGACAGAGTTCTGTCATAGATAAAAAAAAAAAAAAAAAAAAAAAAGTTCATTATATACATAGAATTTTCATTTACTCATTGATTGGTAAGTACAGCGTCAGATTAAATTGACCAACTAAAACAATACTTTCCACTTACCAGGAAAACGAGTGAACAGGAGTTTCCACTGTGAATCATTTATAACATGCTTCTTTTTCAAATCCATCAGTTTGTTGTGTGCCTTCTTTAAAGACGAGTCCAAACGTGACGGATGGAATTCGCGATCAAACAAGGCTCTAGCTGCACGTGTAGCAAATCCTTTCAACAGTAAATTCATTCTCACATAGTTTTCCTCTTCTTGAGAAAGAGAAGCCATCTTGTTGAAATTGTTATCCTTTATACAGAAGTGCAGATTTGATTGAATAACGTAGATTAACAAAGGACTGTTCAATATTTCCTGAAAAAAAAATAACGTGTATTTTTATAGGACTAAACAAAAAGCTTCCTTGTCTTCAGATATTTCTGCAAGGTTTGTTTTAATTTTGTAATGAATATTGTTTCTTCTTTCATGCTGATTTTTTATCAATGTTTTTATCGTTTTTGTGAAAGGTCTTTTTGATGAAAATGTTTTTGTAAAGTTTTGTAATAAAGTCTGTCGGCTTTCTTTAATTTGCAATAAGATCCTCCTTTTACACTAAGAACAATGAATGCAATATTTTTAAACGTATTCATCCTACAGTATATATAAATAATGGCTTGTCTTTATCTTTCGTTATATTTCTTCATTTCACATTTTGAATTTCAATGTATTCAATTGATGTTGACGAAATTTAACCAAACTGACTGTTTTTATATGTAGCTATGTGTTTTAGCGAAATAATATTTCTTCGATCCTCTTTTGTAAACTTTACTACACCAAAAATAGAACAATTCAAAGTTAATCCTACGTAAAGAGTAATTACTCATATAAGGAGTAAACAGAGGATTTGTTTTATATTTTATATGCATCTTAAGCTAAATTGAACATTTGGTATTGTTGATCGCTTTTAATATTTATAGGATCTATTCATTGACATGTTTCAAGATAAAGGAATATACACCAAACAAAAGGTTAATACTCGTCAGTTAAGGGCAATAAATCCAAAAAGAGTTTAAGTGACGATTGCGGCCAAAGTTTGTGATTATTTAAAGTTTAATTCCAATATTGCTTCAGTGTTTCAGGTGAGAAGATTTTTGTTTAAGTTCACGGACAACGGACACTTAGTGATTAGTTGAGCTCACTTGGCCGTTAGGGGTGGGTGAAGTTAAAATAAGAAGATCTGATATGATTGCTAATGAGAAAATATTCCATGAGAGACCAAATAACGTTAAAGGTTGCAACTATAGGACACCATTATCTTTTTGTGATTTTACTTTCACTTTCACATTTATATGGCACGTATACATTTGAATGCAGTAAAATCGATTTTAATTACTCGTTTAGAACATGTCAAGCTGTTGTGTGTGGTAAATAAGAAAAGGTTTATGGGAAATGTTAAAGTGAAATAACTTTATCGCCTTGATTAAAATAATCGATATTATGACATCCACTTGAAAAGTGGGCATTTCTTACTGACTTTGTCTCTCGATAAGTAACACACTCACCTATCTTTAGATATTGGGCTCAATGCATTTAGTGTCCTAGCTTTGAGCCCGTAACAATATCAAGAATATGTTTGAAAACAGAATAAATGATTAATTATATTTCAGATGGCATCGATATTGTCATTTATAAGTTAATTTTTACCATACTGAATGGTATCTGTAACCACATTCATTTTTCGTTACAAGTATGTTTTTTTTTTTTTTTTTTTTTTTTTTTTTTTTTTTTTTATAGAAATTAAATTTGATAAATACATTTTCAAAAGGTGTTAATTTTCTGTCAATGTTTTAATAAAGTTAAACTGCACTATAGTACGTTAAAGAGGCACAAATTGACATTCAATTTCATTTGTAAAAAAAACTGACAATACCTAATATTAGATCAGGTACATCAAATCAATTAGGTATAACAAATACTTATGTCTTCTGTAGGTACCCAGGTAAACGATAATAGTTATTTACAAACATAGCAACAATATTTCAAACATAACAAAAAAAGAAATAATGAAGAAAATTAGTGTAAAAGGAAAATGTTAATCAATAGGACATGTCAATATCTTTGCATTACCTTCCAAATGAAGCAACCTTAAAATTATTTCCAATATTTCTATGATTTGACTTTGCATTGTTCCTGGTTATTTAGTTATCAGGATCCTTTTCTTTTACGGAATCAGTTTTCCATTTTTCTTATCATATATCTGTGACAGATGCACAGGATGCCATATTTTGAACACGTCATGCAGATTTGTCAGTGATGATGTGTCATTTATTATGTCGTAGTGTTTACATCACCCGGACACACGAAATTTCTTCAATGAGATAAAAAGCATATAGTGAAAGTATATAATAATCCATATATATATTTACCAATCCTGCACTTGACCTCTCTACTATAATAAGTTTACATAAACCGTTTGGCAGGTGACAAGAATAGATACACAAATATACAAAGCGAATCCAATATTCAAAGGCCGGAAGAAAGGTAAAAATAGCAGCCAATGAATTAAATAGTGGGAAATTCAAATTTCTTTGCCTCATTCAAGGTGTATAAGAGTCGACTACAAAATAGGGAAGACGGATGCATAAATAACATACTTGTAAATCTCGAACTATAAAAACTACAGCATACAAGTTCAAGCCGCCGGCTTATCCTAAGGCATTTATAAAGGCTTATACTTTTGTACAGATTGGCTGGGAGACAGATTCCTGATTTTGGCAAGAAAAAAAATTTTCAGCCAAAAAGTTCGATAACTTTCTAACAATGAACTTTGTTAATAAAAATAAAAAAATAAAACTAGGTGCTTTGACATTCCCACTAGTAGAGCACAACACATCACGAACTATTTCTTTGTTTCCCCGATAAACAATTATTACTGTTATCTAGAAGAACAGATGATCGCGCAATAACATGAATAAGCTAAGATACCTTTAAATCGTTTCGTGCGAACAGTTATTAAACTGGAGGCGCATTAATATGGCCAGCATTGGTTAAAGAGACGTAAACAGATACCGATACTCATTTTAAAATAAAATTACAAAACTACTGAGTTCCGAAGAAGTCCCTTAACAAATGGCAGAATCAAAAGCTAAAATACTTCGAATAAATGGAAACAACGGTCTTATTCCTGACTTGGTATATGCATTTCTTAGTAGAAAACAGTGGCCTAAGCATGGCTATATAGATAGATTTTCATTAAAGCAGAGATTTTAAAAAATGGGAATCGTAGATACACAGAAACTGCTCCAACAGAGTTATGTGGAGGAAATATTCAAATTGACACTTCGTAAATTGTATGAACACCATCGTTAATTTGTTGATCTAAACGATGTGTCTGTGTCATAACAAAGTAACGATATTTTACCACGTCTTTGACTTAGGTTGTTGTTTAACATATATGTCGTCTGTCTGCTAATACCAAACATGACACATTTCCGAATATGACTGTTTTGCCGAGTCTTCACTTGCAACATTCGTTTAATTTATGATGTATCTATTGTGTTTTCGGTTTGATATTGTATTATTGTCTTATCGTTTATCGTTTGTGGTTTGAATTCTGTATTTTGTTTTCACCAAGGACGTAGGTAAGTTATACGTCCTTGATTTCACATATGTCTTATTTGACAGAATAATCGAGTAAATTTCATTTTTTTTTAGGATAAATGATTGTGTCAAAATAATTATGATGTTTTCACGGCATTTTGTTTTAAATAGCATTTCGATACCGTCAAAATCATGATAATTGTTTGCTTTTGTAAATAGAAGATGTTCGTTATTCTTCTGTGTTGTAAAAACTATAATATTATTTAATTGTGTATTATATGTTTTTTTTTCTCTTTCCTGAGTGTTCTTGCGTTTGGTTGTGCTGTATTCCTATCACATAGTGGTGTTATTTTAGCGACATTGATATATAAGCAGGAGGTTTAGATAGCGATAACACCTGGTTCAACCCACCTTTCTGTTCAAAATTCTGAATTGTAGTCACTCGCAGGCTCATATATATAAGCACATAACGAAATCAGAGATTTATGTTTTAGTTATATAGATGTTGTTTCAAGTGTTGTAAAACACATTGATGATAAATATAAACCTCTTTTTGAAGATAATCTTAGATTTCATGTATATTATAGGTCAGTTTATGAACAATAAGTTATATACAGTACACTTGCGATGATATACGTGTGTAAGATGGAGTGATTAACCTGTTTCATATTGTCATGTTGTTTCCTATACTTTAGAAACCCTCTCCCTTTTTCACCGTTTCTAGGATTTTCTTCTTTTTTCTATCAAGACAATATTTAATCAGACTCAGACCAGCTGATTCAGTCAACTCTGAGTTAATATAACATCAATTTTGAAATTAAATACAATTTGATGTGCTTCCACACTCATCAAAAGAAAGTTGGAAATAAATGTCACAAATAGATTCTGGGTGTATCTGTGACTGGGAAATGTGTTGGCCTGGAACCACACACACACAATAAACGGTACGACAAGTCTGCACGGACTCTTAACTCTGGGACTAGCTCTTGTAACAAAAGACGACTCTGGTTAGCCCGATGTATAATTTAATAAGTTCAGCATGGAATACAATTGTACAGAGTTGGAACTGCTCAGTGTAATACTAAATCCAATCTGCACCATCAAAATAATAACATAGTTTATATAACAAACCAAAAACTACTTGAATAGACTTGACAAATATTTCTCTAAATGAGTGAGAAAAGTCAATTAAGGGATTACAGAAAAATTAGCAAATAGATAATAATTAACAATAGAACATACAGACTTATTTATGGAATTAAAGTCCTGGCCTGTCATATACGAATAATAGATCATTTGAAGTAAAATGTCGCTAATTGAAAAACAAATTAAAACATGAAATTAGATTAGCTTAATCTTCTAAACTTGACTTAAATCTTGCACAATGAAAACAACAAAATCCCTTAGTGAAATATTGCAAATATAAAAAAACAGTGATTTTACAAAATCTTTTACAAAATGTCCGAAAAGTCTCAAATCAATTTTTGTCCATTTTTCCACTGTGACATAAACAAAGAAAATCTTTACGAACACCATGAACATATTTTACAAAAAAGAAGAAATTCTTTCCATTTTTCAGGGCAACTTATAAACGTTTATGTCTAGAAAACATCTTTAGTATATAGTACATGTGCACTTTAAAAAGTACAAATTTAAATCATTAACCATATTAGTCAACAGAAACATTAAATAGTCCTATATATTGAAATCAGAGTAATAATACTATGAATTATTTGAAAATATTTTGCTGTAAACGTATGTAAGATGGGACGAACAGCTTTCTCAACTTGACTCTGCTTTTTCCTTGAAATTTTAACTGTGACCTATGACCTAAATTTAAGAAAATTGTGAACACTGTAGACAACAACGACATCAATATTTCGATGAGCATTGTTATCCTTCCAATGATGTGAAATTCAGCCGTGTGTTATTCTTTTAACCCAAATTAATAAAGTTCTTTGACTGGAAACCCTACTATTAATTGAAGTTTGGGACTGATATGCCAGTAACAGCTAGAAGTCCTTTGGTACTTTGTGTTGATTTTGTCATTTGCTTAGTTTCTACTATGGCCTTTTCTAATATCTGGGTCAGTTTTTTTCAGAGAGAGTTTTACCGTGTGTATTGAAGGGTGTTTGTTTATTTTTCATTGGCTAAAGTCAAAGGGGTACAATGGAAGCCTGCCTCTTGTTGAGACATTTACTGGCTATGTTGAAGTTCCATTAATTGCAATCAGCTGTTTTCAGCTCTTCAGTCGTGTTTTTTTTTTCTCGTTGACACGTTCTCTGTATTCATTCTCAATTTTTCATAAAAATTGTGAAAAATATGATAGCAAAAAATGAATCAAATTTCTCTTTAATCATGACCAACTGTATGGTGGTTTTTTTAATGTGACGCATACTGGAGGAGAACAACTTAACTATTTTCTAAAGGATATACATTTACACCATAAGCATGTCACTTTCAACTGGTAAAATATCTTTCAACAATCATAAAGTATCTTTTTGAAAATAAGCATGTGTTTCCTTAAAGTAGCAGCATGTAGTAGTATCCCTTCTTTGCAAAAGTAAATAAGCAGATGCGCCAATAGCGCACAACACGCTCTTATAATGCACGACGGGTGCCGCATGTGGAGCAGGATCTGCTTACCCTTCCGGAGCACCTGAGATCACCCCTAGTTTTTTGGTGGGGTTCGTGTTGTTTATTCTTTAGTTTTCTATGTTGTGTCGTGTGTGCTGTTGTTTGTTTGTCTTTTTCATTTTTTTAGCCATGGCGTTGTCAGTTTGTTTTAGATTTATGAGTTTGACTGTCCCTTTGGTATCTTTCGTCCCTCTTCAGCAATCCCGACCACTTCAAACAGATTTGTTGTAGTTGGGTCCTAGCATTCTAAAGATCATGTCTGACATATTAAAATAAATATATATTATATAATAAATATGATGGCAAACTCTCATATCTCATGAACGACATCTTAAAACTTGTTTAATTTTTTGATAAATCAGTGTGTGATGTTATTTGTTTTAGAGTAAATAAATCCAAAGTAACTAATGTTGTGTTATATCATGTGAAAAATTTAGTTACAAATGACTATTTCAGTGTCGTAATTATGGAATGAAAAATTGGTCCCAAATACAAAATGAGGATTCTAGCGGACGACCAGATGGACCAAAAACGAAATCCCCTAGACCCAGAATAACTTTTGCGAAACATAGATCAAAATAACCGTTCAATACATATATATGTAAAAAAAACAACATTTTTATGGTACATGTAAGTTTCATCACAAATATATTACATTGCTAGACATGAAGCAAAACTGTAAAAAAGTACAATTCAACAAAAAAAGGTGTCTGCATAATTAGAGCATTAAAACATAAATGTCATATATTTTAATAGCTAAACTATCAAGTAATATTACATTGGTTGCAATGAATTACATTGATTTCCCTACTAGATAAAAACTGATAATTTCACATGTGAAATAAACGTCGTTATTTCGTTCTCTGATGTCATACAACAAAGGCGTTGTCAAGACGTCGATGGCGGATCAAAACAAATTGTGAATGCGTAGAAAAAAGATATAGTTCCTAAAATATTTTCATGTCTCCGTACTCCATTTGGCCTTTTTAACTGTTTTGGATTCGAGCGTCACTGATGAGTCTTTTGTGGACGAAACGCGCGTCTGTCGTATATACTAAATTTAGTCCTGGTATCTATGATGAGTTTATTTACATTAATTTCTTTTAAAAAAGCCATTTGCCAATGTAATAAAATGAAAAACTAATTAAAGAATTCAAATACCGAAAAATATTAATCTCGTGACCGAACAACACTTATAATTAACTCATGCGCCTCCCGCATTCGTGAATCAATGCGTTGTTCGGTCACTCGTTGGAGTATAATACGTGCGTCTTTCCGTGCGTCCGTCTGTACCGCATCAGGTTAAAGTTTTTGGTCAAGGTAGTTTTTGGTGAAGTTGAAGTCCATTCAATTTGAAAGTTAATACACATGTTCCTTATGATATGATCTTTCTAATTTTAATGCCAAATTAGATTTTTACCCAATTTCAAGGTCCATTGAACATGGAAATTGATAGTGCGAGTGGGGCATCCGTGTACTTTGGACACATTCTTTTTAAATTATAAATTTCAGATTTTACATTTCTGATTTTTTGGATTATCTAGTATTTGGACAAAAACTCAAAAATGCTTTCAGCATGTCTCATGAAACTTTTGGTGAATTGTTTTTATCTATTTACTTTATAAGCTCACGTTCGCTTTTTATTAAATTTTAGATTTCACATTTCCGAGTTATGGGATTTTATTCATAAAAAGGGGCGATTCTCCAGTTTTCAGACAATAACCTTAAAGTGCTTCGACCAGTTTTCATTTAACTTTGTTGACTGTTGACATCCCCTCCCCTTTTCAGTAATTTCTGAAATGACATTGAGAAGTTATTCTCAATTTTATTTCATATTTCAACTTATTCTCTCTTATTTTAAGCGTTTGATCTCACTCTTTTCAATGCGATATAACAATAATTCAATTTTAAATGTAACGCGTCTACTGATTGGCTGACATTATTGTGTTATAAGCCCATAGACATAAGTTAGACATGTGACCGTGACGTCATCAGCGTTTTTTCATGGTTTTCTACGGTTTAAAATAGAATTTAGGATTGAATTATAAGAAATGACTGTAATATTTTTTCTGTCCATTCGAAATAACATAAAAAATGTGGTGCACACTGGTAAATAACCCGCTACGCGCGTTATTCAGTGTGCACCAATTTTTTTATGTTATTTCTTCATAGACAGAAAAAATATTACAGTCATTCCTTGAAAAAAGTGGTTTGTATACATATTGCCCCTCTATTCAGTGGAAAATAAAAGGGGGTGTCCACTCCACATCGAGCTCCACATTTGCACGTGAATAGAATTAGATAATATCAAGTTAAACCTTTAAATGCAGAACATATACAGTGTATATATATGGATTTTTCCTGGACCCCATTGATTTCAATATAACTATTTGAATATCCCCATAAGTGCAACCAAATTCGAATCATTCTAAGTATTACAAGAAAGGAAACATAGGTTAGGGATACTCGATGAGGATAGGTCTAGGGTCTATATGACCGTAAATGAAGCACCTCTATTAGTATTAGAAACACAGGACAGATCTGGATTTCTATTCTAAAATTACACACACAATAAATTTACTACAAGCTTGCAAGTGGGAATTTCAAAAAAAAAATATTAAAATAAATGCTGAAAAAGTATTTCATAAAAAATTTTTTTTAACAAGAAATATTTGTCCTTTACTGAATATACCAGCTCTAAATTTATGCACATGAAAAATGGAATTAATTACGAAGAATTATAATAAGATAGCCTGGATTGGTCCTCGACCCGATTGATAATAATATATATCATTGACATGTTTTATTTAAACATGTCAAATTTGCTAAATTTAAAATATTTATCATAGCATTTCCAAATAAGTTGCAGAAATCCTACAGTAAAGTTAAATTTATATACTTTTTAATTGAATCATTGATAAAAACATTGCAAAAATGTGATTTTTTTTTCATTAAAAAATGCCTTGACTATAGGAATATTTTGTAGACAAGAATATAAATGTATTTAGTGTAGAGGATATGGAAATTAAATCATCTTTACCAGCTAACCATCTGTGTTCATTTGATAACATCAGTGGACACCAACTGTGAGAGAAGCACTTAACCTATTCATTTAATTGCTTATTTAAACAATCAATTACATGGTTTCAATGTTGAATATCAGGGAAAATCCGGGCTGTTCTATAAAGTATATACGCGTACGTGTGATACCTATGTATACGCGTATATTGTTGTTTTAAACGGGTATATTGTCGTTTTATACGCGTATATATACTTGTAACTGCTGAAAATGTTTTTTTTGTTGTTGTGCAAACGCGTATAGAAAGGGTAAACTCTTTGTTCTTTACGCGTTACTTCTTGGAAGGTGTCGATATTTCGAATCCAATCAAAACTGTCCATGTTATTGCGTTTGGTTTCAACAAGGGGAGGGTCTAAATCACGGAAGTGTAAAACGTGGAAGTAAAACATTTGTGTATTATAATTGATATATCATGAACTGCTTAAGATGAATTAATAGTTAAAACGGTTTTTGAATGCTTTTATAAAGGTCCATAATATAAAACAAAAAAGTGTTATTACCAAAAGGTTGACCGGAAGCGCACCTTGCTAAGCTTGACTCGCAAAATCATTTTTTTAACCTTTAAACTTAATTTCTCGAAAAAACTTTTACCAGACAAAATCTGTAAAATGATTCTTAAATACAATTTTAATACAAATATAACATGAGTTATAAAAAACTTGACTGGAAGTTGAATTGAGTAATTAAAATTTAACTAAAATTTGAACTTAATTTGGAAAAAATATATAAAACCTCATCAAAATCGGGAACATGATTCTGAAAGACAATTTAATAACAAATAATATGAAATAAAAGTAATTTTAAAACTCGACAGACTCCTCTTACCCGAGTTGGACGAATCGAAGTAGGCCAGAGTTTGTGAGATTCGATATCACCTTTGAGTTGTCGAATATTTTAGATCATAGCTTTTTGCCAAATGTTTTCAAAACAAAAAAATGCATATAAAACATAGCATTTGTAGACTAAGGATTGAATAATAGACTCTGATGAATAGATACACATGCCATATGTTTAGTTTTTCTTAAAATAGATTCATGGATTTATGAACTAAAGTGTGACCTTTTATACTTGAGTTGAAATTCAAATTAAACAAAATTGCGGAGTAATCGTATGCTTTTCAGATAGAAATTTGACGGAAAGGTTTATTGAATGACGCCTAATAAAACATTGCCCTAGGTAGTTTTACATGTTCGTTTTTATTCTTTTGTTCTATAGTAATTCGGTGTTGACATGAATATCAATTGTATGGTCATTTGTTTTAGAAATTAACAATTTGCAAAAGTATTCATTTTTCTAAATACTGGGGATTTTTTTATCCCAGGCATAAATAACCTTAGCCGTATTTTGCCCAGCTTTTTGGAATTTTGGGTCATCAATGCTCATCAACTTTATACCTGTTTGGCTTTCTGACTGTTTTGGTTTGGCGACACTAATGAGTCTTATGGAGATGAAAAGCGCGTCTGGCGTATTGAATTATAAGCCTGGCACCTTTGATTAGCATTTCGAAATGTATTATTGTATTGTTTATTTGTGTACTTCTCAGTCCTAAATGATCTAGCATTTATTTGTACTGTAGACCCATCATGTACTATTGTCCTTTTAGTGTTATATTTAGCATTGCCATAAACGTGCGAGGTTTGGCTATGCACACAACCAGGTTCAACCCACCATTTTTTTGCTCTTAAAATGTCTTGTACCAAGTCAGGAACATGGCAGTTGTTATCTTAAAATTCGTTTCTGTGTGTGTTACATTGTCTTTTTTTTTTTTGTCTTTTTTTTGTTGCACATTAGTGTTTCTGTTGTTTCGTTGTTTTTATATTATAGTTGCTGTGTTTCCCTCGGTTTTGGTTTGTTACCCGGGTTTGTGTTCTCTCAATCAATTTATGACTTTCGAACAGCGGTAAACTAATGTAGCCTTTATTTAAACCCGCTGCATTTGTTTGCATGTGTCCTTAGTCAGGAACTAGATGTTCAGCGGTTATCGTTTGTTGATGTGGTTCATAAGTTTAGCTCTTTTCTCGAATTTATATAGATTATACTGTTGGGTTTTTCCTGTTTAAATGGTTTTTACTCGACTTATAATTACAGCCCCTCTGGTCATGTTATAACTGGGGATCTAAACATAATTCTACATGAAAATCTCCGAAAGGTGATTTGTCATGGTCCTAAGTTTAGAGAACCCCAACACATCAATTGGAATCATAACTTTAAAATAATTATGGATTCCATTGAGAACTACGCCAGAGCATGGGCTAAACGAGAAGAAGTTGAACTGGACACTTTGTCAGAATGAGTTAAAACTATCAGGTTTTTGATAAAACGTCGCATTCACAAGTTGAAAACTGTATAAACGATCGACCAAATTCCGTTTTCAGAGACAAAGAGGCCATGAAATGTTTATCATCTCTTGATGGTAAGTATGTTGCTGTTCCTGCGGACAAAGCTTCAAATAATATTGTCCTTGTATGTAAATCGTATTATTACGAATGTCTTGTAAAAGAATTGGGTATAAAGGAGCACTCAGGTATTTCCATATACAAAGACATATCATTTGAAAAGGATGAGATTTTAGCAAATCATAAGTCCTTCATGGCTTCAATAAACATTACATTGAACACCAAATTGGAGGACTTACCTTGTTTGTATTGGATACCAAAGCTTCATAAAATTCCGTACAAACAACGGTATATTGCTGGCTCATCTTCATGTTCCACTAAAGAATTGTCCATTACATTGACTAAAATTCTATCCGCAGTGAAAGAGGGTCTTCAGAAATACTGTGAAACTGTTTTCTCGTGTAGTGGTATTAACCATATGTGGATTCTTATAAAAATTCTAAAGAACTTCTAGACAATTTTAAATCTCGGTCTTTTTCTGAAATTAGTTCTATCAAAACTCTTGATTTTTCAACCCTGTATACCACCGTTCCCAATGTGAAATTGAAAAATCGCCTAAAAGAAATATTCCACAATGCCTTTCAGCATAACAATGGTAGCATACGCTATAGATTTATTACTTTGGGATTTCATAAGGCATATTTCGTTAATAGTGACAAACAAAAAGGTAAAACATGCTACACAGAAGAACAAGTGGTCAGTATGCTGGAGTTTCTTATCGACAACATATTTGTTGAGTTTGGAGGTAGACTTTTCCAACAAATTGTCGGCATTCCTATGGAAACTAACTGTGCGCCTCTTCTTGCCGACTTCTTCTTATTTTCATATGAATCGGAGTTCCTCCAGACACTTGTCAAAAACAAGAAGATCAAAGTAGCCAGATTATTTAATTTCACTTTCAGATATATTGATGTTCTTTCTATAAACAATCCGAACTTTTCTGATTGGGTTCCATTAATATATCCCCCAGAACTAGAGATTACAGAAACATCAGACACGGCTTCCTCCGCCTCATTTTTAGACTTACATCTCGAATTTGACTTTTACAGTCATCTCAGTACCCGAATCTATGACAAACGAGACGATTTAAATTTTGAAATTATAAATTTCCCTCACCTTAGTAGCAATATACCAACTTCACCTGCATATGGGATATATATTTTCCAAATTATTCGATATTCAAGAGCTTGCAGCTCCTACTCAGACTTTGTAAAACGTCATCAGTGTCTGAGTCGAAAGTTGATGAACCAGGGGTTCGTCAAAGAACGTCTCGCCCTTTTTCTAAAAAAAATGTTCATCGGAAGGTATCAAGACCTTGTTGATAAATATTCTGTATCAACTTCACAAATAATACACGATGGTCTTGA
This sequence comes from Mytilus edulis, assembly GCA_019925275.1. Classification (NCBI taxonomy): domain Eukaryota; kingdom Metazoa; phylum Mollusca; class Bivalvia; order Mytilida; family Mytilidae; genus Mytilus; species Mytilus edulis. The sequence goes on along the minus strand of CM034350.1, from coordinate 123,463,981 downwards.
TGTATAGATTCTGCGTACTGATGTTGTTTATCATCTTAACTACGTGTTTTTTAGTTCTTTCATTTGTAGTAGTACGATGGCCGAAGTAAGCCGACAAAAATACTATTCAAACTTTCTGTAGTACTGTACAGAAAGTTTGTACATAATACTTTCTTGTTGTTTTACTTCCTGATTGAAAGATAGTACTCTGTACAGAAAGTTTGTACAATGTACTATCTTGCTTTTTACTTCCGGGTAAAAGGATAGTACTATGTACAGAAAGTTTGTACAATGTACTATCTTGTTTTTTTACTTCCGGGTTAATAAATAGTACTCTGTACAGAAAGTTTGTACAATGTACTATCTTGTCTTTTACTTCCGGGTAAAAAGATATTACTCTGTACAGACAAGTTATGACAGATCTGCCATCATCAGGGATCCAACTGTCAATTCGATAATAAAGTCTAAGTCTTAAACTTTGATCTACTAAGCATATCTCCAATACTTTTATGTTTGCTATACGCAACTATTGGTGCTGATTAATTGTACACGATCTTCGTCAAACTGTACGTATATATGGATTATTTATAGAATAACTAATCGAAGAATTCAAATAGAGAAAAATATTCAACGCGTGACCGAACAACACATTAATTCACGAATTCGCGTAGCGCATGAGTTAATTATCAATGTTGTTCGGTCACGAGTTGAATATTTTTCGATATTTGAATTCTTTAATTAGTTATTCTTTTTATTACATTGGCAAATGACTTTTTTGTAAGAAGTTAATGTATAACATGTAAGGAACTATATCTTTTTTTCTACGCATTCACAATTTGTTTTGATCCGCCGTTATCGACGTCTTGACAACGCCTTTTGTTGTATGACGTCAAAGAGTGAAATAACCACGTTTATTTCACATGTGAAATTATCGGTTTTTATCTAACTGGGAAATCAATGTATTTCATTGCAACCAATGTAATAAATTTAGTTATAAAAACTAACGGAATATATTGTTTTCTTCTGATTTCTTTTGTTGTAATAAATCAATACGGTCAATTGATAAAGCATCAGTGATGCTATCATCTATCTCCACGTTATCATAACCCCTATCGAATAATTTCACTTTCAAATTAGTTATGATTTTTCATTTTTTATTAATTTGTTATGGCCACTTGTGTTTCTAGTTTGCCGTATTGCTTTACCTTTAATAAATCCTCTGAATACATGCTGTGAGTGACAGCTATTTCTGCGCAGAAACAGATAAGAATTTGTGTCTTAAAAATGACTTTGAATTTCAAGGTCAAGAATGCTATATGTTGTAAATCTTTAACCTTTAAAATTACATCAACATCTAAGAACGACATTTTATCGTTTTTGATTTTTAGACGCAAAAAATCTATTATTTCATCTAATGTTCCCTGATATGTTCCATTATATATTATAAATCCATCACCTCTATATCTGCCATGATAGAATATTTTTTTTCTCCATATTGAAATGCATATTAAATAATTTGATTCAAGTTGGAATGCTTTTGCCATTCTTTTCGATGAAGGATCAGATATTTTGTTTTACATTGTATATGTGAACATAAATTAGTAGAAATAGATTTGTCATATGACATATGAGAAAGAACTACATAATTCATCTCTGCAAATAAAAAGCCAAAAACAAACAAAAAACTTTTAATTTCCTTGAAATTGAATATTTATCTTTCAATTATCTTTTTAATTATTTATTTAACTTTGTTTTTTTTTATGTTTTTGTTTTTGTTTTGTTTTTTTGTTTTTTTTTTTTTTTTTATAATTTTTTTTGTTGGTTTTTTTTTTCTTCTTCTTTTCATAATTTTAAATTCAAAATACGGACATACTTAAAAATATATATCTTACATGTATTTATTTTTTATTACTTCAAGTATTCACATTATATATTTTTCATACCCTCTGCATTTGTTATATTACATAATTATGTTTGATTATCTTAATGGCAAACTTCATTTTTTTGCTATTACTGATATGGTATATATTTTTTTTCAAATATGGAAAATTGTATGTATAATACTAACAAAAACTCACAGCTGTATATATATATATGTTATTTACTAATGTAAACGAGGCCGGGATAAGGTACCGGTACCTGATGTTTTTAAACTAACAAATGTAAAGATTTCAATAAAATATGATAAATTAAAAAAAAAAAAAAAATAAGAAAAATAAAAAAAAAAATAATTTGATTCATTATTTCGAACATGTCACAGATTTCCGGTGAAGGAACTGCACCAACTATTTGCCGTACCCATTATTTCCTGATCCCATAAAAAGATAGTACAGTGTACAAACTTGTCTGTACAGAGTATTATCTTTTACCCAGAAGTAAAACAACAAGATAGTGCATTGTACAAACTTTCTGTACAGAGTACTATCTTTTTACCCGGAAGTAAAACAACAAGATAGTACATTGTACAAACTTTCTGTACAGAGTACTATCTTTTTATCCGGAAGTAAAACAACAAGATAGTACATTGTACTCACTTTCTGTACAGAGTACTATCTTTTTACCCGGAAGTAAAACAACAAGATAGTACATTGTACAAACTTTCTGTACAGTACTATACAAGTTTTAAATAGCATTTTTGTCGGCTCACTTCGGCCATACATTTGTCCTTGTTCTATTCTTTTATTTGTCTTTATTTATATTACTTTTATTATTAAGTCTGTTTTTTGTTATATCTTTTTGACGTAACTCTGTGCTTATGTATCCCATCATACTTTGAACGACAAAATTATTTTATGATGTGACTCTGTACCTATGTATCTTGTCATACTTTGAATGACAAAATTATTTTATTTATTAATATTACTTTTGAATATATTACTGTTATGTCTGTTTTCTGTGATGCACATTTGACGTGACTCTGTATTTATTTTTTTCATCATACTTTGAACCACACTATTATTTTATTTATTATTACAACTTTTACTGTTGTCTGTTTTTGTTACATCTTTTTTACGTGACTGTATTTATGTATCCCCTCATACTTTGAACGACACAATAAATTCATGTCTACCTGTGCGAGTTTCAAACGCGCAATTTTACACCAGTACTTAATATAAAACCCTTCATCCTTTATGGGTGCATTTTACATAGATAAATTAAATCGTATAATATAATCAAAATGAGGATGTTAAATTTGATGTATGCCTTTTTGGGCTTCTTCGTTACATTTGTTTTTATAGTGATTTAGATGATAACAAAATGTTGACTACTGTACCCCTATTTTTTTACCTATTTACCTATTGTGTCTGTTTGTTTTGTTCACGCATCGGAGACAATATAATGAAATTTTGATGTGACTGTCATACAAGTGAGAGGTTTAGCTAGCTATAAAACCAAGGTCAATCCACCAAGATTTACATTTGAAAATGCCTGTACCAAGTCAGGAATACGACAGTTCTTGTCCATTCGTTTTTTATGAGTTTTGTTATTTGATTTTGCCATGTGATTATAGACTTTCCGAATTGATTTTCCTCTTAGGTCAGTATTTTTGTGATATTACTTTTTATACTAGAATTGTTTTATCTTTATCGCTTGCTGTTCAGTGTGAGCCAATGCTCCGTGTTTAAGGTTGTGCTTTGATCTATTATGGTTTACTTTAACAAATTGTGAATTGGATGAAGATCTAGAGTTGTTTAATTTGCTCTCAAACAACATCTTCTTATATCTATAAAAAAAAATATGTGTTCGAATTATTTTTTCTTCATAATTTCGAAATTTAGCATTGAATATCAATAGGATAATAAAGCGAAATAGCTTCTGAGCTGTTGTTGTCCGAGTTGCATAAACTCTATAATTGAAGTAATAAATTTAGAAAGATCTACAAACATATTTAAGTTTATATAATTTTTCAACTATAAAACAATAGGTCAGTTTCTTTTTCGTAAATGATTTATCGTCAAATGCTGAAAGTCCGATTCTCAAGAAGCTATGTTCAAAATGCATAGATAATGACAGTGAAAGCTGATGAAATTATTAAACTTTTCGAATTAACGCCATTAATGTCCGTTATTTGTAATATTAGAGTAATGTTCAAAATAAGCATGTGTTTTCTTAAACTAGCATATCTCCATGCATATAGGCATAAAGATATATTTGATTTCTTTTTAATGTTTCTCGAACAGTGTGTCATGTCTCATTCCAGAAATTCTGCAGAGTTGTCAGTAAATCAATTTAACGTTACTCAAAATATGGCATAACATGCGAAACCTGGTACTAAACTCTGATATTTAAAGTCCCGTAACTCTTGAACGGAAACACGGAAAAATTTTATATCAAAGTTTTGAGGATATCAACCCAGGCTTATAGTAATTGTGTGATATGATAAAATACAATAAATAAAAAAGAGGGGTTTTCCCCGTCAATTCTATTGCTTTGTTAAAATATCCTTAGTTTAAACATATTTATTTATAGTGGATTGACAACAAGTTTTGCAACTTATATAAATCCCTTTCCACTTTGCAGGTGCGAGTGCTGTCTTGTAGCGGCATTAGCCTATCTACAAGGGTGTCTTTAACGTGCAAAATTTCTTTAGAATTGGTCGGAGCAAATCGTACGAAATGTTGACTGGACCAGGGACAGGACAGAATGACAGACAGTGGACCAGACGGATGGACGGACGGGCATTGGTAAACCACTATACGTCTCGTCTGTGAGGAACATATTATTAATTTTTTCAATGTATATTAAATTACTTTATTGGTCTCTTTACAAAAGGACCATGTGTTTCTGCTAGAATTATGTTCTCTACACTAATACAAAGATCTGTCTTCATAAAGATATAGAGTAACTTTCTGGCTGATTTTAACTAACCTTCATGTTAAGATATATAAACCCGCGAATTAACTAAATTCACATTATCACACGTCTTGCCTTTTTTAACATTTTTTTATTCGAGCGTCACTGATGAGGTTGTTTTTTTATAGATGAAACGCGCGTCGGCGTAATTATAAAATTTCAATCCTGGTATTCAATTTTCTTTAAATTACTTTAACCAAATGTTCTTCCCTCATGAAGGATGGACTATTAGACAAAGGGACAGACAAACAGAGATACCAAAAATACAACCCTACTCGACCCACATTAACGTTTGCTATGCATCATCATTCAATACATTTATTTAAAAAAAAATGCCACACAGTGTTTTTACAGTACATGTATGTATCATCACAAGGATATTGTAGTATAAAACGTTAAAATAGTTTAAGAAAGCAAACTTCTTGAGACTTATTGCAAAAAATTACAGAATGGTACCATTTAACAAAACAGTGTCCTCATTACAGGAGTAAAAAATTCCAAACAATATTGTATATTTTGTCAGCTGAAATATCAGGTCAATATTACATTCCGTTTAAAAAATCAATTCATGTAAAAATTAACAATTAACATTGGTATAGCGAGAAAATTCACAATGCTCGTATGGGTCGAGGTCCTTCCTGTTAAATACATTAACTATTTCAGGTTGATATTTGATCTTGTTTTTCCTTTAAAGAATGAGTATTAATCAAAGTAACTATATCATCATGACGATTCAGAGAGGCAATTTGTACGGGTGACGTGCCATTATCGTCACATTTATTATAGTTCGCTCCTCCATCTAGCAATATTTTAACTAGTTTTGTATGACCATGCATACAAGCCATCATTAAAGGTGTGTGACCTTTTAAATCACAATTATTTAAGTTTGCTCCCCTATCGATCAACATTCTAACTATTTTTATATGACCTCGCCTACAAGCCTTCATAACAGGTGCCTGTCCAATATAATCACATCGGTTGGAGTCTACTCCTTTGTCTAACAACATCTTTACTATTTCTGTATGCCCACCTTTACAAGCCAAAATAACAGGTGATTTATCCTCGTAGTCACATTTTTCACAGTCTGCTCCTCTTTCTATCAGCATTCTTACTATTTCTGTATGACCATGTTTACAAGCCATCATTAATGGTGACCGATCACACAAGTCCATTGTATGACAGTCTTTCCCTCTGTCTAACAACATATTCAGTATTTCTGTGTGACCATGTTCACAAACCTTCATTAAAGGTGACTGACCATACCAGTCCAATTTATCACAGTCTGCTCCCTTTTCTAATAACAAATTCACCATTTCTGTATGACCATGTTCACAAGCCGTCATCAAAGGTGACTGACCAGTTCGGTCTATCTTATTTAAGTCTGCTCCTCTTTTGAACAACATATTAACTATTTCTGTATACCCTTTTATACATGCTTTGAATACAGATGACTGACCATGGATATCCACTTTATTGTAGTCTGCTCCCCTGTCTAGAAACAACTTTGCTATATCTGTATGCCCATTGTGACAAGCCTTAATCAAAACTGAGGCATCTTCACTGTCACTTTGATTACAGTCCGCACCTCTATCTAATAGCATCGTCATGGCTTCTATTCTACCATTGTGATAAGCTACCATGACAGGTGACTGATCAAACATGTTGACGTTAATGAATTCTGCTCCTCTGTTTAATAACATGTTTACTATTTCTGTGTGACCCAATTCACAAGCGATCATTACTGGTGATTTATCATCAAAATCACAGTAATCATAGTCTGCTCCTCCGTCTAACAGTAATTTAACTATTTCTGTATGGCCAATTCCACAAGCCTTTGTTAAAGGTGTACTTCCCTTATTATCAGATTTATTACAGTTTGCTCCTCTATCTAATAACATCCATACAATTTCTGGATGACCATTTTCACAAGCCTTCATGATAGATGACTGACCTGATTTGTCACATTTATTAAAGTCTGCTCCTTTATCTAACAATATTTTTACAATGTTTTCATGACCTTGTTTACAAGCTTTCATTACAGGTGAATTGCCCGATCTGTCTACTTCATCATAGTCTGCTCCTTTGTCTAACAAAAAAGTTACAACTTTTTCAAAACCATGCTCACAAGCCTTCATTACAGGTGAATGGCCCGATCTGTCACATTTATTCAAGTCTGTCCCTTTCTTTAACAATGATTTTACTATTCCGGTGTGACCATGTTCACAGGCCTTCATTAATGGTGTTTGACCAAATCTGTCACATTTATTAGAGTCTGCTCCTTTAACTAACAATGTCCACACTATTCCGGTGTAACCATGTTCACAGGCTTTCAGTAATGGTGTTTGATCCATTCTGTCAATTTTATTACAATTTGCTCCTTTGTCTAACAAAAGATTAACAATTTTTTCATGACCATGAAGACAAGCCTTCATTACAGATGACTGACCCGATCTGTCACATTTATTCAAGTCTGCCCCTTTCTCTAGCAATGTCTTTACTATTCCTGTGTAACCATGTTCACAGGCCTTCATTAATGGTGTTTGACACATTCTGTCACATTTATTCAAGTCTGCTCCGTTACATAACAATGTCATTACTATTCCGGTGTGCCCATGTTCACAGGCCTTCAGTAATGGTGACTGATCAAATATGTTAACTTTATTACAATTTGCTCCTTTGTCTAACAAAAGACTTACAATGTTTTCATTGCCATTTTCACAAGCTATCATTACAGGTGATTTACCGAACGTGTCGTATTTATTTAAGTCTGCGCCTTTTTCTAATAACAAACATACTATTTCCGCATTAAAGATTCGACAAGCCTTCATCAGCAAAGACCGCCCACTTCTGTCGCATTCTTTAAAGTTTGCTCCTTTGCAAATTAACATCCTTACAATGTTTCCATTATGAATTTCATAAGCATGCTTTAATAGAGAAGAACCATCAGGATATCTAGAATCAAAGTCTCCTCCTTTGTCTAACAAAATTCTTACTGCACCAGTATTACCATGTTTACATGCATACATTAGAGGTGACATACCCTTTTTGTCGCAGTTACTATAGTCTACCCCTTTATCTACTAGGATCCTTACTATTTCTGTACGACCATATATACAAGCATACATGAGAAGGGACTGTTCCTTATTGTTGCATTTAAGATAGTCTGCTTTGTAATCTAACAACATCTTCACGATTCCTGTATAGCCACGTTTACACGCGATGATAACTGGTGAACAACCATTATTATCACATTTATTAATGTCTGCTCCATTCAATATAAGCATCCTCAATACCCCTTGATGACCATGTTTACAAGAATACAGTACAGCTGACCAACGCCATTTGTTACATTTATTTAAGTCCACTCTCCTTTCTAATAACATCTTTACTATTTCTGCATGACCCCTTCTACAAGCACACATTAATGGTGACCAGCCCTTACAGTTACATTTATCATAGTCTACATTTGTATCTAACAATATTTTGACAAATTCTGTAAGTCCTTTGGAACAAGCCTTCATAAGAAGTGATCTTCCCTTTCTGTCACATTGATTAAGGTCTACTTCTTTGTCCAACAACATTTTTACTATTTCTGTATGATCATTACTACAAGCAAATGATATTGATGAACAACCGTAACTGTCAGACTTATTATAGTCTACTCCTTTGTCCAATAAGGTTCGTACTATGTCTGCATGCCCATGTTTACATGCCTTAATTAAAGGCGTTTTGCCTGAGATGTTCGATTTATCGCAATTTACACCCTTTTCTATCAACATTTGTACTATCTCTGCATGACCAAATTCACAAGCCTTCATTAAAGACGTATTATAACGATTATCACTTTTCACACCTCCGTCTAACAGTTTTTCTAACTATTTCGGTATAACCTTTTTCACAAGAATATATTAAAGCATTGTCATAATGATTTAAATTTACCTTTTTATCTAAAAACAACTGTACTATTTTTGTATCATCGTCTTTACAAGCATATAGTATAGGTGACTGACCATCATCATCACATTTATTATAATCTACTCCTTTCTCTAACAATATCTTGACTATTTCAGTATTGCCATTTTTACATGCCTTCATAATCGGTGAAATACCAATGCTGTTACATTTATCATAGTTTACACCTCTGTCACATAACAGTTGTACTATTTCTGCATAACCATATTGACATGCATGCATTAGAGGGGACTGATCTTGTCTGTCACATGTTTCATGATCTGCTCCTTTGTCTAACAATATCTTGACTATTTCTGTATGGCCATATCTACTTGCCTTCATTATCGGTGACAAACCAAGTTTGTTACATCTATTATAGTTTACCCCTCTGTCTAATAACAGTTTTACTATTTCTGTACAACCATGTTCACATGCCTTCATAACAGGTGACTGACCCAAGTTGTCACATTTTTCAAGTAGCGCTCCTCTGTCTACCAACATCCTCAATATTTTCAAATGATTATATCTACACGAAAACATAATAGGTGTCCAACCTTTCTTATCAGATTTATCAACATTTACTACTCTATCTAACAATATATCTACTATTTCTATATAACCATGTTCACAAGCCGTAAGTAAAGGTGTCAACCCATCATTATCAGATTTATCATAATATATCCGTCTGTCTAATAACATTCTTACTATTTCTGTTTTACCTTCCTTGCAAGCAACAAGTAAAGGTGACGTACCAAACTTATCAGATCTATTACAGTTTGCAGCTCTGTCTATCAACATTTGAACTATTTCTGTATGACCATGTGCACAAGCCTGGAATATAGGAGTCTGACTTTGATTGTTACAGCAATTGTAGTCTGCTCCTCTTTCTAACAGTATCTGAACTATATCTGTATGACCAAACTCACATGCTATAATTACAGGCGATTGACCAAACCAGTCACATCTATTGTAGTCTGCTCCTCTGTCTAACAACATATTCACTATTTTCATATGACCATGTTTACAAGCCTTTACTAAAGGGGATTGACCACAAACGTCGAATTGATTAGGATCTGCTCCTTTGTCTAATAACATCTTTACAACGTCTTTATGGCCAAGTTCAGAAGCAACTATGACAGGTGACAGATGACCAAATGTACACTGATTAACATCAACCTCGTTATTCAAACACCAGGTGATCAAAGAAATATCTCCTATTGAACAACAATGTGACAAGACAGTATCATATTTTATATCCTCATCAAACCTTGGAAAGAAAAAAAATGAAGTTTTGTTACTTTCGTTATCAAAGGTTTGGACCAGATATCGCTGACTTTCGTTATTAAAGGTTTGGACCAGATATTGCTGACTTTCGTTATCAAAGGTTTGAACCAGATATTGCTGACTTTCGTTATCAAAGGTTTGGGCCAGACATTGCTGACTTGCTTTATCAAGTTTTTCCAAATATAACAATAGTTTTTGTCTGAACTGAGATATCCTCATATTAATATTACTAAACATCTTTCCAACATTGCCCTTTGCCCATTCATCAATTAATCTCTGTATGTAATTCTGGTGATATTTTTGAGGAACAACGGTAATAAATTGATCCATGTCCTCCTCTTTTTCTATTAGGAATCGCTTATTGATCAAAGAGCTGTCGGCATTTTTTATCAAGCAATTAGTTAATTTTTGTCCAAAGTAGTATGCTAAAATGTCAAATATTTTATCATGTAAAGTTCTGTAGATATATTTTTTTTCACGCATGCTCATTACCTTCTCAACATATGTATTTGTAAGTGAGTCAAGCTCATCCTGTATAACAAGTAGGGATACTCCTCGGTCCAGTCTACATGCCTGACATGTGTTCTCGATAACAGTTTTGGTTTCTGGATCAACATCTTCTGTAAATATTTCCTCTTTCAATTCATTGTTAAAGATTACACATAAAGCTAAAGCACAGTATTTAGTATAATGTCCCATCTGAAGTAGCTTGTCAATTTCTGATTCATAAACAGTAAATGGTTTCTGAAATAATTCTACAAGATCAAAATTAGGATTATCATAATACATTTTACATAGAAGCGGAAAACAATCATACAAATCATAAAAGTCAATAATCTCAGTTGCTTTTGATTTCAAATAAAGCTCTGCTATTGATTGTTTTTCGTCTTTTGACAAATGTATTTCCTCTGATGACATGTTACATACACATGACTTAAAAATGGATAAAATATTAAATCTGTCATCCTGAAAAACTTGTAATCGACATGCTGCAATTATTTTTGTTTGTTTTTCTTCAAGAATCCTTTTTATACGCTCAATGAGTGGAGCCCACCTTTTTATATCGCTTTGGTCAACAGAAAAGTTTCCACATAAATCATCAATAACAAACAATGTTTTCTTATTCGAATTGTAAAACTTAATAATGTCATCTGGATCAGACACAAGAATAACATCATATTCTTTATTTGACATTTGTAAAGCAACATATTGGATTGTTGCTGTTTTTCCTGCCCCAGAACTTGCAGTAATAGTTACACAACTATTCTCATGTATACATTTTAGTACGTGGTCGGCAGCTCTTGTGTTTATAAACATCTTTCCATTCTTTTTCCAGTCTTCAAGTATGTTGTTGATTTGTTCTGAAATATGATATATGAAATATTAGGTCTTCCATTATTTTTTAGTTTCTTTTTTCAACTTGTAGTTAGTTTCAAATTGTAGCAGCAATATCAATTTAAGCAAGAGTGCATATTGTTAAAATTACACACATTTGCCTTTGCAATCATGATTGAATTCATGTCGGTAGTCGGTAATATGGAGGTTTTACTGCAAGTATTCATAAATTTAACATTAACTTAACGTACTAGCATTCAAAACTCCAACATAGTCCAAAAAACAAAACATGCACTAATTAACATGGCAAAAATATATAAAAACAATGATTTTTTTGGAAATTGTGTAAATAAGCCTTTCATATCAGGTGACATTTTCTGAGCCGGACAAATCAAATTATCTTCCCTTTTTTATATAAAAGTATATAGAAACCATTCTTTTTTTAATCCGTACCGTTGGACGCCAATAGTAACTTTGGGTAAACCGGAAGTAGCTTTTTATCCGTAACATGATATTTCAAGATTCAATTGAGCAAAAGAGTACTCCAAATGTTTACCTCTAAGATTCCATGGTACTGTGTCCTCCTGAGACGTTTCTAGCTTTTGAAGTTTTCTTGAAACATCAGCATGTTCTTCTTGTAATAATTCATGGGATTTCTTTATTTCAGTATGTGACATTTTTAGACTTTTGAAGGATTCTTTTAATTCCCTGATTTCGTCATTAGAACGTTTGATGTCAAGCATTATTTCTTGGTTGGTCTGATCTAAAGGTTTGGTGTTTAAATAATCACACTCCTGCTTCATTTGCTGTCCACCCAATCTTTCGATGGCCTGTAAAATATTGTTTGAAAAATTGTTATTTGCTAATTTATCTCCACTAATGACAATGACTGTAAGGAGTAAGAGCAAATTAAGCCAACGGTAGTATACCACTTATTTATTATAGAAATGTGATACAAGTAAAGACGACTGAGCTAGAAGTCAATAATATTAAAGGTAGAGCGACCTGTTTTGCAGACTGTTCCCTTTTCATAAGTTGTGAATTGTCATTTAAATCGCGACGGTCTAGTATAAAGCACTCAAAATGGTCTTTTAATATTTTCTGTCCTGCATATGCCTTCAAAGACGCATCATCATTATTACACTCATCTTTATAATCTGCATTAATTTATTATCATCACAAATATTTTGTGATCGAATGTGTTTTAACGTTTTAAGAATTTTTCGTTTTAACTCCCTACAATCAAATTTCTGTATGTATTGAGTGACGAAAGAAACATTCGATTTATATGGAAGGACAAAACAATGATGGCAGGCACAATCCAAGAAAACCCGGCAAGACAATTTTAAAAAGCCAATTACATGAAAAGTAAATAATTTTACAACCACTACAAGCCATTTAGATTTGTTTGAAATTTTACGATAATAACAGTTATCGCTATTTTACGAAATTTTTCTTCGATCTTACTTCACTGGGGTAAAGCTGATGACCGTAACTGCATTCACGGTCATCCCAAGATGTCGGATGAAAAATTAGGTCAGTTTCTGTATTGTCTGTTAAAGTGTTTCTATATCATTTTCTTTACAAATCATACATTGAAACGATGTAAATTTATAAAAGAATCACTCGGAAATCACTAATTACTTCTGAGAAATGTGCATGAAACGGGAAATTCGATTTGAAAAAATCGCCAAGATGACCGTAAATCACAATCGAGATGACCGTAACAGAATCAGCGATTCATAACAAGGCTGACCGTAACTGCTTTTAAGATGACCGTAATTTGTAAATGATGACCGTAACTTTTAAAGGATGACCCTCAATTCTAAGAAATATCCGTATTTATATAACTATCTTTTTGTATCAAATGATTAATCGTGTTGGTATACACATATTAATATGAGAGTTTTATCCTATAGGTAGAAGAAAATAAGAAGTGCTTCAAATGCAAAGATTACCATATGTATCTTTTTTTACAGTGTTTAATTTTTAAATGAATTTGCCAAAAGACATGCAAATGAACAGGAAGGGAAAACATGCTACAAAAGCGCAATAAAATGACACCTTACAAGCATAATGAAAAAAATGCGGTGCACAGTTCAACTGCTCGACATAAGATTTTTTTTGTTTCTGGGATTCCTTTTAATGACATATAATAAATACACATTTTAAAAATGCAAAAAAAAAAAATGCATGTACACCCATTGATATTAAATTGTCTTTCATTTTGTCGTGCAAATAAAATAACAGAAATATTTTGAAAATATCATTCGAATAAACTAGTAGAGGTGAGCTCCAGCAAAGTAGATCCTTAAAATAGTATTGTACGAAAAGCGTATCACAAGGCGGAACGTTGTCAATTTGTATATACAATGTATACAGAAATGTTATTCATACAGTCAGGATTCTTCTTCTTCAAAATTATGTCCCCATTACGCCAGTTCATGCTCACAATCGTAGAAATGGCAGCCATTGTAGGGATGACGCTCTGCCAATTTTGCTCTTGAAAACTGATAAATTTATCCACATAGCGCCATTACGATCGATCGTTATATGTCAGTTATATTTTAAAAGACAAATGTATCTGCTAGCTAATGAGCATTAGTTAATGATCTTGTCTGCATTGATATTGTCTGTTTGGATGTCAGATGGAATTTTTGAAAATTCTTAAGCATTTAAAAAAGTTCTAATTAAATATTTCGTGGAAGGGCAGACTAAACAATTTTAGTGGTTGAAGATTATAAACCCTAGTTATCACACACAAGAAAATCATATTTTTTCGAAGATATCCATTTTCATCATCCAAATTAAAAGACTGTCGTCAAGTACTTTTAGAAAAAAATAGCTATTCGAACACACCTACTCTGTTTTTGTGATTCATTAGATAGGTATCTCACTTGACCCATATATTTCATCTTTTCGTACTGTCATTTTTTTACGTTATAAAGTCAACCTGTAGCTTTGATATATAATAATGATAGAATCTGAAGCGAGATGCTATATAAAATACTCTTGCTTTGTACGTTTTAAAGACAAAATATACACCCAAACATGCCCTAACATAAAACGGTGCACTCGATTTTTCTCTTTTCGATACAATCGTTACCTGTTTTGGGAATTTTTTCTTGATTCACATAATGGAAGGGCAGACACGAAAATTTCTGAACTATAAGATTGATATGTTCTCCGTCCGTGTTAAAAAAAAATCGGAGGTTATGCATTTTCTACATCCAACTTATAGATACTATATATAAAAAAGAAGATGTGGTATTATTGCCAATGAGACTTCTATCCAGAAAAGACCAAAATGACACAAACATTAACAATTATAGGTCACCGTAAGGCCTTCAACAATGAGCAAAGCCCATACCGCATAGTCAGCTATAAAAGGCCCCGATAAGAACCATGTCGTCGACTTGATATTATATTGTTTTGCATTACTATGTAATAGATACATTGAAAACTTATGCAAATGGTGTTTTTAAAATAAGAAAATTGTCGTTTTATTTGTTTCTATTAACTTTTTAGAATTTTGTTACTATATCAAACATTACAGTTAACATTTATCGCTTTCTCGATACACACAGAGCTTAGATTCTTTTGTTCTATTTCAAAAGTGTTTCCGCCTGCATATACCAAGACAAATTAAGATTTTAATCTGCTTCCTCTGGAACCATACACATGGGCTCGATTACCAAATATTCGTATGTATTATTAATGTTTTTAATGCTCCATTTATTGGCATTATGTTTTTCTGGTCTGTGCGTACGTTCGTCCGTTCGTCTGTTTGTTTGTCCAGCTTCAGGTTAAATCAACTTGAAACTTAGTACACATTTTCCCTATAGTATGATCTTTTTAATTCTAATGCCAAATTACAGTTTTATCCCATTGTCATAGTCCACTTAACATAGAAAATGATAGTGTAGATGAGGCATCCGTGTACTAGGGACACATTCATGTTTCTTCAAATTTTCGTCGTATCGCTGTCAATTTGTGTTGAAACGTCGATATCAATAAATATTTCATTGTTTACGAGAAATATGCAATTTACTATCATTGTTATAAATCCTAAATATGGCCAATTATATTATAGTTTAAAAAAAGAAATTTATGAAACATATTTATATCCGCTAACCGTGCCCCTATTGAGATCGACAAACTCAACAAAAAAGCTTTGAATACAATACGGATATTTCTTAGAATTGATGGTCATCCTATAAAAGTTACGGTCGTCCTATATAAATTACAGTCAGTCTTTACAAATTACGGTCATCCTTTACAAGTTACGGTCATCTTTTTACCAATCACGGTCATCCTTGTTTTATGTTACGGTCATCTTGAAAATATTTTGATTATGATTTACGGTCATCTTAACGATTTTTCAAATCGAATTTCCCGTTTCATGCACATTTCCCGGAAGTAATTAGTGATTTTCGATTGATTCTTTTATAAATTTACATCGTTTCAATGTATGATTTGTAAAGAAAATGATATAGAAACACTTAAACAGACAATACAGAAACTGACCTAATTTTTCATCCGACATCTTGGGATGACCGTGAATGCAGTTACGGTCATCAGCTTTACCCCAGTGTTACTTACTGATAACTTTCTTTCTCAGCACAGTAGAGTGATATGATAAAGTAACGCCAGTAACTAAGGGCACACGTGCCTGTTGTCAATAAAATCAACAATGTCGTCATAGGGAAATAAAGACAAGGGTAGTATTATATAAACTCATCATAGATACCAGGATTAAAATTTTATATTTACACCAAACGCGCATTTCGTCTACAAAAGACTCATCCGTGACGCCAAATACAGCTAAGATAATCTATTCCTGAGGTAGAGAAGCCTTAGTTTTTCAAAAACTCAAAGTTTTGTTAACAGATAATTTACATTTATGAACAAATCAATGATAACTCAAAAGTGCTGACTAGTGGTTGCAAATAATACCAGGATTAAAATTTGATATATACGCCAGACACGCGGTATGTCTACAAAAGACTCATCAGTGACGCCCGAATCAAAAAATGTTTAAAAGGCCAAAATGAGTACGAAGTTGAAGAGCATTGAGGACCAATAAAGTTGTTCGAAAGTCATAAAATGATTTAGAAAAAATACATCCGGGTTATAAACTGGAATTGATGGAAACAAATCAAATAAAAAGGAAAACAACGAAACAACAGAAACACTTAAGTGCAACAAAAAACGACAGTGCAACACACATAGAAACGATTTATAAGATAACAATTGCCATTTTCCTGAATTGGTACAGGACATTTTAAGAAATATGATGGCTTGAACTTGGTTTTATAGATAGCCAAACCTCCCGCTTTAATGGCAATGTTAAATATAACATTAAAATGATAACATTACATGACAGGACTACAATACAAATAAATGGGAGAAAATAAAGGACAGAGAAACACACGAATAATAGAAAGGGTATCAGGTTTAAAATATAATACGCCAGACGTGCGTTTCGTCCACACAAGACTAATACCGGCGTCAAACATTAGCGTATAGCTCGGACGTACGCCGGGCATGTTATAAAATCATGTATGCTGACAAATAATTTTGGATGCATTTAACCTGTCAATCATATCTGTTATGTATGCACAACGAGCTTTAAATGTGTATTAGGCGTACGAGCGTACTTAAACGTTTATCGGGCGTTCAAGAAACGTATGTTGGTGTTTGTCTAACGTAGATGGAATGCACGCTACGAAGGAAAACAGTTTCTTGGGCGTATTTGAGACGCGTCACGGTCGTATCTTGGACGTTCTATAATGGGGTGTTTGTTACAAACACACACGCACACGTTTTTGTTAAAGTCGAACGATCTTGAAGCGTATACAACGTGCCATTAACGTGTCTCAAACTTATCTGTAACGTTTTCAACGAGCTTGTAGGTTATACGCTAGACACACGCTTGAGCTGGATAAAAATTGTTATGCTGCATAAAAATTTCCTCGAGTTGTGGCGTTCACCAAGCGTATACCTTTGTATTTCGATGTACTTCAAACTTATGCAACGCGCGTTAAACGATTGTTAAACGTTCCTCTGGCGTGCAACTAACGTATACCGACTTAATCAATTTTCTTTGTACGTTTGGTGCACGCCGGTTGATACGCCAATGTGTGACGCCGGCATAACCAGTGACGCTTATGAAAAAGGTTCGAAAGCCAAAACAAGTACAAAGCAAAACAGTTACAATCGGGAATATGTCACATTGGGGTCCGCTCGACAGACCGACGGTTCAGTGGTCCGACGGTTTAATAGTCCGACAGTTCAATAGTCCGACGGTCCGATAGTCCGACATATACAACCAGATATGATATAGACTAATCACAGGCACAACACGTTTTACCTGGCTTTCGACGCGACAGACCTAACTTTTTCAAAACTGAATCCCCGTTAATATTTTTAGCTTATTTCACAGATGACAGCTGAACATAGTTAAACATAAGGATCCTATGGAAAGTTCTCTTCAAAATCATCTTGTTTAAAACCATTTAGCCAATTTGAACCAAACTTTGCAGCAATGGTCCTCGGGTAGTCCCCTTTATAAGATATGATCAGCGATCCCAAACTCCAATTACAAGATGGCCCCCACAGCCGAAATTGGTTAAACATAGGACCCTATGTGGACGTCACTTAAAGATCTTTTTGTCTGAAACCACTGAGTTAATCGGGACCAAACTGAAGTAGAATGGTCCTTAGTGGTCCCCATCCGTTTTAAAAATTAATGTAAAATGTGACATTAGAAGATCCATAAAGGAACAATATTTATAACCAAATTCAAGCCAAAACTAAATGCGCATTCGACTTTCAATAGCGTTACAATTGGCTTTCCATATTTTACTTTAGAACGGTTTTTGTAATTGTTTTAGTGACATAACGTACTTAAACTACTGTCTCATAATTACAATTATTCGGCTTTCACCTGAAGATTTTTGTAAAACATGAAAGTACTTGTGAATATTAAATAATATACATGTATGCATTATCCGGAAATATTGGACTTTTTTATTTAGATCTATATCAAAATGTAGCTTGAAAATGAAGCAGTATTTAGTTGGAAAATTAGTCCATATACCCTGTGTTTTATTCATAAAGACGAAGATAAAACAAAACGTTATGGTGTCTAAAATTATTAAATAGGATTACGTACGTTAGTTATATTATTCCACGCAGTATTGAAGAATGATGTGTCTATTTTGCCATAGCCCAGGTGAGCCATATAGTTCCTGTAGTATTTGATTCGGGTTAGATCTGCACCTAGCATTGTTTCCGTGGCAGATGGTAAATCGTCAAATCCACAAGCAGGAGGCGAAATTGTTGCCAGATTTCTCAGTAATGTTATCATTAAAGTTATATCAAATGTCTTAGAATCTGGAACATCTACAAATAATGAATATGAATAAGAAGATGTGGTATGATTATCGAAGTAACAATTGGTAGAAGTACTACTGAAGCATAAAGGTCCAAGTTTTGGCATTGCTTTTAAAATTAGTACCATTACAGAATTTTCCATTTGTAGAATACTGTCATAGATACACAGGTTCATTTTTTGCAAAGGATTTTAATGTACTCAGTGATCGGTTTTAATAAAGGTTGAGATTGAAGTGACCTATCAATAACAAGGCTTTGAACTTACCAGGAAAACGAGTGAACATAAGGTTCCACTGCACTGCACTTATTACATGTTTCTTTTTTAAGTCAATCAATTTGTTGTATGCCTTCTTCAAAGTAGAGTCCAAACATGATGGGTGGAATTCACTATCAAACAAGACTCTAACTGCACGTGGAGAAATCCCTGTCAGCAATAAACTCATTCTAACATAATTTTCCTCTTCTGTAGATATAGAAGTCATCTTGCTGGATACTATGCCTCTGTAGGAATAAAGAAATACTTGTGACGTCATAAAATTGGTGTATTCATGTATAAACATTTTGTTTTCCATGATTCCCATCAAGGGAAGGAGGGTTAACATATAAAAATTAAAACAACACGTTATAAATATCCATCATCTGAAGCGATTTTAATGGTTTACGTTAATTAGGAATACTCAAAGACGAAAATGTTAAAGTCAAGGTTGTTTTTACCTTGTTGACACTTGTATGAAATTGAACCGCTCTTTATGTAAATATATCTTGAAAAGATCTGTTCAAATTTCTATTTCGCAAGTAAGATCGGATTGCAGGATCGATAGGAATCTATATTATATAATATAGTGCTAGCTGGTCTGACCTTATAACCTTACATTTCGTTAACAAATAATCGTAAAAAAAAAAAAAATTGTTCTGCATCTCTCGCGGATTTTCACACGATGCAAGTTCATAGAGAAAGCAGATGGAATATTACAATTTCGTATTGAATAAAGACAACAGTAGTATACCGCTGTTCAAAACTCATAAATCCATGGACAAAAACAAAATCGGGGTAACAAACTGAAACTGAGGGAAACGCATTAAATATAAGAGAACAACGACACAACATTAAAATGTAACACACACACATTTGAGTCATCAATTATCTTTTGGTTCACAAATCACAAGTTATTAAGTAAAGACATGTGAGATGACTATCACTAAATATACGAACTGGCAATGCTTTTGAATAAGAGGATCTTCAGCAAAGAAATAAAATTTATCTTTTCAGAAGAATTATTTTCTTATTTTTAAATATAACAAGCACTTGAAAAGAAAAAAAAAACTGAACACTGAAGAAAATTCAAAACAGAAAGTGTTTATTCAAATAGCAAAATCAAAACCACAAACACATCAAACGAAAGGATAACAACTGGCATATTCCTTGCATTTTGTTATGTAGAAAATGGTGGTCTGAACCTTGTTTTATAGCTAGCTAATGGTCGATCTTTTTAAATCACTCTCTGGTGCTAGACTTTTAAAATCTGATTGAAGATCGATATTTTCCGTTTACAATAGACTAAAGATATAGGCAAGTGACATTCAGACCTAAAAAATATTTTTAATGCACCTATCTAACACACAGCAATATTATATATCATTCGAAAGGAAAAAATGTGAAGATTCCATTTTTCCTGGTCATAAAAGTGAAATATGGTGCATTTTTTTTTAAATTGGGGTCAAAGGTCATTCATTAAAAAATGAAGGAATAACACTTTTGTAGTATTATTGTCTTATTTGAAGCAGCTAGTAATATAGCTAATTAAAATTTTACTTTACACGATACTATGATAACGTCTCTCTGATGCTTAGTTGCCTATCGTTCATGGTTTAGCGATAATTGACGTCATTTTGACGTTTCCACTCTGCTATAGGTAAAACAGTACTTTCTACAAAAACGACGTATAATAACAAATATTTGACCTTAAATGTGTTAATATTTACTATATTTGATGGTCTGCCATGCGAAATAAAAAAAAATATGATGAAATATTTGTAAGTTGGACGAGTAAAAGGGAGAGAAAACAACGCAATAAAGAGAGTAAAAAGTAGACGTCTTTGTCACATCAACAGTGACAATAGTCTCCTGTTTGTTAACAGCCTACAAACCTTGTCAAGATAGGAAATTACTATCTTACATGTTTAATACAACCACAAACAAAGTTAAAGAGGATATATGAACCACATTTTAAGTCTGTCCGTCCGTCAGTCCCCACTTGTTTACGACCCGTGTCGAATTAAATCAGGTAACTTATACATGTAAACAGTTCATCCAAAAACCAATAATTTAAATATAAAATGCATTGCCTTGAACTATAGAACTGATGTTAAACACACTTAGTTCAGAGATATATTATGGGATGGCACGTGGTTTTTCATAAATTAAATCAGTTCATTTTGACATTGGCATTGACATTTGAGCCGTTACGTTTTCAGACATTGTTTGATTCGTCCTTGTCTGGTGTGTGTCCGGTCCATATCTTTTGAACCGTTGAACCTGGGTTTTCCAAACTAAGTATGCATACACATCATATAATAGGGGATGGTCATCAACTAAAATCAGGTCACTATGATATGGATCCAATCATAACGGAATCCCGTCCGCGACATATATAGCTGCAAAACTAAGGTTTACCAAACTACAGATACAGAAGCCGGTTTCACAAAAAAACTTAAGACAAGATTAATCGTAAGTAAACTGAACTATTCATGACTTATAAGTCGAAAGATTTGTTATGAAACTGACCCCAGATGCACAATTAGAATGTGGTGATTTATCAACTAAAGTTAGGTCCTACGATGACCTTTATTTTGACATTTGGGATTGTATACTTTAGAAACACTTTAATTTCTTAAAGTCTTTTTTTTATTAGGACTGCATTAATTTTCACTCACGTTTGTGCAGTCAAAAGGTTTGCAGTTAAAAATGCAAGCATTAATGTCTTACCCGTATTCAAAACTTAGATATATATATAGATATTTATCAACTAATATGAATTTGCGTGATAAAGTTCGGCTTAATCTATATATAGTTTTTTTTTGTCATTCTGGAGGAGTTTCTGTGAATAATCTGTTTCTTTAAAAGAAACGAAATAAATCTAATTTACTAGTATAACAAATAATGCAATTTTCTGTTTGTGATTTTTAACAATATAAGACAGTCGAAATTTATATTTTAAAACTGCGCCTGTGAAGCTTTTGCTTAACTAGAACGATTCCTGATACTTCGCTGTTACTGACATAATTCTGTGTAACAGATACTTACAATGATTTTAGTACATGTACAATTTCCCTAATGCATATATTTTTCCTTCACAAGAACAAATTTATCAAATCCTGAAGAAAGTATGACGTATTAAGACCACCTTTGTCATCCGTATTCATACTAAGGTAAATCTACTGCCGTATTTGTTGTTATGACGCCATGTCTTTGTTTGCCAGCTTTCAGAACATAAAGTTGAATGATAATGGACTTGGTGGTAGGCGTGACACGATGGCAATCTTTTTGGTTGGAAGTCTAATACTATGTAGCTTGCTCAAATCGTCTTGCTTAGACTTAAACATACTTATTTTTGGTTTCGGACACTTTTTTTCTAAGTTTTCTTGCAGCACCGATCTGCGTGTCAATATGAATTTTGTTTAGTTTGTGATAAATCCGCCATCTATTGATGATTTCGATAGCGTAAAAAGAGAGTTTTCTTTGGAACAAAGATAGATGATGAGCTATAGAACCTGTAAGAGCATGAACTGCTGGTAAAGGTACATATATTTAATAAAAGAAACTATACATGGACAATAAACATGGTGCATCGCCAACCATAATTCCCACTGGTTATAGAACTCGTAAACAGCACACAGTTGTTCCATGTCTAGAATACAACGAAGTGTCAGGTCATCGTTGATCCTCTGACATTATTCCTCTTAAATTGTTAATCCGTACTTAGAATAAGAAGCCTGATGATATTATATTATAATAAGCTACAAAGGTTCTTAAACAGTTTTAATTAGATACCCAAAAGCTTGATTAATGCTCAAAACTACAAACAAAAGCAAAAATCATAAAAAGCAACTAACGACAACCATAATGAATAACAAATCAATTTGAAAGATATTAGGCATATGATGATTGTTTACGTTAGAAACGCATTTCGCCGACATAAGACTCCTTGGTGACGCTCGAACCAAGTAAAACTTCGAAGAATATTTAAAAACACGTAACACTATTTAAAATACGGGTTAGGTAATATATACCCCCTGAGGTAGAACATTTATTGCATTTCAAATATCAATACGAAGAATTTAAAATTGTCAACTGAATGAATAGATATACCCATATATTAAAGTATTTATAGTATATCAACATACAGGCTCTTGGGGTGGCCCTAGCACTTACGCTATGCTTCCTCTAAAATATTGATCAAATTTGCACCATCAATAAGTCTACTGTATGCGATGGTTAAAACGGCAGGAAATTTAAAAGGTGGACGTATCTCACGTTCAAGTTCATGGGGAAAATATCAAATTTGACACATTTTTGTGTAGTTTTAGTTGCAAAACTAAAATATGCATTGATCCAATTGAGAAAGAAGTATTTTTCAATAGTTATTCAAAATCTCTGTTTTTTGTAAGTGTAAATTGACTAAGAACTATAAGATATTGGTTTTCTACCAAGAAAAAATGTTGACATCTCAGCTTCTATGGTCCTTTTAATTTTTTTTATACACTGTGCATAATATTGTACCAAAAAAATGCCCTTATGGTTATTCATACTCTTTATCGAAGCGTTTAGGTCCGTTAACTTGAGGGAAATTAACAGAGAAAGCGATTTCGGAAATTTGATTGAAAAGGGGAGTGTGTAAAAATGTATAAAATCCAGAATAATACAATGATAACAATATGTATTAAACAAGTAATGAACTTTTGAATAATACGAACATCATATATTTGGGTTTCAAGCCGAAAATATCTAAGAAATGAAAAAAAAATATGAAAATTGGCACCATTTTTATTAAAAAATCCAAAATTGTTACAAAAAGCTTCTTTTTTTCGCAAAAATTACTTCTTTTATTTTTGAAAAATATTTTTTTATACATTGACATGTTAAACGTACATTATTTTTGCATTGTGACAACAGAAAATAAATCTGCATGTTATTTTTTCACACTTCAATACTGTTGGTCATTTTTCAATTTGGAATTATTTCTCGATTTTAATTCAATTTTTACAAAAATTGCACTGTACAAATTTTTTACGACCGACCAAAAAAGGAAGTTCAGATATTATACTATAACATATAAAAAAAAATCAGCTGTGTGTTAGGTGGGTGCATTAAAGTCACTAACTATAAAGCGTCTTTTCTGAAAATGTCACTCGCTTAATAGGTCTTTTTTACAAATGTAAACGTGGTTTAAGAAACCAAAACAGTTAAAGAGCTGTAAATTTAATTTTTAATGCAATTAAACAATAAATTTGATGCATGTGAAAGATGTCTTTTTAATGGATATGTACATGATATATTCTCTATTTTATTCATTGTATTTTTTTCGTTTCATATTTTCAAATTTTGAAAATTGCATGTTACGTTCTAGTTTACCTTTAATAAACTCATCTTTTCTCAATTTTACTAAATTTTCCTTGAATCCTACTGACTGATAATTTTCTTTCTCGGCACAGTAGAGCAATATAAATTAATCGTTGGAAAATAAGGGCGCAAGTCCCTGTTGTCAATGAAATTAACAACGTTGTCTTAGGTAAAATGAGATGAGATGATAAATGATTATATATTAATATATACCAGGATTAAAATTGTGTACCCTAGACACGTGTTTCGGCTTTGAAATACTCATTAGAGACGCTGTAATAAAAGAAATTTATACAAGGCTGAGCAAAGTGCGAATCCAAATAGCATTGAGGACTTGCACTTCCGAATGGTTTTAGCAACTACAGCTTTAATAAGTGGTCATGAATCATGTATTTTCTGCCATATGATGTATGCAGTTGGTTTTTATTGTGGGTTTTTTTGTGGGTTTGTTATGTTTTTATGCTGGTTTTTTTCACTTTATTTGTGTATGTTATTACATTTGTTAATTTTACGGACGCCATCACGAGTTGGTTGACCGTTATAGAATAACCGTTTCACAAATGATATCGGATATGTTCCTTATGTCGTAACTACAATCCATTTCCCTTTCATGAATGTGACTTACCGAATTATACTATTTACTAGATTTGTTATAACATTAGGTAGCACTCAACAGTGAAAATGAAATTAAAAATGAGCCACAAAATGTTTTGTCATATCCTATTCCTGGATTTTTAATACATTAACCTAACTGTTTGTGTTGTACATGTGCATATACTTGTAATCAGTATCTTCTATAGATTTGATTTTCAAAAGTTAAAAGGGTGAAAAATAAGTCCTTTTATGTGTATTCATGGCAACATTCTGCCTTTATTTACCATAAAATATTGCAAAAAGGGGGGTGAACATGTCACATATCCCCCAAAATTTTGATCAAACTAGAATTTCAATGCCTTTGAGTGATACCTTTTTAGAAACTGTTGACATACATCTTCCTAATGATCAAATAAAAAATGGGTGTCTTTCACCTCATTTTTTCGTAAAATCTAATCACAAAATTCGTGCGATAAAAAGTTGGAAAAAAACATTACAATAATTTCCGGACCAATGTATGGTACGGACATGCAAATACGGACTGTCATACAGAAAACAGACTATATTACATACATTACATAATC
Organism: Mytilus edulis; assembly: GCA_019925275.1. Taxonomy (NCBI): domain Eukaryota; kingdom Metazoa; phylum Mollusca; class Bivalvia; order Mytilida; family Mytilidae; genus Mytilus; species Mytilus edulis. The sequence goes on along the minus strand of CM034350.1, from coordinate 123,438,382 downwards.
TTGATGTTAATATAAACCCAATACGAAGGCTATTTTGATACTCAGCTATCCAAAAATGAATTTTATTGCACACTAGCCCTCATATTTGAAAAATCCATAGGGGCCAAAATGAGAACCTACACACCTAACTGTGGAGTGCTACCTAAGTAATACGAAGGGTGCCACATGTGGAGCAGGATTTGCTTACCCTTCCGGAGCATCTGTAATACCCCTAGTGTTTTGTGGGGTTCGTGTTGCTTATTATTAAGTTTTCTATGTTGTGACATGTGTACTATTGTTTGTCTGTTTGTCTTTTTTTCATTTTTTGCCATGGCGTTGTCAGACAGTTTATTTTCGATTTATGAGTTTGATTGTCCCTCTGGTATCTTTCGTCCCTCTTTTATTATATAAATTGATAGAAAGCTTTTTGGGGGATTTTTCCAAATCCGTCCATATTGAAAATAGAAATTGAGATAAACAATTTTATCATTTAAATTCAATTTCAAATATTCTAATGAACTCTTCGTAATTAATATAAAAAAAATCTAAAAGGAAATTGGGAAAATAATTTTTAATGCAAAATGAGATAATAAAAATTACGGGCTTTGTCATATACATAACGGAAGCAGTTATTTGTTGATATATAGGAAGATGTGGAATGAGTGATGAGTGCCAATGAGACAACTCTCAATCCATGTCACAGTTTATAAAAGTAAACCATTCAGGTCGAGGTACGGTCCTCATCACGGAGCCTTCGCTCACACCGAACAGCAAGCTATTAAGTGTCCAAGAAATACTATTGTAAAACCATTCAAACGGGAAATCCAACGGTTAAATCTATATAAAACAAGAATGTGTCCATAGTACACGGGTGCTCCATCCGCATTATTATTTTCGATGTTCAGTGGACCGTGAAAATGGGGTAAAATCTCTAATTTGGCATTAAAATAAGACAGATTATATAATAGTGAACATGTGTACTAAGTTTCAAATTGATTGGACTTCAACTCTTCAAAAACTACCTCGACCAAAAACTTTAACCTGGAGCGGAACAGACGGACATATGGACACACAGACCAGAAAACTTTGTGCCCATAAATGGGGCATAAAAAACGAGATTTCACTCACTTTGTTTTCACTTTCACTTTCACATGTATATAACATGTATACATTTAAATCATGCTATTCGATTTTTATAATCATGCGTTATGCCTAGCTGGTACGCGTAGGAAATTAGAAAAGGGTGTATCCTAAATATTGAACTGAAATCACTTTTAACTCGTCGATTCAAAATATTAATATCGTGACAACAAACTAAAAAAGGGGGCGTTCCTAACTAACTATATATATTTTATTCATTACATTACCTTCTACAGGATTCAACCGCTATTTCCAGTATTTTTATGACTTAGTATTGAATAGAATCTGCATGGTTCTTGTTCAATAAGATTTGGCAACACGTATGGTTTCGTTGTCTCAAATCAGTATTTCCCCACCTTCTTATCTTATCTTATGAAAGGTAGACAGGTACATTATTAACGACGTAGTACCCGATTTCACTATTTGACCCAAGAAGAGTCAAGAGGCGATACGAAGACAAATTTAACGTCGATATCTAAAGTGCTTTTCTATTACGTGTAGCCCTAAAATGTTATTTATTGATAAATGTTATAAGTAGATCTAACATGTTAGTTTTACTAATCTTCTTCTTTTAGATAACGACCGTATTTGCAGGGTCATGGCTCTTTAAAATATTTGCGTTTATTCTAAAAATAAATTACCTTGACAAGATAAAAAGAAAACGGTCATCATACATTTCGGCGATCAGCGATACAAATTGGCGGGAAATCTAATATGATCATGATTTGATGGTAAAAACAGATACAGATACAGGAATATACTTAAAAAGAGGGATAATATGGCTCGAGAATAGGGGTCCGTAAACATATTAACAACTCCTGTATTTTGGCAAAAACAGTTAACAATAGATGCAAAAATGCTGATAACAGTTAACACAGTGGGTTGGAAACAATGCTGATAACAGTTAACAAAGTTGGTTGAAAACATTTAACAGTTTAAATTTGTCTCAAATAACAGTTAACCGCATCTGAAAAAGTCCAAAACATGTTAACATAAAAAGGTATTTGCCCCCCCCCCCCCCTTTTGCATTTAACATGTTTACGAAGGGATACAATTGGTTGTTGAACAACACACAGAGGGGTGTCAGGATTGATCAAATAAGAATGACCGTGAAGATCGAGATCTTTCTTTTGGCATTCCCCGAAGTGAGTTATACGACCAAACAAGTAAAGACAACAGAGGTAACCCGCTGTTCAAAAGTCACAAATCCGGGTAACAAACTAAAATCGAGAGAAATAAATTAACTAAAAGGGGTAATCAGCGATACAACAGAAACACTTAAATGCAACCAAAAAAAAACAAACGACAATGCAACATACATAAATGTTTATTTAATAAGAGAAATTAAAGTTTGCATTTATAATTCAGGAAAATAATGACTTGTATACATTATTTTATGTCTTGAAGCAAGTTTCATTGAAACTTGGTACCACCCTGGTTGATTATTCAAAAGAAATACCTGACATTCTGGATGAATAATTCCATTTTTGTATTTAAGGAATTTTGATCAAACAAAATTTCACATGAACATAATTGTGATATTAATATAACTTTTGATACGAAATACCTTTCTTGCCACATCACATTATAATACCATAACATGTCAGGTATATGATATACAAGGCTCTACATAAAATTGAGAATGGAAATGGGGAATAAGCCAAAGAGACAACAACCCGACCAAAGAGCAGACAACAGCAGAAGGTCACCAACAGGTCTTCAATGTATATATTTTATATTTAAATTGTTATTTTGATCGACTGCCAACAATCGCGAGACACTGGATGCTATATCATATTTAATTTCCGTATAAAATATAACAGCTATGTTTGCATGCGCTATCCGTGACAATGTTAACACCCTGCATTCAAAACTTCAATTCTTGATACAAATGTATAACTCTTAAAGGAACACTAGCTACGAGATATATGAAAAACCTAATAAATTATTATGTTTGGCTCAATCAGTAATGAAATACAAATAGTGAAATTATAATTCCTTTTAGTAGCCAATAAAGGCAACAGTAGTATACCGCTGTTCAAAACTCATAAATCCATGGACAAAAAACAAAATCGGGGTAACAAACCCAAACTGAGGGAAACGCATTAAATATAAGAGAACAACGACACAACATTAAAATGTAACACACACACACACACAGGAACGGACTAAGCATTAGACAAAATCCTTGGAGAATAACAAATATAACATCAAAACCAAATACATGAATTTGGGATATATAAGTACCGTGACACGTTTTATAGTAATGTGAATTCACTCTCAAAAATAAGAGAAAAGGAAACGACACAACGAAAACACAACGTTAAAATGTAACACACACAGAAACGAACTATAATATAACAATGACCATATTCCTGACTTGGTACAGGAAATTTTTAAAGTGCATTTTGTCCACACAAGAGTCACCAGTGACGCCCAGATACAAAAGTTTGAAAGCCGAAACAAGTAAAAACTGAACAGCATCGAGGACCAAAAGTTAAAAAAAAAACGTGCCAAAAACGGTCAGGGTTTACTGTTAGGTACCAGAACATTCCTATTATTTAGAACAATTTATACTTTTGCAAACAGTAAATTTTATAAAATGCCTATACAAAAGATATAAATGATAAAACTGAAGTATTAGCTAATTACAGGAAACAACCGAAATAAATTACATAACCCGACAAAATGCAACACATCCGAATAAGATTTAAATTTGTCAAAATAAGTAAAAAAAATATTGATTATAAATTATTCACTTGCAAGTGAATAATGCGATCTCATTGAATCCGTATTTATGTGAACTTTAATTTAACTCCTTAGTTTGAGATGGAAAACACGTGAATTGTATGTTGAAAATAAACTCATCATAGACATCAGGACTAAATTTTGTATATGCGCCAGACGCCCGTTTCGTCTACAAAAGACTCATCAGTGACGCTCGAATTCAAAAAAGTTAAAAATGCCAAATAAAGTACGAAGTTGAAGAGCATTGAGGACCAAAATTCCTAAACGTTTTGCCAAATCCAGCTAAGGTAATCTATGCCTGATGTAAATAAGCCTTAGTATTTTAAAAATTCTAAATTTTGTATTCAGTTAATTTATAAATATAACCATATCAATGATAATTCATGTCAGCACAAAAAGTGCTGACTACTGGGCTGGTGATACCTTGAAAGTTATTTAAAGGAAGAAAATGTCAACATTAAAAGTGAAACAAAGGTAAATCATATAATTGACTGATTCGATCCACAGATAAACATTCTAATACAGATAAAACGATGATAAACATTTATTTTTTATAACCTAGAATAATTCAACAGCACGTGTTTGCTTGATCTATTGATATCTGTATTTATGTTTACATCGATTATATGGTCATCGGATGACTATAGAGGTCAACTCGATAAATAATTAGATGGCGTCTAGACTCAAACACACATGAAACGAAGCTATGTATGTTCGTGCCTGTGCCTTGTTTATTGATTAATTTAGACGTTTAATAGTTTGGATAAATGTTTTACATAGTTATAAATTAAATATGAGAATTTGATTAGAATTAGTGAACATAAATTTGACAGCTAGTACCCCTTTAATTTCATAGTTGACTCATAAACTGTAATTATAAGAATTATTTGCGCCTATTTATCATTTTAAAATCAGAAATATTCCGTGTATATAGTTTAAACAAAATTAATCAAAATCTAGACATGTGGCTAATTTGTCAGTTTATATTTAAGTATATATGTTAACGTTATGTTTTGTTGAGCTTTAGTGTTTCTGTTGTTAAATGTTTAAACTCTTAAAGTTGATGTATTTTCCTCGGTTTTGTATTCTCTCAATCGATTTGTGACATTTGAACAGCGGTATATTACTGTTGCCTTTATTTATTGTGTTATAATACCGTTTATCGTGCGCACATATTCAATATGAACTCTTCATACAAAATGTGCTTCGGTCAACGCTATAACTCTCCAATAAAATTATAATGCATTTTTTGTGTTGCAACGCAAATTGTGCTTTTTTTTCCTTAACATATATCACTATCAGTGTTTAGCACAGTGTACATTAGCCACATGTCTAGATTTTGATTAATTTTGTTTCTAAGGACTAAATTATAAATATCAACCTTGGCACCTTTTAGATGCAGACAATTTTGGATAGTATGTTAGTCATGGTTTTCTAATATCTAAAAAGTCCAGTAAATGAACTAAATAATCGTAAGAAGTAGGTCCGGTAAGGACCGATTTTGGCCTCAAATTTCTAGTTCATCTGACGAAAGATTTTGGCTACTTTTTAAACACTAAAGTGTCTATTTCATTTGATTAAATTTGTTTATGTGAAAGATTTTAACTAATTAAGTCCTAAAAAACGATCCGAATCAAGCTCAAAAATGAAAAATCTACTAAATATGCCGAAAAATGTCACTTTTCAGATGGTTTTTGTGAAAAATGAAAGTGACCGCATCCGAGTTCATTCTCAACCTTTATATATGTTATGTTTTATCATCAAATCCTTCAATATATAGGATGAACACGAATACGGCCACTTTCGTTTTACACGGAAACCGTCTAAAATTTAACTAAAATGCTAGAATTGTGAGGATTTCAGTAATTTAGCATGACTTTATGGTGCTATTACCCGATATATGTGCATTGTATTGTCAAAAACAGCCTACATTTATGTAGCAGAAGCATTTTACTATCCAATAAATAACTTAAAGTTTACATTTTAACAATTTTGTAAAATTGCTATATTTTGGGGCCAAAAAGGGGTCTTACTGGACGTACATCTGATAATGCACTCTTATGTATAATATTAACATACTATTTTAGCTTTTGCAAACCAATATGCTTTTCAGAAAATATTTGAGTAAAACCTATACTGATTTGTGCATGCTTTGTAATGTTATAGGAAAGACTCTGCAAAGAAACGAAAGCTTGTTAACCAATTCCTCCACCTTGTTGAGAAAATCTTATCTGTGCCATATTCAATAAATGCCAGTCAGCCCTGTCGGTAGCATAAAACCAGGCAGGTACTGTCTGAAGTAAACGAAGGTTTTCAGATTTTAAAAAGTAAATTTTGCACTTTGGATTCAAAGTTTCGGAACATCTAAGCCTAGCACAACGTATGGCTAACAGCAATGACGTCTGGTAATTCAACAACATATGTGATTATAAATCAAGTATAACATTATTTTTGGTTTGAAACAATAGTACAAGGGAAAGCAAAAGTAAACAGTTCTATATAAATATTTACTGTGCGTGACAAAGTAACTCGGGTAGCTGATTCCATGTTGTTAAATATTGGGTATTGGTATTATCAGTATGACGAATATTGTGAAATAATTGCATATATATTTCGACAGTTCATGTTAGTTACGTCAACGTTGATATCCTGTGGTCGTTGATGGAATATTTTTGTTGTTTCAGAGGTTGGCTTGTTGTATCGACTATTATATTATTTGATTGTTCGGGTTTTTTTTGGTTTTTTTTTGTTATGAATGTTCTTGCGTGTCTTTGTGTTGTATTTCTGTCATGTAGTGTTTTAGCGATATTTGTTTAACATTATCATTAAGAAGGAGGTTTGTCATGCCATTAAATCGGTTTCCATGTGTGTTTGGCGTTTGGTTTTGTTGCATTTCAGTGTTTCTGTTGTTCAGGTGTTTTCTTCTGACGTGTTTCCCTCGGTTTTGGTTTGTATTCCAGAATTGGTTTTTTTCTCAGTCGATTTATGACTTTTCTACTGTCAACTTTATTGTATTAATTTTACCGAACAATTCATAAGGAGTTCACGGAACCATGTCTTTTGCTGTGATAATCAGTTTTCATGTGTGCTGTTGTTTGTTTGTCTTTTTCATTTTTAGCCATGGCGTTGTCAGTTTGTTTAAGCTTTATGAGTTTGACTGTCCTTTTGGTATCTTTAGTCCCTCTTTCAAGTGTAATGTTGATTAAAATTGAGCCAATTTATCAGTAATATACAGAATCATTAAAAAAAAATATTAAGATGCTATTGTTTGGTTTTCAAGATGAGCTTCTGTACAAGTTTCATAACAATCCATGGAGGTTTACAAATTTATTATGTAACTTTTTATTCCAAACTGTCTCTAAACGTTATCTCTAAAAGATCAAGTCCATCTGTCAGATAAGTACTAAAAATAAGTACGTTTAACCACAGATGCATTTAGTTGCAAGAAAAAACGACTGAACATGCACTTTACCGACGCCATCATTAACAAAGAATGAATCTTTCTTTGACTCATGAGAATACATTACGGCTGAGGAATGCAATTTCAGGGCAATAGGTCCTAGTAGTAAAAAAACAGATACTCCACAGGGCGCAGCTTTATACGACCGCAGAGGTTGAACCCTGAACGGTTGGGGCAAGTATGGACACAACATTCAAGCTGGATTCAGCTCTAAATTTGGATTGTGATTAAATAGTTGACACTGCATAGGTTTCTGACACAGAATGAATGTGGTCTAATGAACTTAAAATATTTTTTTTTGCCTTTGAGCAATTCACTATGCTGTTGAATATTAATCCTCTCAAAAAAATGTTTGAAGAAATTTTCTTTTTATTTATGAAATCTGAAATGAGAAAAATTTAACCCCCCCCCCCAATTTTTTTTTCAAACCCCCCTTTCCCTTTTTCTAATACTGATCTCAATTCAAATTTCTAATGGAGTTTGCAACAATAACTACTCATTTAAATACATAATAAAATATTAAAATGTAACAAAAGGTGCTTGTTATCACTGAATGGTAAAGATTGTTTTAGTTTATCAGTTGGTAGTAAAAGTGAATATACATTGTATATTGTATAAAACAATGATTTAAGTTGATTCAACTACTATTCTGGACAAAGAAAGATAACTCCAATCAATTGAAAATTTCTTGCTATTGCACAATATTGTGCAATTAGATATTTCTTGCTATTGTGCAATACTGTGCAATTGAAAATATTTGCTATTGCACAATACTGTGCAATTGAAGATTTCTTGCTATTGCACAATACTGTGCAATTCAAAATTTCTTGCTATTGCACAATACTGTGCAATTGAAGATTTCTTGCTATTGCTGAATACTGTGCAATTAAAAATTTCTTGCTATTGCACAATACTTAATATAATAATTTTGGATCCTGATTTGAACCAACTTGAAAACTGGGCCCATAATCAAAAATCTAAGTACATGTTTAGATTCAGCATATCAAAAAAGCCCAAGAATTCAATTTTTGTTAAAATCAAACTTAGTTTAATTTTGGACCTTTTGGACTTTAATGTAGACCAATTTGAAAACTGGACCAAAATTTAAGAATCTACATACACAGTTAGATTTGGCATATCAAAGAACCCCAATTATTCAATTTTTGATGAAATCAAACAAAGTTTAATTTTGGACCCCGATTTGGACCAACTTGAAAACTGAGCCAATAATCAAAAATTTAAGTACATTTTTGAACTTGACCTCTAATTTGCCATCAGTAACAACCTATAAAAATTTCAAAAGCTTTGCTTGAATGGTTCATGAGAAAATGCAGGGACACGACTGGAAACACAATTTTTAGATCTTTCAAGAACCATAACTCCTGAACGGTAAAAGTCCAAATCGTCATTATTGAACTTGACCTCTATTTTGTCATCAGTAACAACATATTAAAATTTGGGAAGCTTTGGTAAAACAGTTCATGCATAAATGCACGGACACGACTGGAAACACCATTTTTCAATCTTTCAAGAACCACAACTCCTGAACGGTAAAAGTCCAAATCGTCATTATTGAACTTGACCTCCATTTTGTCATCAGTAACAACTTATTAAAATTTGGGAAGCTTAGGTAGAACAGTTCATGGGTAAATGCACGGACACGACTGGAAACTCCATTTTTCAATCTTTCAAGAACCATAACTCCTGAACGGTAAAAGTCAAAATCGCCATTATTGAACTTGACCTCCATTTTGTCATCAGTAACAACATATTAAAATTTGGGAAGCTTAGGTAGAACAGTTCATGCGTAAATGCAGGGACACGACTGGAAACAACCTTTTTTCAATCTTTCAAGAACCATAACTCCTGAACGGTAAAAGTCAAAATCGCCATTATTGAACTTGACCTTCATTTAGTTGTCAGTAACAACATTTTAAAATTTTAAAAGCTTTGGTTGAACGGTTCATGAGTTAATGCACGGACAACATTTGATTGCCGCCCCCCGCCCGCCCGACCAACCGCCCGACCGCCCGCCCGCCCGCCCGCCGTACATCCCCAAATCAATTACCGACATTTTTGTCACAAAAATCCGGTTAAAAATTAAGAATCTACATACACAGTTAGATTCGGCATATCAAAGAACCCCAATTATTCAATTTTTGATGAAATCAAACAAAGTTCAATTTTGGACCCTTTGGGCCCCTTATTCCTAAACTGTTGGGACCAAAACTCCCAAATTCAAACCCATCCTTCCTTTTATGGTCATAAACCTTGTGTTCAAATTTCATAGATTTCTATTTACTTATACTAAAGTTATGCTGCGAAAACCAAGAATAATGCTTATTTGGGCCCCTTTTTGGCCACTAATTCCTAAACTATTTGGACCTCAACTCCCAAAATCAATCCCAACCTTCCTTTTGTGGTCATAAACCTTGCGTTTAAATTTTATTGATTTCTATTTACTTATACTAAAGTTATTGTGCGAAAACCAAGAATAATGCTTATTTGGGCCCTTTTTTGGCCCCTAATTCCTAAACTGTCAGAACTAAAACTCCCAAAATCAATCCCAACCTTCCTTTTGTGGTCATAAACCTTGAGTCGAAATTGCATAGATTTCTATTCACTTAAACTAAAGTTATAGTGCGAAAACCAAGAAAATGCTTATTTGGGCCCTTTTTGGCCCCTTATTCATAAAATGTTGGGACCAAAACTCCCAAAATCATTCCCAACCTTCCTTTTGTGGTCATAAACCTTGTGTTAAAATTTCATAGATTTCTATTCACTTTTACTAAAGTTAGAGTGCGAAAACTAAAAGTATTCGGACGACGACGATGCAGACGACTACGCCAACGTGATACCAATATACGACCAAAATTTTTTTAATTTTTGCGGTCGTATAAAAATATAGTCAGTGTAGAATCTACTGTGGATCATTTTTGCAGTTTACAGATTTTGGTTTTTTTTTAGATAAGAAAAGAGTTATAACTTTCAGCTGGTCAATCAAATTTAAATATATCCTGAAATATATTTTCAATAATTGCAGATAATGTGAATAAGCATGATGGATGGTAATTTTGTGATGCATGTAGTATTGCTCCTTTTGCTCACCCATGTTCCATGTCTCTTGATTATCTTGATTTGCCTCCAATGAATCGATTTAAAAACTTGAACCTTAGTAGACTACTGTTGCCTTCTTGTAGGTATTGGCATAAATATTGCTCAAGCATAATAGCTTGCATTAGATGGTGTTTGTTATCTTATATTCAAACAAGTTCAACTTTAGCAATTATTTGACACTGATTAGAACTGTCTTAACAAACAAGCATCTATTGTACTAAAATTATAGGCCTGGTATCTTTGTAGGCGTTCATTATCACTGAACTAGTATATATTTGTTTAGGGGCCAGTTGAAGGACGCCTCCGGGTGCGGGAATTTTTCGCTACATTGAAGACCTGTTGGTGACCTTCTGCTGTTGTTTTTTTTTCTATGGTCGGGTTGTTGTCTCTTTGGCACATTCCCCATTTCCATTCTCAATTTTATTATTTTAACATCCATGGTATACATATAAATTCAAAATGTCACTAGAATGGAGTGAATTGTCCATTTGACTTTTAATATAATTTTCCCCTAGATGTATGTTAATAAATGATACATACTAACTCTGACTATTAATTTCACAATTTTTTGTCTGTGATTTAACAATTTAAAGCCCATAGCTTGGAAAAGACAGCTCATTCTTTTTCTTCAAAACCAACACAAAAATGCCAACAACAGCTTCAAGTTTGAAGTAAATTTCTAGTAGCATAAATAGTTCCTTGCATGTGAAAATTTTATTTCAATCTAATGGCGTAAGTCATATTACTCTGAAATGACATTACCTGGAAAAACTAACATTTACCAAACACAACACACAAAGTATACTCAACATGCTGAAGTCAAAGCACTTTGGTTTAGGATCACCCAGGAAAGCATGCTTCCACTTAGAACTAAACATGACAGGATTGTTCTGAGAACAGTATATATCTCAAATCAAATAACAAATAAACACTATTATTGACAAATATAACATAAATACTTTATATAAAATATTAACAACTTTATTTCTTTTTTCTGCGACAGTTTGAATCTGTTGCGTCTAATCGTAAATAATTAGCAACGAATGTCCTGAAGATTCTGTTGAAATTGTCTGTTACATCATAGTCTATAGCAGTCTCATCATCACCCATCGTGTGCCAGACACGTGGAAATGGACTTGATATCAGATGGAGAATTTTTACACCTTCAAAAGAAAATATATCAATATGATAAAATTAATAGCAATCAAGAAGATGCCTGTAAAATCAAAGTACAATTGAGCAAGTGTTGTGTGTTTTTAAATTTCGAAGGCAGTATGTCTACTGAGCATGTGTGAAAGTATATAAGACACTGATTAATATTGGTGTCTGAAATTTGGAGACTTTCTTAAAAATTGTTAAAAAAAGATTGTTTCAAAGACAATTTAGGAAGTACAAAACACTACATTTATATCATAACACAAATATTTCTGACTTTGTATGGTTTCAGAGAAGTTGTGAATTAATAAAATCAGTCTTTTCCTTTAGTAGTATGGATTCCTTATGATTGTATCCTATTCCTGATTTTGACATTTTGACTGATTGTGGATTCACTTGTGGCTCAGTATGTATGATTAGCAACAGAAGTTTGCCCTATCAATAGACCCGGTGGTTCTCCATGTCTGTTACCTTGTAAGGTATCTTCTAAACATTTTAACATCTTAAGATTTTAACATTGGTAAACTACTGCAGTATTAATTGGACATCTATTTTTAATTTGATAGTTACAAAAAAGGTTGCTAACCAATTCAATTTGTGATTCAAATTTATCCAACTAAATCCCACATACAATTCCTTAAATACCATATTGTTGAAACTTCTTATTGTAAGAAGAACATAAATACAGGCTTGATTCCTTGTATCATAAAAGCTTCAAAACATCAAACAAAAAAATATATTCCTGACTTGGTACAGACATTTCCTTTTGTACAAAATGGTTGATTAATCTTGGGTTTTATAGCTATCTGACCTTATCATTTGTATGACAGTTGTGTAGAGTTCAATTGAATTGACAGTTATCTAATTGGCCATTTCAGAATCTAAAGAATCATGGGTAATTTCATTGTTTGTACCTCAAAATGAAAATAACATCACGACATTGGTTAAACTCCCACTGCTTATGACATTTTTAACCAATCATGATGTTTTGGTGTACACTTTTGAAAATATTACCCAGGATGCATTAGATTCTGAAACAGGGAATTAAATCTTACCTTTTCTAAGAAATGGAATGTGATCATCTTCAATCCCACCACCGAAGTAGGAAAATCTATTATCTGTTACAAATAATGGTGACCTCTTTTTTACACCTTCTTTATTCAAAAATTCTTTTTCATTAAGAACTTTTTCTGAAAAAGAAAATAGAAAATAACCAAAAAGATCTTTACTATTAAAAGAACCTGGTGCCCCCCCCCCCCCCCCCCTCCAAAAAAAAATAATACTAAGTTTATCAACTCATTTGACAGGCTCAATAAATTATAACTTGAAACATATGGGATATATATCGTCATGGAACAGTTACCAAATAACACAACAAAAGACAATAAAAATATTTTACACTTTTGGTAGTAAGCTGAATTTTGTCTCCAATTAACCTTTAGATGTAAAGTAACAATCCCTTTTTAAATTTGATGTAAAGCTTTTTAAATTGTGATGTCAAATTTTACATTAACTTGTGCACTTTTAAGTAATCGGGGACAAATTTGCGTACATGTGTAAATATGTCTTTTAATAGGTAAAATATACTAGATATGGCAAAAGAAAAGACAGTGTCATTGGTAATGTCACTTGGATATGATGATACTAGCAAGGAAATTGGCATATCTGACCTAAAATAAACAATCATGATGAATGATAGGAATGAATTTCACATCAATGACTTTTGACTTTTGGCATAACTACATATTGTATAATCGATTAACATTTCTAAATCCTATTTGAATGAATTAATTGAGTTTAAAAAGATGTTTTCAATACCACAATCACCTGTTTATTTGTATCTTAAATATGACATATCCAAGTCAGGAGCCTGTAATTCAGTGGTTGTCATTTGTTTATGCGTTACATATTTGTTTTTCGTTCATTTTTTTACATAAATAAGGACGTTAGTTTTCTCAATTGAATTGTTTTACATTGTCTTATCGGGCCTTTTATAGCTCACTATGTGGTATGGGCTTTGCTCATTGTTGAAGGCCGTACGGTGACCTATAGTTGTTAATGTCTGTGTCATTTTGGTCCTTTGTGGATAGTTGTCTCATTGGCAATCATACCACATCTTCTTTTTTATATTACATCCATTACTGATATCAATCAAAAGCACTCACCAAGTTTCACTAAATTTTCAAATTCTTTTGATGTCTCTGGGAAAAAGTTTCTGAAAGCTACATCAGCTGACCCAATTAAATCTAACAAAACTAGAAGTTTCTGGAAAAAAATATTGAACAGTAAATCTTAGAATGGTATATGAATATAGTTACTTGTTATCTAGTCGTTTGATATGTTTAGGCTTTTCATTTTGCCATTGGATTGGGGACTTTCCTTATAGAATTTTCTTCGGAGTTCAGTACTTTTGTTTTAGAAATGCGTGTTTAATCCAATCAGTCTGTCAGAAACTGCATCAAATTTTGTCACTGTTAATGTCATTTTGTTTGCTAATTCTGGAATTTTTTTTTCTTTAGTTAAGTGGCTAGCAGACACTGGTCAATTTTCAGAGTTGAAGTGTGGAATCTTTTTTACTTGTTTTCTATGCAAAAAAAAAGATATTTTTCTAACTACTTTTCACATAATCAATGACTTCTTCAGTAACAAGGGAGATAATTCATGTTGCCCTAACACATCTATTTATCAATCTGATGTTCACTTAGGTAGAATCTTTGTTTTTTCTCTTTGAATTGATTAAGATGTTGTCTAGACTCAGGGACAAATTAGAACTTGTAAAATACATTAGTTGCTGTTACATTGGTTAAGATATGTCTGGAGACCTGAATACGAGAAAAAATGGGAAGCATTCTTAGTATGTCCCTCAATGCTTTTTTGTTATTTTGAATTTTTTTTTCTTCATGGCTTTTTAACTGCTTGCCTCTAGATTTCAATAAACATGAAGAAATAATACCAATTAAACTTACAATTGTTTGTAAATTATTTTTTGTTTGTAAATTACGATCGGTAGTTTTTTGCCATTTATCAGCCAGATGTCTAGCTCCATACAGAGAATCTGTTTCTGTCCATTGGTTGTAAGCCTCTTCTCCATCAAAAAACACAATCTGTGGAGTTACATCTGTTTTCTGAAATTAAATATATTTTTCTTGCTTAATAATACATGTATATATATCATTCAGGTAATTGTCCTTCACTTAATAGGTCTAAAACAAGAATGTGCCCCAAGTACACGGATGCCCCATCCGTACTATGATTTTCTATGTTCAGTGGTCCGTAAAAATGGGATGAAATTTCTAATTTGGCATTAAAATTAGAATGATCATATCATAGGGAACATGTATGTTTACTAAGTTTCAACTTGATTGGACTTCAACTTCATCAAAAACTATCTCAACCAAAAAAAATCACCTGAAGGGGGACAAACGAACGAATGAACAGACGGATGAATGGACACACAAACCAAAAAACATAATGCCCATAAATGGAGCAAAATAACATTTCTATCCTATATAGGAATACTCCTAGGGCCTTATATCCCAGCAATAATTGAAAATAATATACAACAGACCCGTTAAAACATCCATTGCAGAAAATTAATCTTTGGACCTCAGTGGAATAACTGCATTCTATGATACAGGCATGGGTTTAAAAGAAAGTTACTATTTTTTACTTTGGTTTCTTTTAAACTGAAAGTTCTTTTGATCTTAATTACAAACTAATGCCTCGTTCACATGTACATTTAATTCGAATTGAATTTGAATTGAATGCGAATCGAATTCGCTTATCGTGTTCACACACTCTTCTTATTTAATTTGAATTGATTCGAATTGGCTAATACAAATTATTCAATTCGCATTAGAAATACGCTTTTGTTACTACAAATTAAAAGTTAACGTCGTTTGGACAATAAAGCGATTTTGACGCGCATTGTTATTCGAATAAAGAATTGACGTTAGGACATAAAACATTTTGAATGCGAATTAAACTAATTCAAATTAGTTAATGCAAATCGAATTCAAATTACGTGTGAACTCAGCATAGAAGGTATGTCAAATCTTATCAAAAACTCATTCACAGGTAGTTGTATATTGAATCTAGAGAACAGAAGATTAAAATATCTCTCCTTATCATTTTTGCACAAATTACGCTCAGTCAGTTCCGTCTTAATCTTGCACTGAGGTGAACATTGGTTTTTTTTGCTCCAAAAAAGTGATTTCCTTAAATCTTAAATTAGTAAATACACCAAACTCTCCAACTTAACAAAATATTATTTTTCTACATTAAAAAATCTATTTTTCTTGATATTTCTAATTTTTTTAAGAGTCAATTAAGTTTCCAAGAGGATTGTCTCCTGTACTGATTGGAAATGAATTATGTATAACAAAAAAATATCAATTTAAGCCATGTTAAATTTTTTAGCAAAGAAAAAACAATTTGTAAGTTCCCCTTAGTCTTATTCTACTTGCAAAAATTTCTAAGCACACAATGTGACTGTAATTAAATTCAGATTTTTTTAATGCATATATAATTATTTCCTTAAAATATGGATTATTTGAAAAACAGTGTAATTAAAGCCTGAATAATAATGAGGCTCCATTTTATAATTTTTCCAGTAAAAAACAAATTAATCGATCAATTCTCTTATAATCATTCTAAAATCCAAGATTAAATCAAAAATGTAAAGTGTGGTTACAAAATGATCTCATTTCATTTAAATTTTTATTTAGCACATTGACATACAGAGATCACGTACTTGTCACTTTCGTCGTAGTGTCTGAATCTAACCATGAATCAATTTCATCTGAGGACGATATTAATGACATAATCTGTATATTTCTAATCAAGACAATGGCCGATCTATTTACACGAGTTTATTAATATTTTTCTGTAATACAAGCTATCCTCTCACAGGTGATTACGTTTCCAAAACATTGAATTTTACACCAGATTAAAACCTTGATTAAGCATGAAATTAATCAACAGCGATTACATGGCGACTGTGTTATCATATAGGAAAACCGATAAATGTGGCAGCAATAAAGACAACCACTTATGACTGGAAATTGTCAGATACCAAATGAAATTTTGCACATGATTTGAAAGATATATCCAAAACAAATGCTATGTAAACCTTTCATATTTTTTTTTCAAATTATTTTGAAAGTGTAAGCAATATTTGTGTAGCAAGTGCTTTACATATTGTCATGAATTCAAAATATATGTATGTTGAGGAGGTGGCTTTTAAATGGCCTTAGAAATTCATAAAAAAAAGTTTAAAATTTCAATCCTTTCAAAATTATAATATTTCTATTGAAAAATGAATATTTTTCATATATTCATTGTAATGTATACAATATTGTTTTTTGTTAATTATTTTGTACGTAAACATTGGTTTTCTCATTTGAATTTTTTACATTTTGTTATAACAACCTTGCTTTTTACAGCTGGCTGTGCGTTTTGGATTAAGCTCAATATCGAAGGTCGTACATTGACCTTCCGTTGATAACAAACAACTATAGCACTTGGTCTCTAGTGGGTTGTTGTCTCGTTTACAATCATACCACATCTTCTCATTTTTTAATGATAATATAATCTAGGCAGATTAAAACACAATATAACTGTTGATTATAGCTGTCACTTTGACATCGTAAGTTTGTTGATAATGACATATGGTATGTAAAGAAGTCATTTTACATATAGTTCTGGGTGTAATTATTTATGCAACAAGGCCTTTACCAAATTAAAAATGTATCCACATTTTAAACAACTTGTAGCAAAATATCTTTTTTAGAAAGTTCTTGGTTTTTTTAACTAATTTCTGCTGTATATTTACAAATAATTTTATTTAGGATTTAACCGGATACCAATTGGCCGAATTTTTTTTAATAATAGCACATAGACATAATTTTGTCATGTGACCTTGACACCATCAACGTTTTTTCATGATTTACTCAATATTGAAACAGAATTAAGAATTAAAATTACATGTACAAGAAATGACTGTATTGTAATATTTTTTCTGCAATGGGCGTTTTTCAGTATGCACCACATTTTTTATGTTATTTCTTCATAGACAGGAAAAATATTACAGTCATTCCTTTCAAAAGTACATTTCTTAAATTTTTTTGCAAAAATCGATGGACATAGTTGTATTTTCCTTGTTAATTTCCAATAATGTCCACACCTACCAAAGCATTCATGACCTACCCTATTACTTTTTTCTTTAGTAAGAAGACAGTCTAGTTGTTTAGCCATGTCCAGTAAAATAGCACATGGAACAGCTGAATCTGTAGCCGCTACAAAATATTTTCTGCCGTCAGTAAGGTTCTTGGAGTCGTAATGAGCCGATAGGACTAGGCGTTGTGGTTTGGAAGGGTCATATGTTGCTATAATATTACGGAATGTCTTTGTTCCGTAAGGTGTCTCATCTTGAAACTCGTCGACCTCTACGTGCCAATTCAAACTCTTTAACGTATTAATAAGATGCTGAAAGTATAGAAAAGATAAAAATTAGAAGTCATATAAAATTCTCAAAAGGTAAAAAGCTTAATTCCACGTTTGTCCTTATTGAGCACTGTGGATATATTTATTTTGGTTGATATTTTTTTTTACTAATTTTTGTTTGAAAAAAAATTCAATTGTGTTTTTTGTAAATACATTGTACTTGATTGGGGGTCTCATTAGGGGTTCTGATCCCGGATCCCGCTTACTGTTTTGTCAGATTCCTGTATCCCACTTATACTATGTACCTAAGCAATTCTCATTTTTTTGTAATTTCCTGTGTCTCACTAGACCTTAATTCCCGTTTTTCACGGCACAATAGTTTGACTTTCCCATGTCATGCTTACGAAAACTCAGCAATCCCGCGTCACACTTAGACCCCAATGATACCCACTTGATTGTGTGGTTTCAGATTAATCCTGCATACAACCTACTGAATCATTAATCCTTATTGTCAATTTTTCATTTTCAGAATTTAAAAATACATCTACATCAAATTGAAACACATTAATATAGTCTGCAATACAACTTGTTTATTTTAGATAACCTATTATGGGTTTTTGTCTGATTCCCCTTCTAAATAATACTCCATAAAAGATGTTTTTTTCCACACTATCAAAGTTAATTCAATTTTCTACATCATACAAATATCTCCCCCTATAATAATACCTTTATAAACCTAATTAGTTTATCCATATAGTTCTCTGTCTGACATTTCAATTATAGCTATTTATAATGCTACTTTATAAGATCCATGATTTTATAAAATCAGATGCCTTTTGTCAATAAAAGTTCACTAACAATTCATTTCTTTCATGAACATGTGTAAATCTGGTGTTACAACATGGCATGTCAGACATCCATTTATCGTAGTGTGAAAATAATGGATTGATATTTTACTTGGTTTTTTTTTCCTTTTTCAGTTCCATCCTTTCATTAGTATTAAATTGTAAAGAATTGCAAAAATAAAATAAGGAGATGTGGTATGATTGTCCATTAAACAATTAACTATCCACCACAGACCGAATGACCTAGGTACTAAACAACTATACTGGTCACTGTACAGCCTCACTTCAATCTTCACACAATAAAAAACAAAACAATCTGTCACATTTAAAATCTCAATTCAATTCTTTTTCATGGATGATAATTAATGAAATGATATACTGGTAATGCAAAAAAAACACGTCCTCTTTTGAGATACTGTTAGCTTAATTAGTTTACAAGATTATATAGCTAACCACTGATTTCACCTATATTTGCACATATTAGGCAAATGCCAGGTTTTTCTATGATAACCTATGAAAAAGACTGAGTCCTTGTGTTACTATTGGAAACCAAAAAATTCATATGGATGAAAAATATAATAAGATTCAATGAAAATTCATTTTTATACAGTAATTCATGGTTTATGTTGGTTCTAGATTAAAACCTTTGATGATGAATAATGGGCAAATGAACAAAAGACAACAAGAATATCTGAGTCATTATACAGTTTACTGTCATAGCTATCAATAAGCATACTTAAAGCTGCCAATCTGTATTAAAGAAAAAGACTTCATAACCTTTAAACATTGAAGGTAGATCCTTGATCCTATAATTAATGAAAACCTTAATTGATTGGAATGAATGTGTTCAAGTTCAGTTTAAGCAGCAATCAGTTTTTCCCACCAAAAATATGAATTTTGAGTTTCACAAACTCAATAACAAGTACATAATTCTATCTTTACTTTTAAATAATTATGTTGCATTATGTATGATATATATTGAACAAAAATGATTGCATTATTTATGGAACAAAAAAATGTCTACTGTGAAAATGTAGTAATTGCAATACCAGCAGGGAAAATTCTTTAATGCACTGAAATTACCATACAGTATTTGAAAACAGATATTACTTAATAGACCTGTCAGATGGTTTTGATGCTTAAGAGGGTTTTTTTTTCTCTATTTATTGACATATTTTCAGTTCAAGACAATTTTGCAATGAAAATATTTTTCTGAAATTAAGCTTAGCAAAGGTTGTTGTCCCCAGAATATCCCATTCTTTATTCAAAGTATTCAAAAACAGGAAGTATTGTCTCCAAAAGACCCCCAAAATCTTACAAGCATATTGTTGAGTATAGTACTACAGAAAAGTTCATTATTGCAGCATACTGAAAAATTCAGTGTACTAACAACTCAGAATAAGGTGTCTGACAGATCTATTAAGTGCTCACAGTCTGACAGATCTATTAAAGATGTTTGCTCCTCCATTTTTTGATTTTTTGCCAGATTTTCGGAATCCTCTGGTTTTATCCATGTATTGTCATTAAAAAAAATTGCCCACTAACCCCTACTTTTCTTTTCATAATTTTATTACATAAAGTTTAAAAAGCCATTTTTCAAAATTTTATAAAATTCTTGTTATTTTTTTAGTTTTTGAAACAAATAAGGTGCCAATGTTAAATATATGAAAAATCTAGAGAGAATTATTTCCCGCCAAATTTTCAATGGCTTCCCAAGAGAAAATGAAAACGGGATCCATCGGGATCCCAATGCAATCCCGGTGAAATTGTCGGGATAAGCCGGGATAAGCATCTGGAGGCGGGATCCCATTCGGGATAAATATCTGAAACTGGGATCCCATTCGGGATAACTGTCTAAAGCCGGGATTCCAGTCAAGATGAAACGGGATAAATATCGGACACTGGGATCCCAATCGGGGTAACTGTCTGAAGCTGGGATCCCAATCGGAACTGTTTAAAGCCGGGATCCCAATCGGGATGACTGTCGGAAGCTGGGATCCCAGTCTAGTTAAAACGGGAAATTGTATGAACCATAATTATGTTGTTGAAAATATGTAAGTGTTTGGTTTCTGTGGTCGGGTTGTTGTCTTTTTGACACATTCCCCATTTCCATTTTCCATTTTATTTTTATATGTCTCTGATAACATCAAGTACAGGTTATTGGTGTTATTGGTGTTAATTAACAATGTGTATGACACCAAAGCTGTCAGGTGAAGCCAATCACATTTAAGTGTCACTTAATATTCAGTTTGACAGATATTTATAAGTCAGAAAATGCCGACCAGAAATTTAATTTTGTAAAGTAGTTCCTAAGAAAAGTGTGACAAAAATATTTGTGTTTGACCAAATGGACAGAAGATCGATGGAAGAATGGACAAAAGGATGCAAAATGGACAGAAGGATGAATGGACGGACAAGATCACTGCATAGAGTGGGTGTATATATTATTTCTAATAGGATATCCATCCCTTTCCTAAACATACTGTTGTATATGTTATGCACAACAAAGGCATACTCACTGATTAGCTAGGTCACCACTCTAATTGTGTAAAATAAAGTATGACAGAATAAATGTTATGAAGCATAATTTATATTTCTTTGGATTCATATTTTTAGGGGGGAATATCAATTATTTGTTTTTATTGTTATGATAGTTGAACCACAATTGTTTATTCAACATAATACAAACTTCATTAAGACTTGAAAGTGTCAAGACTATGATACTTGCAAAATTACTGAGAACAATTAATTGCCAACTACTCATATGATTCCACGCTGACATTATGAATCTATTTAATAAATCTATAAGTAGAAGTTAATTTGCTTCCAACTATGACTTGAATGTCAAAAATGGCCTCAAGTTGAGAATGGAGGACACAATTTTTCACACTGACAGACCCAATGAACAATATCACTTCTTGAATAGATCTGATAAGAAATCCGTATAATAATATTCTTCAGATTGGTCTATGCCATGAAAACGATCAACTGATAGCAAAGCAATACAATACCAGATCGTAGAAAAATATGCTGGAATTTGACGTGAATATAAAGTCATTTTTCCTTAGAGACAAATATGTATAACTTCAATGACTACAGTCCAGTTTTATTGTAATAAAATCTATTAGTTCTTTATCTCTGTTGAAAATTAAAGTGTTTACTGTGTACATTGACCATCCTCAGTGTAAATCAGATAAACAATACATAAAGTTGTTTGGAATTATTCCATCAAATAATAAAACGGTGAATGTATAAGGTTTAGCAAATCAAAATAATTGATGTCAAATAGGAATTATTTCTAGATTTGGTTGTTAATTTTTTTCTTATTTTTCGAATAAGATGAAATCGGAAAAAAATATACCCTTGTGTAAATTTTATCTCGAGAAAATAACAATGAATGACAAGAAAAGCAAAAATTTAACTTCGCTCATGAATGTGAGCTATAGCCTATAGGTTTTCCACTTGAAATTGCAAAAATTCAAATTTAAAAAAATACCTGTAGTAAACTTTTTTTACAGTAAACTAAATTGAAGTAAAACTTTGGACAGATTTCCTGAAATCTTCATAAAAGAATAGAACTTTGCTATAATTCAGTTTTTATCTTTAAGTTCAAGTTTTGCTAGTCTCAAATAAAGGAACCTTTATACTGTGAAACTCTAAAATTCATAAATATAAAAAAGAAGATGTGGTATGATTGCCAATGAGACAACTATCCACAAAAGACCAAAATGACACAGACATTAACAACT
>CM034350.1:123215806-123415645 GCA_019925275.1 Mytilus edulis | reverse complement strand
TTTTTTTTCTTCAAAGTATGGATTATTGAAACAATGCTTGGTAATTAACAAGGTTTTCTTAAATGTGCAAATCTAGTATTCTGTCTACATAGAAGGGAATAAAATTGAATTTTTCATTATTTTAGAAATGACTGTCAATGGTTATCTGTATAAAAGTATATATTTAGCTGTAATACTATGAAACTACACCAAGACTTTACTATTTTGTGTTAAAATAAGCTTAAAAAATCATATTGCCCAGTAATGCCCAGTATTTCCCATTTCTGGGAGTATTGCCCAGCGCCGGAAAACCTGAGTTTTCCCACCGGGGAATTCCCAGGCGGGTAATACTTTGCCAACCCTGTAAATGGAGCATAAAAATAAATAATACCCTGTGAATAAAAAAGAA
This sequence comes from Mytilus edulis, assembly GCA_019925275.1. Lineage (NCBI taxonomy): Eukaryota > Metazoa > Mollusca > Bivalvia > Mytilida > Mytilidae > Mytilus > Mytilus edulis. Next base: position 123,415,257 of record CM034350.1, on the reverse strand, counting down.
TCCAAAGTATTCCCTAAAAATTGTCAAAAGGTTTTATGGTTGAAGTTGAAAGACCATTTTTTGTTTTACAGTAAGATTAATGCTTGATTATTTTTCAGAGAACATGCTAAGAAACTTATGTTAGAGAATGACCAGCTTCAAAGTTCTATGGTACAGAATGAACAGGAATCTATTGAAATATTTACACTGCTGCAACAAAATGAAGAGAAAAAAAATAACCAGGTCAGTTAATTACTTGTACAAATTCACTATACCTGCTATAGGTGTGTATAATATACATTTTTATATAACTCTGTTCAGTTATTTGTGCAAATTCTATATAAACTGTGGTCAGTTATTTTTAATATTAATGACTTTACTACCTAGGTGTTAAACATGCCGTCTCAGGTTATGACTTCAATGCGCCCAAAATTTTCAATACTATCAAATTTGAGTCTTTAACAAATATAATTGAGTTCATTGATTACTGTAAAATATAATAATGTGTTGTATAACATATTTCAGATGGAGAAAATGCAACAGTCCATTCGTGAGGTTAAAAAAGAACATAGAAAAGAGAAAGAAAACATTGTGGAAGGTTTCAGTAAACAAATAAATGAGCTGGAGGAAAAACTTGAAGAACGAACACAGGAAGTACATGTAATGAGAAGTGAACTTAAAATGGTGACTGATTTCCAGAAACAGAAAACATCTATGATGAGGGAATTAGACAATGTAAGTTTTTATTTGAATGTTCAAAACTGTGAATATTTCTAAAGTTTAAATATGCTGTCAGGTCTCCAATTGCAGTTATAATATTTTTAGTATTTAATAACATGATTAAACGTATACAGATTGTAATTTTAAAACCCATAATAAAACCAGAAATTTAGTGTTTGACCATAATAAGTTTCATCCAAAAATTATTGCTGATTTTTTACACTGATATAAAACAAAAATATTAAGTGAAATGGAAATGTCTTACTGTCTGTTATATTTAGTTTTCAATTTTAGTGTTAATTTATTTTAGACGCCTTTGGCTTAGTACTAAAAAACCTGTGTCTGCTTGCATCGTAATCAGTAACTATGATTCTAATTTATGACTGAAGAGTTTTAGAGTAGAATTTATAATAAAATGTATAATTATGCATTCTTAGTTAGATGTAATTTTTTTTTTCAGATTAAAAATGATATGCATAATGCCAACAGAGACCACAAAGGCACACTGGCTAGAATGGAACAGAAATTCTTTGAAGAAAAGGTATGTCTGAAAAACCTACTTTAATGAAAAATATACAAGATCTGTAAAATCAGGAATCATATTCTCTTTTATCAATAAAAAAACACCTGCCTGATCATCATAATTGAATTTGAATCACCTATTGATGGGAGGGAAACAACTTTTAATTCAAACTTGGTTAACTTTTCAGATGAGGTTACAACAAGAAGCCAATCAAAAGATAGCTGAATTAGCAGAAAGAGCACACACAGAAGCTATTGCGTATGTATATTTACAGTGATAGTTTATGTTGTATTCAGCCGTTTAACTACAGCAATAGATGTGTGCAATTAAACCTATGTAATATTCATGTTTCATTATTTACTAAAGACAATGATAAAACTTCATATGTGCATTGAAGAACCCAGATGAAGGGTTATACAAAAAGAATCAACAATTTACTATAACAGGCAAAGATATCTACGTCATTTGGTCTCTGGGGGACAGTTGTCTCATTGGCAATCATACCACATCTTCTTTTTTTATAATTAAGGTGGGACCTAACACTTTCATTAAAATCAATTTGGCTCGTTTAATTTTCATAAAATTTTGACAAAGTATTTACTTTGACCCTTTGGTAAAAATATGAAAATTTCAAAAAATGTGAACCAACCATTTTATCAGAAAAATTACACTGGTTATATAGCAGTTTGACAAACACTAATTTTGATCATTGAGAAACTTAATATTCTCTTAACAATGCAACGTAATTAAAATGTTCAGCTGATTTTACAGAGTTATCTCCCTGTAGTGTTAGGTACCACCTTAAAAGTTCAAAATACTGAAATGATTTGCCAGAAAACTACAATCTATATTAACTATGGGGAAAACTATGGACATACTGGTGTATTTAAATTTTTTTTTTCAAATATGCAAAAGATAAATGATGGTTTTCCCTGGCCACTCTGTTTTTTTCTGTATATGAAATTGACCGCCAATAGAATTAAGAAGGTTGTTTCTGTAACTAATAGAAATGATTATTAATTCTATATGTATCTGATTTTTGTAGTAATTTAGATGAAACAACAAAATCGGTGTACAAGGAGAATGTAAGATTATCAGAGGCTCTGAACTATCACATGAAAGAAGGAGAAGTACTGAAGAAGAAAGTAGCCAGGTTAGACGAAGAAAATGAAAGTTTGAAAGGAGATAAAGAATTAAATGATATGTTGATTCAGGAGAAAGTTACTCAAGTTAAAAAACAGAAAGAACAGATCAGAGAGGTAATAATTGGCGAAGAAGTAAAATAACCAAAATATCAAAGTCCAAGGAAAATTAAAAAAAGGACAGTCCCTTATGGCAAAAACAAAAGCTCAAATATATCAAACGAATGGAATCATTCAATTAAACAACTTTAATATTCCTGACTTGTCAAGGAACAAAACTTTTTTATCTCCCCTTAAACTGGTAGGTATCTCCTCAATATTCAATTCCTGAGGTATTAGAAATGACCTTCATTTTATACATATTTGATACCATGTATTAAACTAACTTTTACAGCACTGTTAAATGTGGAGGATTATTTTTCTATTGTCTTTTTACTTTACTAGAAGCAACATTTCAAAATTCCAATTCAGAACATATTTTAATTTTAGGCACAAGAAAAGGTGGAATTATTAGAGAAATCACTGAGTCACATGTCTAGAGAGTTTGACACTACGAGGAAAGACTTATTAACCAGATCAAGAATAGAAAACGAAGCTTCTAAAATAGAAATAGCTAAATTACAACGTGTCATTGAACTGAAAAATAAAGAAATGAACAAAGTGAAACGATTAGCCAAAAATATTCTGGACCAGAGAACAGAGTTAGAACGGTTCTTCTTAGAGTCATTAGAACAAGTACGAATGGAAATAAATGCTAATCAGTGAGTAGTTAAATCTCTGACTTAAGTCAGAAGTAATGTTATTATTATACTAGGAATATCCAGCATTAATAACATGGACAATGGCTCTCTTAGAAAATATTGTCAAAGTTTGTGATTGTATATGTGTCAATTTAAAAAGTGACTATGAAAACTGATATGCAGTTATATCAATATTGGGCCCTCATTTCAAACAGATTATTTAGTTCCATCTTTTCAACTGTATTCTGTTGTCTGTGAAAATTTGTAACATTTATCATTAAGAAAGCTAAACAAGTATCTCTTATCATAAGTCTGTGATATTTTGTATGCAGTTGCAAAAATTAACATCTGGCTATGTAAATATGAATATCGATCACTGTCTTGCCAAGGGAGATAATTCCATCTCAAAGTAGGTCATATACGTCATGTACACCCACGTTTTTATTGTAATTGTACCTCATTTAAAGGTGACATTTTAACAACCATATTGATATCATTTATTAATAAAATGTATATAGTATAGTATGTTCAATATTTTTTAAAGTAGCATTTTTATATCTGTAGCAGTAAGTATGGAAGTATTGTCTTATTTTTTTACCAACTTTTTCAAGATATTGACAGTTGCATGAAATTAAGATCACTTAAAAAATATTCACATTTATCATTGTAAATTCACAAGAACGTTATAACTATTATGTTCTTTGTCACAGTGGATCACAGTGTATTTGTTTTTTAAATTGATATGGATTTGTGTTTATTTTAAGTGAATATAATTTTTACTTAACTTACTGTAATGCTGTAATTTTCTGACATTCACTGTATAAAGAAATTGGCCTTTTAGAGGAAAGTATTTTTTTACGCCCTCCTATGATAGAAAAGTGGTGCATCATGTTTTCTATCTTTTCGTCTGTCCCATATCATGCACAAGATTTGTTGTTTATAACGAAGTTGTGATCACATCAACTTGAACCTTACTTCATTTGTTCATTAAAAGATGAACTATTAAAATTATATGTCAAATTTCACTTTCAACCCTGATCTAACAGTTCACTAAACAGGAAAACGTGATAGTGTGAAGACAGTACATTCTCAGGTTAAAGGTTAAGGTAAAGGTTGTCAACCAAGAAGTTATGGTCACGTCAATTTAAAGTTTTTTAAAAGTACTGAAAATTTCTCATTTTATAATTTACACCCAATGTTAATTTTCCAATATGAATTTTTTCAGAGCACAATACAGACAAGATGCCCAGAAAGCTTACCAACAGAAAATGTTAAACGCTTACAGTGGCAAGGGAGATTATCCAAGGATTAGGACATTCAATAGGTCAGACCAAAGTACCAATAACGTGTACTCGGATTTACAGGCTGCTGAAAAAATGTAAGTATCGGAGATTACATCTTATTTTAGCATATTTATAGTTTATAAGTAGATACTGAATAAATTATTCTGCTAAAATTAGCACGCAAAGAAGCTATTTAGATTATATACTATGCACTTTCTTTATATTCAAACTCTAACTAATACTTATATTGCATATATAACTTTCAGTTTACATATTGACTTAATCTCTAGCTTTATGGAAATAATGGTATATGAGGCATATAGTGTAAATGAAAATAGTATGGAATAAGTTTTTTGCTTTTAAAGGAAGTTTTCTGGATTTGTGATCAGGAACACTCAAACCCAACATTTGAAACAACAGATGAATTCAGAAAGTTTTGCATGCGATTATTATTGAGATTGCTAAACAAAGGATAAAAACATCAAATTGATTATTTTGTTTTCAGAAATTAATAAACATAAAAAGATGTTGACAAATTTAAAAAGCAAAGTGCTTTATTTTTCTGAAAACTACAGTCTACATCAAAATTTTCAATATAACAAAACATTGCGAAATTTTTTTAATTTACAGTACTGTTCTTTCATACATGATTCAACTGTAAAAAGCAGTTATCTTCAAATTTGGTATTTTACTGTTTACTGCCCCAAGTGAAAAACTGTCAGTACATTGTAATTGCTTAATTTTTTTTGTCCTGTTAAAGCAAAACAAATCAGATTTTGTTTGTATTGCTAATTTTTATGAAAGTATTACCTAACAATCTCACAGAATATATAATTATTTATTTTATTTGATTTATTTGTATCCAGAAATATAGTGTATGTATAGATTTGTCGTTTAGTGGTTACATATTTATATGTCTGCATGGATATGGTTGATTTTGTAAACACAGGACAAAGGAGTTTTTGATATATTTCTCCTTACTGATTACACACTGGATATTTTAGGACTGCACTTTTCTTACACTGGTGACAATCTTGAATGTTTGAAATTGTTTGATAAATTTGGGAACATGACTTTGAAAAACTCCTTTTGCTAGATGTATTTTTGGCTCTAATTTCCTTGAACATGTTAAATCTGCATATTTGTAATCATTAGAAAGTTAAAAAAAATAATCATTATTAAGTTATTGGCACACATTTTGAATTTGTTTATAATCCTAATTCACATATATACTGGTTGTGATAGGAGCAACTGTGTTGTATAAGAAACTTTGCTGATGTCAGCTGGCAAAATGAATGTATTGATACATTGAGCTGTATTCAAATATGATACAGTCCGTATGATTTTCCTGTGAAGGTAGAATTCTATATATTACACAAATAACAGGCTATTATTTGAACTTGGAATTATTATCAATTATGGAATTTACATAATTTCTTGGTTTGAATTTTTTAAATAAATTCCATGTTTATTCTATACTTTAATGTTCTTTGCTGTGCACAACACTTTCTATTACAAAGAAAATAGTATATTTTCAATAGAATGTACTGTGCTGCGCACAACACTACCTATACAAAATACATTGTATGGAAAGTGTTATGAACAGCTCAAAACATTATAATACCAAATAAACATGGAATCTATTAAAAATTTCAAGCACAAGAAATTATGCAAATTCCATAATTAAAAATAATTCCAAGTTCAAATAATTGCCTTATAATTGTAGAACCATTAGCAGAAATTTGGTCTTCTATTGGGGAATATATTCCAACTGATAAATCATGGACATAAAATAAGTTGAAGTGACCCCTCAGAAATTGTACGGCTGTTCTTTAACAATTGGGGTACACAGTGCATACATAAGAATTCATTAGTTCAATATTTCTTAAATCAAAAGCTGCTTTACAGTTCAAAACTTTTATCACAACTATAAATATATATACATTGATACTTTTATAAATATTTTAAATGCATGTTTGCGATTAAATATACCATTTTTTATTTAAATACTAAAAGCTGATAATTTATATACAGTGAAACCTGATTAAACCGAATCCTACATAAACCGAAAAGCTGTCTAAACCAAACATGTTCATAAGCACTGTCATATCAAATTGCATGCGTTCTTTACCTGATAGAACCGAACATCGGCCAAAATCGAATAAAATTTTAAGTCCTGATTAATTTTTTTTTTAAATTCGATGAAATAAGATATATTTTAATAATTCAATGAAATAAGATATATTGTGAGATGGTATATTTAATTTCTTCACTAAAGACAAGTCAAAAGTCTTCCAAGGAAAATAAATTTTATAGTAGTTTCTTTTATATTCATAGTTTACCCAATTCAGGCAATTAAAATAATTTATTATGAAATAACTACTTTGAATTTCAAAATGTACTTAATTGTAAATAAGATATACATTTATTATAAGTATTAAAGTGTTTGATCCTTTTAAATGGAAAAATAAAGTAAATGAAAGATGGAAGACTTTTGACTTAATGTGTAAAAATAAAAGCACGATATCTGTAGTATATTGTCTTCAAAAATATAAATAATTGCACGATATCTATAGTTAGTTATCTTCAAATGTAGAAACAATTGCACGATGTTTGTAGTTAGTTATCTTCAAATGTAGAAATAATTGCATGATATTTGTAGTTAGTTGTCTTCAAATGTAGAAATAATTGCACGATATCTGTAGTATATTATCTTTGAACTTTTTTCTACTTTGTGCTTCTCTTCGTCAATCATTATCAGGAAAAAAGTCAAGTAAGTTTATCTTATTGTGGTTTTGTTTACTGAGGAAAGTCGACAATGGGAAAGAATTAAATGGACAAAGATTGGGACGGGAGGGAATAAACTTGGTGAAAAGTCATTGAGTATATTATTTGAAAGGAAACAGATCACCTCTTGACTTATACTAATTTATTCACTTAATATATTGTAAGCTAAATGGCAAATGCTTTAGTTTTTTTAGCATTTCCTCTATTCTCTATTCTAGTACATTCTGTTTTCATAAGAAATCTTCTTATATTTATTACTATTATCACAAATAATTGAAAAAATGGAGAGCATATTTAAGAAGCGTTTCAGTACTTTTAAATTCTGGAAGCCTTGCATTGGTATGTGTTTATTTCATTTATTTTTTTGGAGCGCGGGGGATTACTATGTGTGCAAAAAGACAGTAAATGAATAATTTAGTTGTGGTGCAAGTGCTTTAATTTCATTTTTTTAAACAGCAAATGGGGAAATAATATTCACAGAAACTAGGTTAATTTGTTTTTGGTTCAGGAATGCTATATATATATATATTTCCAAAGTATATATATATTTAGCATTCCTGAACCAAAAACAAATTAACCTAGTTTCTGTGAATTTCATCTTATTATGAATTTTAAGTTGGTTTGAGGACTGTAGACATCAACTTTAGTACTAACATTCAAATTCACAAAATTAAACGAAATATCACTTTGTCATTTAAACTATGAACTAATTCAACCCTTTAATCCCTCTGCAGGTATGATATTGGTGGTAAATGTGATGTCAGTGATCTAACATGGGAACAGAAAGAGAAAGTTCTGCGATATCTGTTTGCCAGGATGAATGGCAGTGCCAAACCACCAAATCTTCCCAAGGCACCACCTCTGCCTGCTATAGATAGAATCCAACAACTCAGTATCACTGGAGGACAATTGTAAGTTATAATTATCTTGATATGGAAATAGGGGGAATGCACATATATCTATCTTTTTACTTGATGATTTTTCTACTGATTTAATGATTTTGTCTGTCTAGGTTTCTGTCAGTTGTAAAAGTAATTTAAAGGCAACTTTGCTTAAGTAACATGGATGTAAATTTTACATGTATTAGTTTGTGATAAGGTCAGTTCAAGGGGAACAAATTGGTAGGCCAATGTTAATTTGTTTTCAGTTGTATAAGCATTGGCACATCTCATTTCCATGGAGAATATTTGGCTCTGCTACCTCAGTCATGCTCTATTAAATTTGAAACTTTTATATAGTTTGCAAGTGTATGTTTGTGTTTAGGTTTGTTTGAAGGGAATTACTTATGATAAGTCAATGTTATTTGATATAAAGTTGTATTAACATTGGCACATCTCATTTCCATGGAGATTGTTTAGCCATATACTTTTAGTCACGGTTCATTGACTTGGAATATTTGCATAACTTACAATGTATAATATTGCTATTTCAATTTCAACATTTGCATAATTAAAATTACAAAAAGGCAAGATATATCTCTGTGATAACAGTTTATTTATAAAAACATTGCCTGTATTATAGATTTAAAGAATTGTTAACCTGTTCATTTATAGTTAAGTTAAAGTGTTGATTTTTTTATTGTCCTTGTTTTGTAGGCCTGATGAGTCTAAAGATGAAACATTCCTGACACAAGCTAGAATGGAAGAAGCAGAACCAGTTGGGTCTTAAAGAGAACATCATATACAAAAAAAAATACTAATTGTGCTTTTTTATGTACCAGAGTTATCTGTCTTAAATTGAAGTGATGTACTGATACAATGTTTCAAGAATAGAACAGGAAGATTTGGAGGTTGTTTTTTAAGAAAAGAACAACTTAATAAAAAAAATATATAAGAATGGATACTGTATTTAAAACTTTTGTATACAAATGTTATACCTTTTATCTACTTTTTGTGTCAATGTATGGAGATAGTATGGAAGTAGAATGTGAGTTCAGTGCTTGATAAAACAAACAAAAAATATTTTATGTTACTTTTGTTTTTTCTTTTTGAGGGGAAGAGAAACAATGAAATAAATGCTGAACTGTGACAAATTTAATTATCTACCCTGGTCATTAAGATCAAAAGATATTAACAACTAAACATGTGTCTTGTGACTGATATGTACCTTTGCTTGTTTAAAATAATATCCTATCCTCATAGATTAAGAAGATGACTTAAATTGTACAGAATCAAAGATGAAAAACATTTTTTTTTCGTCATTTGGGGGTGATAAAAAAAATTGTGAATGCATGGGTTTATATCTTTCTTATGTAATGTTTATTATGAAAGTTGAATGTAGAGAAATGTTCAGTGAAAAGGAGCAGATTTTCTGTAAAACTTAGGAGTGAATGAAACAGTTATGTATCTTCTTTGACTACTGAACTTTTTTTAATTTTTTTATCACAATTATTAATTTGCTTCCAACAGCAGATGGCATTGTCAAGGATACTTTGCCTTAAAACATTTCTTTAATGCCATATATATATATTATTATTATCGATTTGTCCAAAAGAATTTATATTGTGTACCTATTCTTTACATTCCGTCCCTTACAATAATGATAGTGATGTTGACAATTATGCCTTAGATAAATGTGATAGTTTATTTAAATTTTATCAGATGTCTATTTTATTTTTGTTTTTATTTGAAATCTGTGATAAACATATTATATAATTCTGTCTTTGTTTTATTTATTTATTTCACTCAAACAACTGTTTTGAAATTTTTATCAGTCACCTGTCGATGATGTGATTTATAAAAGTATATGAATTCCCTGGTTCATCATTTCAGATTATGTGATTTTTAACTGTCATACTTGATGTAATATTCTACTCCTAATGGTGTGTACGTCCTCATATGACAACAGAGACTATAGTAAGTGCAAAACATTCTGATTGCCCTACACTAAAAATGTTCATTTAGTAAAGTTGACAAAAGATATGATAAGACAAATCTATTGACTGGACAATAATACAATAAAGACTCAACATAGGTAAAAAATCTTGATTGCCCTCCAATAGAAATAAATACATGTACAATTAACAAAAGCAAATGATGAAAATAAAGGGGTATTCCATTTAAATGTATGTTGGAGGGTTGGAAAGGACTCTCAAAAAATCCTTACAACCAAGAACTTTTTTTAGATGATTTTGTAAAAGGGTAATTAACACATACTGAAAAAGACCCATGACCCACATTCAATAATTAAACTTCCCTTACCCTCCACATACATTTTAGTGGAATAACCTCAAATATATTGACTAGGCAATAATACATTGAAGATTCAAATAAGGCAGTAGTATTCCACTGTTGTTCTAAAGTAATAATTTAATTTTGGATGTAACGCGTCTTCTGATTGGCTGACATTATTTTGTTATCAGCCCATAGACATAATTTAGTCATGTGACCATGACATCATCAACGTTTTTTCATGGTTTTCTAAGGTTTAAAATGGAATTTAGAATTAAATTATAAGAAATGACTAATATTTTTTCTGTCTATTTGAAATAACATAAAAAATGTGGTGCACACTGACAGAATAACAGAAACACTGAAGTGCAACATATACATGTACATAGAAACGAACTATTTGATAACAACAGATGCAAAAAAAAAACCTGATTGCCCTACAAGAGAAATAAATACATGTACAGTAAACTAATGATGCAAACAAATATATTGACCGGGCAAGAAGACAATGAAGACTAAACAGAGGCATAAAATACTAATTGCATTTGTATAATGGTTTCTAATCTTGAATTGTTAGATAACTGTCTCATTATTGCATTTGTAATTGTACCCTAAAATAATTTGTTTCATTTAAGGATGAAATGAAAATAATGGGTATGTCAGTCAAAATATGCTATTAAATCCTTGTACCACTTTCCTGCAATCATTATCTGCTTTCCAGTTAGCCCATACATTCAGAAAATTAAATGATCTACTAGCTTCTGGCAAGCATCTTGCAATAAAAAATGAAAGGTTTTTTTTTTTGGCAGCATGCTTGTTGCAAGCTTGGTGTGACAAGCATGATATTAGTTTGCATGCATGCAGTTTGCTTGCAGAAAGTACCACACTCATCTACTAGCAATATTAAGATATAATGTTTGCTTGTAAAAGCATGCTGCAAGCTAGTGATGAGCATTCTACAATTGGTTTGGGAACGTCCATGGCTTTAAAATCATTGGAGTTGAAAATTCTTCATGTAGGTACATTCAGGAACTACTTTGGACTTCTGAAAATCTTAAATTGATATTTTCATTTGGTGAGCATTCATACATACCCCACAATTCAACATCATTTATACAGAACAGAACAAAACTTAAATTAGATTTTAAATAATCAGTCAAGTAAGAGATTAGATGAAAAATGTGGTCAACGTGTTATCATTATATCATATTATGTACTATGTACCCGTCTAATGTAGGACCATTAAATATTTACTTCACCTGGATCAGTCATATCCATAGGGGAAGACGACGTTTTGAGAAACTGACGAAAATGAATTAAAGTTGTCATATACTGAAGTACTTTTCCTACAGCAGAAGGTATGTTTTTAAAAGATTATTTGTTGAAATAAGATTATTATTCTTTTAAAAAATTTACACCTCTCGATTTTGATAAGATAAAACTAATAATTTGCATACATAGAAAAAATAGTTTAAATCTATTATATCTCAGTTACATCAGTTTTGAAAATAATTGATCCCTATAGCCATGCATGTTAAAACACAGTTCAAATTTAAAAAATAGATTTGTCAAAGGTTTCCTAGAATTAAGTGTCTCAGCTGTTTTCTGTAAACGCATAAGGTTTACTGCCAAAAACTAAGTTTATATATTAGTGAAATATAAGGAAAAATACAGAAAAAAAATTGTATTATTTCTTCATATGCCATTTCTGGATATTAAAAACACTTTTCATGACATGCTGTTCCAACTATTGTGAATTCTGTGATGGTTTGAAGAACTTAATGATGCTTGATAATATTTATACTTGGATTGTTTCTTAAAGAAAATATGCAAAAACAAAACAAAAATAAGTTCATTTATCAATGAAATGCAGAAAAAAAATAATTGAGACCAATAAAGGATTGACTATTTAGTTCACAGATACATATTGTTATGCCCCATTTAAGGGCATTATGTTATCTGATCTGTGCGTCCGTTCGTTCTTTATCTGTTTGTCCCACTTCAGGTTAACGTTTTTGGTCAAGGTAGTTTTTGATGAAGTTGAAACATGTTCCCGATGATATGATCTTTTTTATTTTAATGCCAAAATTAGAGAAAATACTTTTCTAATGAATTAAAAGTCTATAATTTGAGTTAAACCCGAAAACTGAATATGAAGTTTAATGTTTTAAACTTATTTAAAGTCAATGAAGGGTTTAGTGACAAACTAAATAATATTTTGTATATTAGTATATAAGCCTCAAGAAAAAAAAGGTAGACCTTATATGTGTCAAACTAAATGGATTTGATCATACTGCACAAACAAACAAAAATATACTGGTCTACAGATAGATGTGTGCAACAAAACAGATAGTTATTTTTAAATTCAATGCAATAATATCAAGAACAAGAAGTACATCAATGTCAACGATATGTTGAAGATCTTGAAGCTGATGACAGGACCAGAGCATTTGAGATCAAACTCGAGCACAATAGTGACACAGATAAGACAATAAGCAAGTTAGAATCATTGAAAACCTTAGGAGAATTTTTTTGTGGATAAAACCGAAATGGCAGCGAAAGCAGAAACAAGTGTGGGGAGAAGAGCACAAGTAGAATCACGAGAACAATCCAACATAATAACAAATAATAACAATTAATGATGAATGTATTTCCACAAGTCATTCAAAATGTACTCGGATAAAATGTTTAGCTTGCGTGGTTAAGAAAACAAAAATTCAAAAGAATCTTTAGATAAAGATATCCATTCCACTTTAGACATCTTAAATGAAATGGTAAACAACAAATCAGAAAACATCAAACGAGGGGAACAACAATGCGAAAGCATAAAGGGCAGGAAAGCAGAATTTAGAGAGAAAATAAATAAACATTTAGACTATCTTGAGGAGAAATTATACACCAACTTGAATCAGGAAAAATCAAAAGCATCAAATGTGGTAACTGAAATTGAAGAAAAGAATGTTAATTTGAATGAAATGAAAGACCAACTACTAACAGTCACAATACATAGTTAAAACTCCATACATTTCTAGAGATGCATCAGATTGAACAACAAGTACATCAATGTCAACGATATGTTGAAGATCTTGAAGCTGATGACAGGACCAAAGCATTTGAGATCAAACACAAGCACAATAGTGACATAGATAAGACAATAAGCAAGTTAGAATCATTGAAAACCTTAGGAGAAATTTTTGTGGATAAAACCGAAATGGCAGTGAAAGCAGAAACAAGTGTGGGGAGCAGAGCACAAGTAGAATCACGAGAACAATCCAACATAAACAACATGACAATGAAAAAAGAGACAAATATAAAGATCAACATGAAGAATATTAATTTTATCAGTGACATGATTTGTCTGATGGATGGAAGATTTATAATAGTTAAACAAAATGGTAAAGTTAACTTCCTTTTTCCAGTTGGTAAACTTGAGAAACAGCTAACATTACCTGGTGAAGCTAGTAGTGTAACACAAATTAACCAGGACTCTATTGCCCTAACTTATAATAATATAAGGGCCATAACACTTTTCAATATGGAGCAAGAAACAGTAACTAATGTAACCAAAGTAGACAAAGCATGCTGGGGATTATCATTCACCAACAATTTTTTGGCTGTAGGATTCGAAAAAGATGAAATCCGTATCATAGATTTTGTCGAAATATTGAGTATCTTTAATCACTGTAATGACAAAGTTATATATACAGACTTTAAAGGTAAAGCTATATTCTGCGTTGATGAATCAGGTGCGCAGATCTGGGAATATAAACAGGATTTATATTCTCCAACAGGAATTTGTACAGATTCATATGGTAACATTTTTGTTGCAGACTTTGAATCAGAAAGAACAACAGTAATATCAAAAAGAGGACAGGATAGTAAAGTACTGATAAGTGAAGAGGTTGGACTGAATGGTCCTTTGTGTGTTTGTTTTAATCAGAATAAGTCATCATGTTTTATTGGCGATTACTTGAGTATATATTTGACAAAATTCAATTTATGTTCTGGATAAAATACACAAAGAGAAATCTAAATGATATTACTAGTGAGGAGATATAAGAAAATGTTTAGTTGTCTTATTGTTGTTGACCAAAATTATAGTTCCAAAATAACCTGTACAGTATTATGAAAATCACTATCAAAACTGAAAATATATATAACCTATTACTTTAAATAATTTAATGGTCAAAATTTATTCTTTTGCAATCTTAAATCTTTGCTAGAATTTCTCCGGGGAAAATTGAAAAAATAAAATCCAGTTGAGACTTAGTAATGTTCATGTTTTTTTTTTATTGTTAAAAATTTATATGATGACACAAATGTTTCAAGGACTCCGAAATATTTCATCCATTTATCATTTTACACTCACTGTAAAAAGTATATTAATAAAAATGTGTTTTGGTTTTAAAAAAATAATTATCACAATTTCATTTCTTAAATGTTAAGCTACTAAAATCAATGAATCTAAACAGAAGTTAATTCCGAAATTTTTGTGATGTTATTATTATTGGAGAAAATTGTCATATGACAGATTTTGCAGAAATAATATTCCCATTTCCAATTTTGTTATTATTTCTTGTATACAGCATTTGCAGAAATCACAATAAGTGTTTTCATTGTGGATAATATTTCACAATCGCAATTAATCAATGAACACAAACATTTTTAAATACTGTGAATTCATTACTTCAATATTCATTGGGTATCAATTATTGTGTAATTCTTGAGTTTAGATAAACTATGATTCAGATGTTCAACTTAGTGTTAATCGTCTATAAGATTGTATGCAGAGTTTACCAAAACCATGAAATCGAATATCCAATAAATTACTACTTTTACTGATTTACGAAAATCGGTACCCACGAAAACTAAATTAATCCACAGTACACAGAATTTTAATGCAGATGGAATATTTTTTCAATTTCATTTAATTTATGAGGGGAAAAAGTACTACAGACGTACACATTATGATACTATAAAAATTATAAAACCATTTGATAACTAGATGAACTGTTGTCTCATCTGTATAAAAATTGGACAGTAGCCCAAAAAATTCTTTTCATTTACGCAACTGTGTCAATTGAGAGACAAATATGCGAGGTCTTCTTTGAGGTGCAGGGGCAAATAAATTAAGAAACAATTAATTAAACTAAACTTGGCCTATACTTACTACGAGTAACTCATTTATAAATTGTATTCAATGACCCGCCAATCAACCAAGATGGCGGCTATGGCTAAAAATAGAACATGGGATAAAATGCAGTTTTTTTGCATATATCTCTGAAACTTAAGCCTTTCGAGCAAGTCGGACGGGATACAAATGTTAATTGGTTCTAGGTACTGACGTTGTTTATCATATTAATAACGTGTTATACTATTCATTTATTTGTCAATATGAATATTACTTTTACTATGTATAGTCTGTTTTTATTAGCTCACCTGGTCCAAAGGGCCAAGTGAGCTTTTCTCATCGCTTGGCGTCAATTAAACCAAATTTGGCTTAAATTATCCTTGGGGTATCTAGTTTTAAAATGTATCCGATGACCCCGCCAATCATTCAAGATGGCCACTATGACTAAAAAGTTAACATTGGGGTAAAATGTAGTTTTTGGCATAGATCTCTGACACTTGGCTATTTAGAGAAAATCTGACCGGTTAAAAATCAGGTCAAGATCTATCTGCCCTGAAATTTTCAGATGCACCAGACAATCCGTTGTTGGGTTGCTGCCTCTGAATTGGCAAGTTGAAGGAAAGACCTCGTATAAAAGATAAAGATAAAATGTACACAGCAATATTGTTAAGCAAAGTAAATTCTACATAAAATTTAAAATGACCAAAATTATCATTTGACCAAATAGGGAGTTATCGCCATTTAAGGTCAATTTTTCACTATTTTATAGTAAAGGCATAAAATCCAGATTGCTCTACAATTAAAATATGAGAACAGAGACTATAGTTAAGGCATAAAATCCAGATTACCCTACAATAAAAATATGACAACAGAGACTATAGTTTAGGCATAAAATCCAGATTGCCCTACAATAAAAATATGACAACAGAGACTATAGTAAAGGCATAAAATCCAGATTGACCTACAATAAAAATATGACAACAGAGACTATAGTTAAGGCATAAAATCCAGATTGCCCTACAATATATATATTGACAACAGAGACTATAGTTAAGGCATAAAATACAGATTGCCCTACAATATATATATGACAACAACAGAGACTATAGTTAAGGCATAAAATCCAGATTGCCCTACAATATATATATGACAACAGAGACTATAGTAAAGGCATAAAATCCAGATTGCCCTACAATATATATATGACAACAGAGACTATAGTTAAGGCATAAAATCCAGATTGCCCTACAATATATATATGACAACAGAGACTATAGTTAAGGCATAAAATCCAGATTGCCCTACAATATATATATGACAACAGAGACTATAGTAAAGGCATAAAATCCAGATTGCCCTACAATATATATATGACAACAGAGACTATAGTTAAGGCATAAAATCCAGATTGCCCTACAATATATATATGACAACAGAGACTATAGTTAAGGCATAAAATCCAGATTGCCCTACAATATATATATGACAACAGAGACTATAGTTAAGGCATAAAATCCAGATTGCCCTACAATAAAAATATGACAACAGAGACTATAGTTAAGGCATAAAATCCAGATTGCCCTATAATAAAAATATGACAACAGAGACTATAGTTAAGGCATAAAATCCAGATTGCCCTACAATAAAAATATGACAACAGAGACTATAGTTAAGGCATAAAATCCAGATTGACCTACAATAAAAATACGACAACAGAGACTATAGTTAAGGCATAAAATCCAGATTGCCCTACAATAAAAATATGACAACAGAGACTATAGTTAAGGCATAAATCCAGATTGACCTACAATAAAAATTACGACAACAGGACTATAGTTAAGGCATAAAATCCAGATTGCCTACAATTAAATATGACACAAAGACTATAGTAAAGGCTACAAAATTCACAAGATATTGCACACAATACAATAAAAATATGACAACAGAGACTATAGTTAAGGCATAAAATCCAGATTGCCCTACAATTATGTATATGACAACAGAGACTATAGTTAAGGCATAAAATCCAGATTGCCCTACAATAAAAATATATACAACAGAGACTATAGTAAGGCATAAAATCCAGATTGCCCTACAATAAATATGACAACAGAGACTATAGTTAAGGCATAAAATCCAGATTGCCCTACAATAAAAATATGACAACAGAGACTATAGTAAAGGCATAAAATCCAGATTGCCCTACAATAAAATATGACAACAGAGACTATAGTAAAGGCATAAAATCCAGATTGACCTACAATAAAAATATGACAACAGAGACTATAGTAAAGGCAAAATCCAGATTGCCCTAAATAAAATATGACAACAGAGACTATAGTTAAGGCATAAAATCCAGATTGCCCTACAATAAAAATATGACAACAGAGACTATAGTAAAGGCATAAAATCCAGATTGCCCTACAATAAAAATATGACAACAGAGACTATAGTAAAGGCATAAAATCCAGATTGCCTACAATAAAAATATGACAACAGAGACTATAGTTAAGGCATAAAATCCAGATTGCCCTACAATAAAATATGACAACAGAGACTATAGTTAAGGCATAAAATCCAGATTGCCCTACAATTATAATATGACAACAGAGACTATAGTTAAGGCATAAAATCCAGATTGCCCTACAATAAAAATATGACAACAGAGACTATAGTAAAGGCATAAAATCCAGATTGCCCTACAATAAAAATATGACAACAGAGACTAAGTAAGGCATAAAATCCAGATTGCCCTACAATAAAAATATGACAACAAGGACTATAGTAAGGCATAAAATCCAGATTGCCTACAATTAAAATATGACAACAGAGACTATAGTTAAGGCATAAAATCCAGATTGCCCTCAATAAAAATATGACAACAGAGACTATAGTTAAGGCATAAAATCCAGATTGCCCTACAATAAAATATGACAACAGAGACTAATAGCCAGAAAGCATAAAAATCCAGATGCCCTACAATAAAATATGACAACAGAGACTATAGTAAAGGCATAAAATCCAGATTGCCCTACAATATAAAATATGACAACAGAGACTATAGTTAAGGCATAAAATCCAGATTGCCCTACAATAAAAATATTACAACAGAGACTATATTTAAGGCATAAAATCCAGATTGCCCTACAATATGAAAATATGACAACAGAGACTATAGTTAAGGCATAAAATCCAGATTGCCCTACAATAAAAATATGACAACAGAGACTATAGTAAAGGCATAAAATCCAGATTGCCCTACAATAAAAATATGACAACAGAGACTATAGTAAAGGCATAAAATCCAGATTGCCTACAATAAAAATATGACAACAGAGACTATAGTAAAGGCACAAAATCCAGATTGCCCTAAATAAAATATGACAACAGAGACTATAGTTAAGGCATAAAATCCAGATTGCCCTTCAATAAAATATGACAACAGAGACTATAGTAAGGCATAAAATCCAGATTGCCCTACAATAAAAATATTACAACAGAGACTATAGTAAAGGCATAAAATCCAGATTGACCTACAATAAAAATATGACAACAGAGACTATAGTTAAGGCATAAAATCCAGATTGCCCTACAATAAAAATATGACAACAGAGACTATAGTAAAGGCATAAAATCCAGATTGCCCTACAATTAAAAATATGACAACAGAGACTATAGTAAAGGCATAAAATCCAGATTGCCTACAATAAAAATATGACAACAGAGACTATAGAAAGGCATAAAATCCAGATTGCCCTACAATAAAAATATGTCAACAGAGACTAAGTTAAAGGCATAAAATCCAGATTCCCCTACAATAAAAATATGACAACAAGGACTATAATAAAGGCATAAAATCCAGATTGCCCTACAATAAAATATGACAACAGAGACTATAGTAAAGGCATAAAATCCAGATTGCCCTACAATAAAAATATGACAACAGAGACTATAGTTAAGGCATAAAATCCAGATTGCCCTACAATAAAAATTATGACACAGAGACTATAGTAAAGGCATAAAATCCAGATTGCCCTACAATAAAAATATACACCAGAGACTATAGTAAAGGCATAAAATCCAGATTGCCCTACAATTAAAATATGACAACAGAGACTATAGTAAAGGCATAAAATCCAGATTGCCCTACAATAAAAATATGACAACAGAGACTATAGTAAGGATAAAATCCAGATTGCCCTACAATAAAAATATGACAACAGAGACTATAGTAAAGGCATAAAATCCAGATTGCCCTACAATAAAAATATGACAACAGAGACTATAGTTAAGGCATAAAATCCAGATTGCCCTACAATAAAAATATGACAACAGAGACTATAGTAAGGCAAAATCCAGATTGCCCTACAATAAAAATATGACAACAGAGACTATAGTAAAGGCATAAAATCCAGATTGCCCTACAATTAAAAATATGACAACAGAGACTATAGTAAAGGCATAAAATCCAGATTGCCCTACAATAAAAATATGACAACAGAGACTATAGTTAAGGCATAAAATCCAGATTGCCCTACATATGTATAAAATGACAACAGAGACTATAGTTAAGGCATAAAATCCAGATTGCCCTACAATAAAAATATACAACAGAGACTATAGTAAAGGCATAAAATCCAGATTGCCCTACAATAAAAATAGACAACAGAGACTATAGTTAAGGCATAAAATCCAGATTGCCCTACAATAAAAATATGACAACAGAGACTATAGTAAAGGCATAAAATCCAGATTGCCCTACAATAAAATATAGACAACAGAGACTATAGTAAAGGCATAAAATCCAGATTGCCTACAATAAAAATATGACAACAGAGACTAATAGTAAAGGCAAAAATCCAGATTGCCCTATAATAAAAATATGACAACAGAGACTATAGTTAAGGCATAAAATCCAGATTGCCCTACAATAAAAATATGACAACAGAGACTATAGTAAAGGCATAAAATCCAGATTGCCCTACAATAAAAATATGACAACAGAGACTATAGTAAGGCATAAAATCCAGATTGACCTACAATAAAAATATGACAACAGAGACTATAGTTAAGGCATAAAATCCAGATTGCCCTACAATAAAAATATGACAACAGAGACTATAGTAAAGGCATAAAATCCAGATTGCCCTACAATTAAAATATGACAACAGAGACTATAGTTAAGGCATAAAATCCAGATTGCCCTACAATATATATATGACAACAGAGACTATAGTTAAGGCATAAAATCCAGATTGCCCTACAATATATATATGACAACAGAGACTATAGTTAAGGCATAAAATCCAGATTGCCCTACAATAAAAATATGACAACAGAGACTATAGTTAAGGCATAAAATCCAGATTGCCCTATAATAAAAATATGACAACAGAGACTATAGTTAAGGCATAAAATCCAGATTGCCCTACAATAAAAATATGACAACAGAGACTATAGTTAAGGCATAAAATCCAGATTGACCTACAATAAAAATACGACAACAGAGACTATAGTTAAGGCATAAAATCCAGATTGCCCTACAATAAAAATATGACAACAGAGACTATAGTTAAGGCATCAAATCCAGATTGACCTACAATAAAAATACGACAACAGAGACTATAGTTAAGGCATAAAATCCAGATTGCCCTACAATTAGAATATGACAACAAAGACTATAGTAAAGGCACAAAATCCAGATTGCCCTACAATAAAAATATGACAACAGAGACTATAGTTAAGGCATAAAATCCAGATTGCCCTACAATATGTATATGACAACAGAGACTATAGTTAAGGCATAAAATCCAGATTGCCCTACAATAAAAATATTACAACAGAGACTATAGTAAAGGCATAAAATCCAGATTGCCCTATAATAAAAATATGACAACAGAGACTATAGTTAAGGCATAAAATCCAGATTGCCCTACAATAAAAATATGACAACAGAGACTATAGTAAAGGCATAAAATCCAGATTGCCCTACAATAAAAATATGACAACAGAGACTATAGTAAAGGCATAAAATCCAGATTGACCTACAATAAAAATATGACAACAGAGACTATAGTAAAGGCACAAAATCCAGATTGCCCTATAATAAAAATATGACAACAGAGACTATAGTTAAGGCATAAAATCCAGATTGCCCTTCAATAAAAATATGACAACAGAGACTATAGTAAAGGCATAAAATCCAGATTGCCCTACAATAAAAATATGACAACAGAGACTATAGTAAAGGCATAAAATCCAGATTGACCTACAATAAAAATATGACAACAGAGACTATAGTTAAGGCATAAAATCCAGATTGCCCTACAATAAAAATATGACAACAGAGACTATAGTAAAGGCATAAAATCCAGATTGCCCTACAATTAAAATATGACAACAGAGACTATAGTTAAGGCATAAAATCGAGATTGCCCTACAATAAAAAATATGACAACAGAGACTATAGTAAAGGCATAAAATCCAGATTGCCCTACAATAAAAATATGTCAACAGAGACTACAGTAAAGGCATAAAATCCAGATTCCCCTACAATAAAAATATGACAACAAGGACTATAATAAAGGCATAAAATCCAGATTGCCCTACAATTAAAATATGACAACAGAGACTATAGTTAAGGCATAAAATCCAGATTGCCCTTCAATAAAAATATGACAAGAGAGACTATAGTTAAGGCATAAAATCCAGATTGCCCTACAATAAAAATATGACAACAGAGACTATAGTAAAGGCATAAAATCCAGATAGCCCTACAATTAAGATATGACAACAGAGACTATAGTAAAGGCATAAAATCCAGATTGTCCTACAATTAAGATATGACAACAGAGACTATAGTAAAGGCATAAAATCCAGATTGCCCTACAATAATAAATATGACAACAGAGACTATAATAAAGGATAAAATCCAGATTGCCCTACAATTAAAATATGACAACAGAGACTTATAGTTAAGGCATAAAATCCAGATTGCCCTACAATAAAAATACGACAACAGAGACTATAGTAAAGGGACAAAATCCAGATTGCCCTACAATAAAAATTATAACACCAGAGACTATAGTAAAGGCATAAAATCCAGATTGCCCTACAATAAAATATAACACAGAGACTATAGTAAAGGCATAAAATCCAGATTGCCCTACAATTAAAATATGACAACAGAGACTATAGTTAAGGCATAAAATCCAGATTGCCTACAATAAAAATATGACAACAGAGACTATAGTATAAGGCATAAATATCATAAAATGAAGAAATGATAATTGTAATTAACACATTAATGATTATAAATAGACATAACATATCAATTACCCTAACTATCATTAAAATATGACACAAACACAGTAAGACTATAGTTAAGCCATTAAATGAATTGCCTAACAATATAATGAATATGAACTACACATGAGACTATAAGTAATGCAATTAAAATCCAAATTGACTACAATAAAAATGAATGACTACTACATAACACAGTATAAGGCATAAAATCCATGAATGTACCTACAATGTAATAATTAACCAACATGAGAATTTAACATGTAAAGAGCATTAATCCAGCATTGACTACATATTAATAATGACAACTGATGACTATAATTAACACATAAAATCCAGTTGCCTTAATTAAAATGAAATGATTATTGTGCATTAAACCGATTGTAACAATTATATAAAATGACTAACGATTGAATAACCCGTAAGCATATAATAATCCAATGCCTAAATAAGATTTTGAAACAGAGACTATAGTAAAGGCATAAAATTCCAATTACCACAATAAGATATTGACAACACAGAGACTATATAAAGCACAAAATCAGATTGTATAATAAAAATATAAACAGAGATATATTTAGCTATAAATCCAGATGCTCATAATATGACAACAGAGACTATAGTAAAGGCATAAAATCCAGATTGCCCTACATATATATTATGACAACAGAGACTATAGTAAAGGCATAAAATCCAGATTGACCTACAATAAAAATATGACAACAGAGACTATAGTTAAGGCATAAAATCCAGATTGCCCTACAATAAAAATATGACAACAGAGACTATAGTAAGGCATAAAAATCCAGATTGCCCTACAATAAAATATGACAACAGAGACTATAGTTAAGGCATAAAATCCGAGATTGCCTCACAATAAAAAATATGACAACAGAGACTATAGTAAGGCATAAAATCCAGATTGCCCTACAATAAAAATATGTCAACAGAGACTACAGTAAAGGCATAAAATCCAGATTCCCCTACAATAAAAATGACAACAGAGACTATAATAAAGGCATAAAATCCAGATTGCCCTACAATTAAAATATGACAACAGAGACTATAGTTAAGGCATAAAATCCAGATTGCCCTTCAATAAAAATATGACAAGAGAGACTATAGTTAAGGCATAAAATCCAGATTGCCCTACAATAAAAATATGACAACAGAGACTATAGTTAAAGGCATAAAATCCAGATAGCCCTACAATTAAGATATGACAACAGAGACTATAGTAAAGGCATAAAATCCAGATTGTCCTACAATTAAGATATGACAACAGAGACTATAGTTAAGGCATAAATCCAGATTGCCCTACAATAAAAATATGACAACAGAGACTATAGTAAAGGCATAAAATCCAGATTGCCCTACAATTAAAATATGACAACAGAGACTAATAGTTAAAGGCATAAAATCCAGATTGCCTACAATAATAAATATGACAACAGAGGACTATAGTAAAGGCACAAAATCCAGATTGCCCTACAATAAAAATATATGACAACAGAGAAATATAGTTAAGGCATAAAATCCAGATTGCCCTCAATAAAAATATGACAACCAGAGACTATAGTAAAGGCATAAAATCCAGATTGCCCTACAATAAAAATATGACAACAGAGACTATAGTTAAGGCATAAAATCCAGATTGACCTACAATAAAAATATGACAACAGAGACTATAGTAAAGGCATAAAATCATAAAAATGCAAGAAACTGATAATTGTAATTAACCACATGTAACTGATTATTGAAATTAACTACATGTAACTGACTACTGAAATTAACCACATGTAACTTATTATTTCATTTAACCACATGTAACTGACTACTGTTATAAACCACAAGTAACTGATTATTGTAGTTAACCACATGTAACTGATTATTGCAATTAACTACATGGAACTGATTATTGCAACTAACCACATGTAACTGGCTACTACAATTAACCACGTGTAATGAATAGTGTAATTAATCACATGTAACTGATAACTACAATTAACAACATGTAACCGACTACTGCAATTAACCACATGTAACTGACTACTGCCATTAACCACATTAATTGACTACTGTATTAACTACATGTTACAACTGATTATTATAATTAACCACATGTAAATGATTATTGTAATTAACCACATGTAAATGATTATTGTGATTAACCGCATGTAACAGATTATTTTTGTTAACTACATGCAACTGAGTGTTGTAATTAACCACATGTAACTGAGTATTTAATTAACCCCATGGAACTGATTATTGTGATTAACCGATTTAACAGATTATTGCAATTAACCACATATAACTGATTATTGCAATTAACCACATGTAACTGACTATTGTAATTAATCACAAGTAACTGATTATTGTAATTAATCACAAGTAACTGATTATTGTAATTAATCACAAGTAACTGATTATTGTAATTAACCACAAGTAACTTACTATAAAAATTAACCATATGTAACTTTGAATAACACTTTAATACAGGTATCAATTACTTTTTCTTTTTCTACGAGTGATTTAGTAATATTTCATATTTTTTACTATGCTTGACTGTCATTTATTCAATTAACAAATGTTTTAATTAATTACTGGCGTGAGCTCAATGTGCCATAAAATTCTTCTTATTCACTCATCAGTTTCCATGAAGAATGTGGTTATGTTGTATTAAGTATTAAAAAGAATGAAATATAGATATAGTAAAAAACTGTTTGAACTTTACACAGGTTTGATTAGATTTACAACTACCTATGATAAAATGAAGTCAATAAAAAAAGATTAGATCAGATAAAATGAATAAATCAATCTCAAGGAAATGGATTGAAGATGTCATTATAAAGGACTGTTTATACATCAGGTGGTATTTAGTTAATGTGGATATTTGCATTTCACATTTTGAAGAAAATAACTTTCAAACACTCGATACTGACATTATTTATAATTAATTTTTTTTATTAAATTGTCAGTTCTTTTTTAATTTGAACACTTTTAGGAAACTAAGGTTTTAAACTCCCTCAGGCAAAGCTGACCTTGGATGGAATTAGTTATAATGTTAAGGTCCTTTGTGGTCACATAGCTCTTCAACTGTTTCAGTTCTTAAACATCCTTGGCTTTTTGAATATGCAGGATTGAGAGTTCTTATAGACCAAATCTTCCTGTCTCCTGTGTCCATATTTCTCGCTTCCTATATTTAATTTTCCTCATTTTGACCTTTTTTTATCTTATTTTTTTTAACACTATGTTAAAAAATAAAATTAAATATAAAAAAAATATAAATACAAATGATAAAAAGAAAATATGTGAAATGTCAAAAGTAGACACGAAGAGACAGATTATTTGGTCTAGCATCCTTGAAGAAGGTAAGCATGATAAGGTCTTTGGAAGCATGATATTAATAAAGTGTTGTTTCATATTTTCTTTTATTAATTTTATTTTCATTATATTCCATAAAGGTTTAACAAATTCTCTCATATCTAAAGAATTTGAAACACAGACTATGTGTTAATATCAACAGCCAAAAGAGACTAAATCCATTCATCAATGGAAATGCAGCAAATTAAATTTTTTTTATTTTTTTTCAAATTTAGCCTCCGAACCTGACATTATCTCTTAATCCTAAAAATAATCATAAAACTCTAGGAAGGTTTGACCAAGTTGTTAATATCTTAAAACTTTAACCTCAAATTTATCTTTATGTCAACTGCCAAAAAAAAGTTGTTTTTACGAAGGGGAAAATTTTGTATATCGAAACCGGTATGTACAAATTAAGTGCAATAAAATCCTATTGTAAGAAAAATATTTCGTTAAAACAAATGACTTTTGTCAGTGTAAATATATAGGTATAATGAAATTAACTAAACTTATTAAATATGGCACTTGTTAAGCAGGCTTTATCCTTATGTATCCCGTCATACTTTGAACCACACAATTATTTTATTTATTATTATTACTTATACTGTTAAGTCTGCTTTTTGTTATATCTACTTTACGTGACTCTGCATTTATGTATGCCGTCATACTTTGAACGACAAAATTATTTTATGTCTACCTGTGCGAATTTCAAACGCACAATTTTACACCAGTAATGAAAACCTTCCATCCTTTATTGGTAGACTTTACATAGATAAATAAATTCGTATAAGATAAGCAAAATGAGGATGTTAAATTTGATGTATGCCTTTTTGTGCTTCTTCGTTACATTTGTTGTTTTTATAGTGATTGAGATGATAACATAATGTTGACTGTTGTACCCCTATTTTTGACATTTTTACTCTTTGAGTATGTTTGTTTTTGTTCAAACATCGTTTACAATGTAATGGAATTTGATGCTACTGTCATATAAGTGAGAGGTTAAGCTAGCTATAAAACCAGGTTCAATCCACCATTTTCTACATTAGAAAATGCCTGTACCAAGTCAGGAATATGACAGTTGTTATCCATCCGTTTGATGTGTTTGGACTTTTGATTTTGCCTTTTGATTTTCGACTTTCCTTTTTGAATTTTCCTCGGAGTTCAGTATTTTTGTGTTTTTACTTTTTTATAATATATATTTTGTATATTTTAGGTCATGGCGTCCAGTAAACCTGTACAATGTGGACCTTGCCAAAAAGGAAAAGTTAAGACTAAAGCTGACATCTGGTGTTACAACTGTGATGAAGGATTATGTTCAACATGTTCTGGTCATCACAAAAGATCTAAGTTGTCACTTCATCACAAAACTATTGATATTAATATTCATAAACCCTCTATTCATGCTATCAAAACAGTCTGTGACAAACATTATCAACAACTTAATTTGTACTGTACCGGTCATTTAATGCCTTGCTGCGATGAATGCATTTCCACAAGTCATTCAAAATGCACTGGAATAAAAAGTTTAGCTGGTGTGGTGGAGAAAACAAAAATTGAAAAATTTAAAGAATCTTTAGATACAGATATACTTTCCACCTTAGCCAATTTGAATAAAATGGTGGAAAATAAATCAGGAAACATCAAAAGAGAAGAACAACAATATGAAAGTATAAAGGAAACAATTGCAATATTTCGAGAGAAAATAAATAACCATTTAGACCATCTGGAGGAGAAACTATGCCACGAAATAGATACCATCTTAAATCAGGAAAAATCAAAAATGTCAAATTTGACAACTGAAATTGAAGAAAAGAAAGGAAAATTAAATGAAATTAAAGATCAACTCAATGCAGTCACAACGAAAAGTTCCAAACTCCACTCATTTCTAGAGGTACATCAGATTGAACAGCAAGTACACCAATGTCAACGATTTGTTGAAGATCTTGAAGATGATGATTGGGCCAAAGAATTAGAGATCAAACTCAAGCATAATGAGAAAATAGATGAGGTACTTTGCAAGTTAGAATCATTGGAATCATTAGGAGAAGTTATTGTGGATAAAATCGAAATAGCAGAACAGAACAGAGGAACAAGTGAAAGGAGAGGAGCACAAGTAGAATTAGGAGAACAATCCAACATAAACGATATGACCATGAACATCGAAACAGAGATAGAGATAAACATAGAGAATTATATCAGTGACATGATTTGTCTGATGGATGGAAGAGTTATAATAAGTAACAACACTGGTAAAGTTAACTTACTTACTCCTGATGGAAAACTTGAGAAACAATTTACAATATCCGGAAAAGCAAGGAGTGTAACACAAATCAATCAGAACACTATTGTCATAACTTATCATAATGAGAGAGCCATAAAAATGTTCAATATGGAGAAGGAGACAGTTACTAAAGTAATCAAATTAGACAAAAAATGCTATGGACTATCATTCTCAAATAATTCTTTTGCAGTCGGTTTGGATAACAATGAAATCCGTATTATAGACTTGGAAGGAAATACACTGAAGTCAATACCAGTTCAGAGTGAATCCACATTAGAATTCTTAGTTTACTGTAATGACAGAGTTATCTATAGTGACTTTGAAGATAAAGCTGTATACTGTGTTGATGAATCAGGGACACATATCTGGAAATATAAACAGGATTTGTCTTTTCCAGCAGGACTTTGTACAGATTCATATGGTAACATTTTTGTTGTAGACTATCCATCAAATAGAATAATAGTTATATCAAAAGATGGAAAGGATAGTAAAGAACTGATTAATGAAGAGGATGGACTGGATGATCCTTGGTTTATTTGTTTTAAACATAATGAGTCATCCGGTTTTATTTGTTACTCTGACAAATATTTAACAAAATTCAATTTATGTTCTGGATAAATAAAGGTAACAGTAGTATACTGCTGTTCAAACTCATAAATCCATGGACAAAAAACAAAATCGGGGTAACAAAATAAAACTGACGGAAACGCATAAATATAAGAGAACAACGACACAACACTACCATGTAACTAACACACACAGAAACGGACCAAGCATCAGACAAAATCCCACGAGAATAACAAATATAACATCAAAGCCAAATACATGAATTTGGGATAGACAAGTACCGTGACACGTCTTATCGCAATGTCAATTTACACTCAAAAATAAGAGAAAACAAGCGACGCAACGTTAAAACGTGTAACACACACAGAAACGAACTATAATATAACAATGGCCATATTCCTGACTTGGTACAGGACATTTTTAAAGGAAAAAATGGTGGGTTGAACCTGGTTTTGTGGCATGCCAAACCTCGCACTTTAATGGCAATGTTA
Organism: Mytilus edulis; assembly: GCA_019925275.1. Classification (NCBI taxonomy): domain Eukaryota; kingdom Metazoa; phylum Mollusca; class Bivalvia; order Mytilida; family Mytilidae; genus Mytilus; species Mytilus edulis. The sequence goes on along the minus strand of CM034350.1, from coordinate 123,385,775 downwards.
AATATAACATAGAAATGACAACATAATATTACAGGACTACAATACAAATAAATAGGAATATGTATTAGACAAAGAAACACATGATTAATGAATAACAAAAAGCATCAGGTTTAAAATTTAATACGCCAAAAACGTGCCTCGTCCACACAAGACTCACCAGTGACGCCCAGACATAAAAGATCGAAAGCGAAAAAAAGTACAAAGTTGTAAGCACTGAAGATCAAAAGTTGAAAAAGGTTGTGTCAAATACGGCTAAGTTTGTATGCTTGGGATAAGAACATCCTAATTATTTAGAACAATTAATGCTATTGCAAACAGTAAATTTTATCAAATGAATATAACAGATATACATAATGAAACTGAAGTATTAACTCATTACATAAAACAAACACGAATACATAATGAATGACCAACACAGAATAGACACACCCGACTCAGTCCAGGCCTCAACGCAGTAAATTATGAAAATGACGTCACATACGACGGTGAAAAGGCATTAAAAATTACGTCACATACGATGGTGAAAAGGCATTAAAAATTTGAACATATGAAATTTCTGAAACAGCAGAAAAATTACGTCACATATGAAAAACTATATCTCAAAAGTAAGATAGAATTAGGATTGATTAAAGATTAAAATAGAACTAAATACTGATACTGTATTTAAACACAATGCATATTGCAATACTTATTAATAGCAATTAACTATAATATGTATATGTGCAGTTTGTTATTAATCCAACTTCAAACTTAAATTATCGTACAGATTATGTTGACCAAAATTAAATCTAATAAATGACGGCAGTGATTAATTTTTGTTTCCATAACACATAAATATAATAGAAAAGACGTCAACACATTTGACAAAATCCGATGAGAATTACAAATATAACATTAAACATTTAAACTAAATACATGAGTATGGGATAGACAAGTACCGTAACACGTCTTATAGTAATGCGAATTCACACTCAGCAAAACAGTCACAATCGGGAATAAGTCACGTTTGGTAATTAAAAGATTAGACGACATAATGACAAACCACAATCTACCATGTGGTAAAAATGTCCTTTGCTAGTTTGGTTAAACACACATCGTATGGATCCACCAATTCGTGATGGTGTCCATAAAATTTACGGAGTGTCAATTTTAATCTGTCCTCCTTATAACTTTTTTGGAGAAGTTTCTGCGTAAGTAGATAAAGGCAACAGTAGTATACCGCTGTTCAAAACTCATAAATCCATGGACAAAAAACAAAATCGGGATAACAAACTAAAACCGAGGGAAACGCATTAAATATAAGAGGAGAACAACGACATAACACTAAAATGTAACACATATAGACAAAATCCCACGAGAATAACAAATATAACATATATATATAACATCAAAACCAAATACATGAATTTGGGATAGACAAGTACCGTGACACGTCTTATCGCAATGTGAATTTACACTCAAAAATAAGAGAAAACAAACGACACAACGTTATAATGTAATACACACACTCCTGTATATGAGGTCCGTATAGTGTGAACAAGCACGTGAATAACGTATTAATTGTGATATGTAACACCATACGAAGGGGCAGATGGTATGTTACTGCTGAGAAATAAGAAATTGATAATTGGGAAGTTGAAATCGTCCCGTTTGTCATAGATTTTCGTGTGAAGTCGTCCATCTACGTCAATATTGAGGAAAAGATCAAGGTATGAAGCAGTCCTTCTAGTATCAGTAGTATCCTTAATTTCAAGTTCACTGGGATATATGAGATGTAAGTATTGGCTGAAGTATGGGTTATTTAATGATAGAACATCATCATATAAACACACATACGAATCTTACAAATATATTTCAAGGAGATTTGTTTCCCGTTAATCATGTTAATCTTTATACTTACTGAAACAAGAAATTTTTTAAAAATAAAATGTTAACATATTTATGTAAAAGACAATTATAATACATATAGTATGATTTGGATTTTTTACCTAAAGCTGCTGAAAACAACAGATATAAACAGCGTTCTGCAAATCCATTATTGTATTATTGTAAAAAAAAATATGATAGGATGGGTTTTGCCATATTAATAATTAGCATTTCAAATTTTGATAGCATTATTTGTTTTCAGCATTTCAAATAATCACAAGGAGTTTATTTGTCTAATCAATTAACAGTAATATTTTCTATGCTTTTTATACCTAGAAAAGTGTTGAAATAAAAGCTGATAATTCAAAACTTGCAATAAAATTGTTAATCCGTAAATGCCAGAAATTAACTAATATTGTTTCGGAAACTTGTCTTGCAAAAATTTACAAGTTCCAAATGACATAAAAGTGTTGTATAAGAAATCTTTTACATATTCAGGATCTAATTTATGGAATAACTTACTTATCAATATCTCCGTTCAAATCGACCTCAAGTACAACTTCATTAAAAAAAATATCAAAAAAATTGCTTGTTGGAATATTTAGAGGCAGTGTACTTATTTATGCACGATAAGTTTCATGCTCTTACTTTTACTTTAAACATTCTTGAGGTAATTTGAATGATGCAAGTACAATATGAATTCATAATTTTTACCTGTTTTTTGAAAATTGTATATTATATAACAATCTCTCATTTTTGGTTTTTCATATGTATGTGTTTGTTTGGTTATTTTGTAATTCTCCGTTCTTATTTATTTCAATGTATATGATGAGGACCTCAGTGAAATTTGTTTTATAATAATTATATTTATTATAAATGGTTTACCAGACACCTTTCGTTATAGTTACTTTTCATATCATTCTAGATTCAAAACTTACAACATTGTCTTTGGCAAATGTGATTGTTAATATAAACATTATAAGAACAATCATTGTATTGACAGTCATTCTAATCTCTTTAAAATTAAGGTGAAAAGAAAAAAAAATGTTGCCTGAACTTTAAATTATGTAACTTACGTTTAGAGAGCTGAAATGCAGTTATACTTTTTTAAGTATCGTTTTCCATATGAAGATAAACATTTATTGGAACTTAAACGTATTGTAAACCAACTTATTTTCGAGGATACTTTATTTCGCGTTTTACTTATTCTTGTTCACTTCGCGGCTATTTAATTTCGCGATATTCTTATTTACTTAGTTTAGTTTAATAAGGAGAGATCCAAATTCTAAATATTCGCCACGATTTATATTCGCGTTATTTTTCTACTCGCGAAATTCACAAAAATAAATCCCTCGAGAAAAAATGTTGGTTTACAGTATCTATTGCAAACCAAGTCTGATTGGAATACAGACCCTGTATCCAAGCTTAGCTAACAAGGATATAAAAATGTTCCGTTTTAAAGACTATTCGGTAATTCTCTGGTTTATTCGAATAAATACATGCCTTCAAATGCTATGCAGGCTGAATCTTCATTAGCTGATGAAATAACTACCAGAACAGAAAAAAAAAACCGGAGTGTTGTCAGATCCATGTAAGAAAAACTAAGACACAGAATCTGTATTTTAATCAGATTGATGCTATCTTACATTCTAAGAATCCTACATGGTATGCAAGATCAAATTTGGAATTCCTATTGTTAGTATGTGTAACAAAATTCTTCAACTAAATGAAATATTGTAAATACTTAGAGGAACAGAAAACTTTTGAACTTGTTGATCTATTGTTTTTCAAAATACGACTTTTAATCAAAACATGAATATAATGACAAAAAAATAAATTTATCTAATGATAAAACCATGTAAATTTATAAAAAAAAAATATCAACATAGGTTGCACTTTGTAAATACATTTTTTTCACAAACCACGCCTCTATTGCAGTATTGGGATGTTATAATATTCATAGATTTTTTGTTTTGTCTACCTACTGGTTCCCTGATATTATCTGTATAATTATCTCATGCAGAAATAACTTGGGAATGATACCAGTAAATAAACACATGCATAGCAGTATAATTGAAATCTGTGGAAGACCTAAAGTGAAGGGAGTGGCAGTACAGAATTTTAATCTAAGTTTTTACTCTTAGAAATTCTGGGCATAAAATTTTGAACTATGCAGCAAAGCAATATATTTTGACCTTTGAAAAAAATAGAAGTGCATATGAGCTTTCCACGATTTTTTTACGAAACTTCATAGTAAAAGTGATACAGTTTTTAGTCGTAAAAGGAGCTCTTATTTGAAATTGTAATGTGTATATTTTTTTACAGAATTGCAACCTATATGCCCCTGGCAAAAGTAGAATTTCATAGCAATGTTTTTATAGTGTGCTTTATTGATGAATTTAATGAACACCATGATTTATACTATTATAATGATTGAAAAACAAATATACAACCACTGGCAGGGTTCTCTATAAAGCAAGTCAATGAGACATGGAAAATCCGTCTTGACTCATCACTATCAAAACTGAGATGCAACAAAACTGTACAAAGTTGTGTCAACTGACCACATACTTCAAAAAATAATCTAAATTTGATGTCGTCATTTCCTTGCTCTATTTTGTCATAGGGTCTGATATAATGAATTATATAGCAATAAAATTTCATCTTCTCATTGCTGGTCTTGCCATTGTAAAACATGATGAGTACCTGGAAACAAAAATCCTTAGTGAGAACCCTGCACTGGATTACAGCATCCATGATTGGGACAGGTTCATTGAGAAAGTGACTTGTTTTAATTTGTTTGTAAGAGCTGAACCCTATCCATAACCTAGGAGGCTCTGACACAGATCAGATGATACAGCACACAATCTTTTTTTTTAATTCAGCGGCTACTTATTCTAAGAAATCTTTTACTGAAATAACAAAAGAGCATGATCGCTCTGAGGGATACCATCCCTACCGTTTTCATTAATATATTTTTATTTTTCAAAAATAATTTAACTGCACATATATTACCTCTTTGGTTCAACTTAAAAAAAAAATTATCCGACACAAATGTTTAAGTAATAATGAACACGGTATTACGCCTAAATTTTGCATTCATTTAAAAAATATTCCTTCTGAATGTTATCACATACTCAGTGTCAATACATATACATTTCTTAAAGCATAAAAAGGTCAATCAGTTCTTTCTTCGGCTTCAAGTTAAGAAGAAATTGCAAAAGGTTACACTAAATACTGTATTTTATATATATTTACTTTAACTTTGTTTGTATTTGACTTTGCTTTCTTACTGTTTTAGTGCATGCACCCGCAGCGCCACTGATGAGTCTTGTGTAGCCAAAAACACACTTCTAGCCTACCAAAGTATAAACAAATCATTGTAAATTAGTTAGAATCGCCTTGTGTTTGATGCTGTTGGTACGAAACTACCCATCGCAGTTCAAAAGAATTAAGTGGATGTAAGGAATTATGAGCAATCATATATCATTCAACTATGAGAAATACCTATACTGCATAAACTGCTATAAAAGGCCCCGACATGAAAAATATGAAACAATTCAATTGATAAAAGTAATTGCCTAGTTTTCAACAAAACAATTTACGAAAAACAAATATCACTGACATGAACAAACAACAACCACTGATATATAGGTGCATTTACATTTATCAGTGAAATGCAACAAAAGACAAAAACAAAAAATTCTAAAGTTTTCTCTGGATACTGTCTTGTAATAATGAAGAATAGCTGCCTTTTTCACAATTCAGGAAGTTTTCCAAATATCAATGAATTTTAAATAAGTTACATTTTAATGTTGTGTTTCTGTTGTGTCGTAGTTCTCTTATATTTGATACGTTTCCCTCAGTTTTAGTTTGTAACCCGGATTTGTTTTTTCTCTATTGATTTATGAATTACGAACATCAGTATACTACTGTTGCGTTTATTTACGATTACGAGTGATATATTGATATTTGAAACACTTATACTTTTAGACTAAAAGTTAACACGACCAAATAAAATAAGGTATTGTATCTGAGAAACACATCAATCAGGAAACCACTTTTAACATTGTCCTATGGACCATACAAGAAGGTCAAGGTCAAATGAAAATATGACACATATGTACGCCTTACAATCATTCTATAAGCCAAAAACAGAAAATCAAGTGATTTTTGTATTTGTGAAATAGATCAAACCACAAAAACGTAGCACTGGGCAACGAAAAATCAAAGATCTTTTAACGTACACACAATCTAAGACTCTCTTTTCTTGCAATAGAATTATAAAAATAGATTTTTCTACACTTTACAGAAGTAGTCTCCATTCCAAAATAAATGACAAATTGAAGGAGTTGGTATTAATTTGTTTCATAAAAAAGAAAGGTTAACGTAGATACAAAGTATCTTGTCTTGGGGAGGGATAAATCCACTTTTGTAAAGAATCACTCTGATTCAAACAAAAAATTCTCTGAAACTGACATTATCAACATGCTTGATTGCTTGAATGACAACATATTTGTTACGTTTGGAGGACGTGTTTTTCAACAGATGGTCGGAATACCAATGGGAACCAAATGTGTCCCTCCTCTTGCCAACTTGTTTCTTTATTATTATGAGGCTGACTTCATCATGAATTTCTCAGGAAAAAAATATAAGAAATTAACAACACCTTTACGTTCCGCTATAAAGATGATGTTCTCTTACAATATTACAAAATTTGGTGACTATGTTGAACTAAAAGAGGGACGAAAGATTTCAGAGGGACAGTCAAACTCATAAATCGAACATAAACTGACAATGCCTGGCTTAAAATGAACTCCTTTACATAGTTGAAATACTCAAATAAGTAGTTTGTATGTATTATATTACTGGAAAAGATGTTTTGAAAATCTTACATAGGCATGGTATCCCCCCCCCCCCCCCCCTTTTGTGCCATGGTATATTGAACACCTTAAATATGATAGCCTACATATTGAACATTAGAGAATCTGCAATAGCATTTATTAAAAACAGGGGGGTAAATTTTCTATTATAGGATTCAAAATAACATATGGGGAAAATGACCTCAAGGTCAAAATACCATGCTGTATGATGACACTGGATATGGTATTATGACCCCGGGTTCACTTTTCAGGGGGTTCAATATACCATATTACAGGCCATGTATTTTGACGAAACAGAAAAGAGAGCACACAATTTATTCTATATACCATAAGGACTGGTTGAAATCGGTTCAGTAGGAGAAGATGTTTGAAATAGTTTACACCGGACGGACGATGGACGCCAATTGATTGCAAAAGGTCACATTTCCTTCGGAAATACGGGCTAACAAGTAACCGATAATTGCATTGAACCACAAATTACTATCTATTGCATCAACCACAAAGAACTGACTAAAGCACTTAACTACATGTATCAATTGCTTGTTCTTTTCTAAAGATGTGATTTAATAATAAACCACAATTTAACAATATTCTTGACTGTCCTTTATTGAATTAAATATTTAATTCAAAATACAGGAGTAAGCGCTATGTGTCATAAAAGTCTCTTCAAACCACAAAATAGTTTGTGTGAGGAATGTGGTAGTAATTTTGGGGCCCTTTATAGCTTGTTGTTCGGTGTGAGCTAAGGCTCCGTGTTGAAGGCCGTACTTTAACCTATAATGGTTTACCTTTTAAATTGTTATTTGTATGGAGAGTTGTCTCATTGGCACTCACACCACATCTTCCTATATCTATTGTGTCAGATTTAATATCGGAACACAATGAATATAGAGTTATCAATTAACCATTGATTAAACAATGCAAAGGTTTTAAATTAGATTTTAAACAATAATAAACAAATAACAAAGATTAGACTTGACAAAAGGAATAAGTTAATATTTGGTCAGATTGTCCTTTAAATATTTACAGTTTGTCTGGATCAGGTATAACCATATCCTGTTTTACTTCATGGTAGGAAGACATTTTGATAAACTATGCAGGTAATAAAATAAATGTGTCATCTTTAAGCCTCGGTCACACCTTACCGGATAGCATGAACAGACGCCTAACAGATGAAAATAAAAGTTTTCCGTTGACAAAATTGTTATCCGTTGGTAGTACTGACCAAATTAAACGGACGCGTAACGAATGCATTACGGACACACAGCGGATATGCAACGTACGAGAAACGGAAATATACCGGACAGAACAGCTGTCTAACGTACATCCAACGGACGAGTACCGCATAAGGTAGCAAACCACAGTTAGGAAAATAACTCAAAATTGACACTCATAATTTTAAACACCCTCTTTCCCCTCCTGTCTAACAAATAAGACTTAATTTGTGTTATGCATGTATATATTTATAGAAAGAGAATCTTCCATAGATTTGATTTCTAATGGTCATAATGGTGAAATGTAATCCCTTTTGGGTGTAACCATGTCAACAATCTGCATTTCTTTGATACAAAATATATCAAAAAAGCGGGGTGAACATGTCACAAAAGTCTTCAAAATTTGGTCCAAAGGAAAATTTCAATCAATTGCAGTGATATCTTTCCTGAAGCCATAGGTTTATATCTATCAAGTGGTCCAAAAAAAAATCATATGCATTTCTGCTCGTTTTTCCATAAAATTGAATTGAAAAGATCGAGCTCAAAATCTGTGTTGATAAACACTACAGTAATTTATGGACCTATGGGCGGTACGGATAGGAAAATACGGACTGTAAAACAGATAAATGGCCTATAAAACATGCTTAAAACAATCTAAATGTTCATATTAATCAGCTAAGAAGGCTATAGTATTCTTCAATTATCTAAAAATCAATTTTATTGTACAAAAACTTTCATGTTTAAAAAATTCATCATGACCATAATGCGAAACTAAACTTTTAACTGTGTATTGCTACATAAAACAGACACATAACGGAAGCGTAACGGATAAAATGGATGAACAAGATATACGGAAAAATTAAAGGCGACAATAATAATACATGTAAATCGCATACATATTCAAAACATTTCTGTGTAACTGGTCTTGGTTTGTTCTCAAAATGCCGCCAAAGGGCAGTGTCTGGCCTGAATAAGAGCTGCTTGATTGCGAAGACGTGCCCTTACTCTAAGATCGATTATGAATAATAAGAATTCTAATTTGCAATTTCTGACGCGAAATTTTCAATTGGCATCGATCCATTTCAGATCCGTTCATCATTCGTTTTATCAGTTATACTTCCGGTAGAAGTCCGTTTCATATTCGTTCAACATCCGTTTGATCCGTTAGACGTCAATTAGCAGTCCGTTGGTGAATTTATCTGCCAGACCTCCAACAGAGCTTGTTTATGTTATCCATGCCCACCGTCATTTGCACCAAATTTATGGAAGCCTTTTCGAATAATTCTCTAGAAAATATTTCAATAGGTTTTAAAATTTATATTGTACACACTGCAGTTATTCATAGATAAATAAAAAAATATAGTGTACCCTTACATCCAATCACAGCGCTCCTAAGTTGACTTCCTTCACCTGTCTTGGGTACACAAAAGGCCAACCTAATGCTGGGAAAATGTAATACTACCGTTTTCCCTTTAATGCCTTGCTGTGAGGAATGTATTTCCAGTAGTCATTCAAAATGCACTGGAATAAAATATTTAGCTGGCGTAGTGGAGAAAACAAATATTGAAAAATCTAAAGAATCTTTACATAAAGATATCTATTCCACCTTAGACATCTTGAATGAATTAGTAAACGACAAATCAGGAAACAACAAAAGAGGGAAACAACAATGCGACAGCATAAAGGGCAGGATTGTCGAATTACGAAAGAAAATAAATACACATTTAGACCATTTGGAAGAGAAAATATATCAAGAAATAGACAACACCTTAAATCAGGAAAAATCAAAAACATCCAATTTGATAACTGAAATAGAAGAAAAGAAAGTAAAATTAAATGAAATGAAAGAACATCTACATGGAGTCAAGACACATAGTTCGAAACTCCAATCATTTCTAGAGGTACATCAGATTGAACAGGAAGTACACCAATGTCTACGATATGTTGAAGGTATTGAAGATGATGACAGGGTCAAGGAATTTGAAATCAAACTAAAGCAAAATGATGAAATAAATAACACAATAAGCAAGTTAGAATCATTGGAATCTTTAGGAGAAGTTTTTGTGGATAAAACCAGAATAAGAATGAAAAGAGAATCAAGTGTCAGGAGAGGAGCACAAGTACAAGCACCAGAACAATCCAACATTAATAACATGACAATGAATATCGAGACAAAGATGAGAATCAACATGGAGAAGAGGGAGACTATGATCGGTGACATAATTTGTCTGATGGATGGTAGAGTTATAGTAGTTGAATACTTAGGTAAAGTGCACATACTTACTGCTGTTGGAAAACTTCAGAAAAAGCTATCTATACCTGGTAAAGCACGCAGTGTTTCACAAATCAATGAAGACAGTATCGCCCTTAATTTTCCTAATGAGAAAGCCATTAAGCTTTTTAATATGAAGAATGGAATAGTTTACAAAGTTATAACATTAAACACAACATGCTCAGGACTTTCCTTTTCCAAAAATTGTTTAATTGTAGGTTTGAATTCAAATGAAATTCGTTTTATAGACTTGGAAGGAACTACACTGATTTCAATACCAGTTCAGAGTGAGTCCGCATTGAGTTCCTTTGTTCACTATCATCATAGGGTAATATATGCTGACTATGCTGGTAGTGCCGTTTACTGTGTTGATGAAACAGGTGTACAGATCTGGGGATATAAGCAGGATTTATCAGAACCAGTAGGACTCTGTACAGATTCATTTGGTAACATTATTGTTACAGATCATGGATCAAATAGAATACTAATAATATCAAAAGATGGACAGAATAGTAAAGTACTGCTTAGTGAAGAGGGTGGACTTAAGTATCCTTGGTGTATTTGTTTTAAAAGTAATGAGTCATCAGGATTCATTGGTGATTACTTTGGCAAATATTTAACGAAATTCAATTTATGTTCTGAGTAAAAATACACACAGAGTTATATAATGATATTACTAGTTAGAGAGGAGATATTAAGAAGTGTATAGTTGTCTCATTTTTGTTGACCAAAAGTAAAGTTGTAAATCAAACTCTACAGTATTATAAAAATAACAATGAAAATTGAAAATATCTATAACCCATTACTTTGAATTTCATGGTCAGAAATGTTTGCTTTTTAATCTTTAGCGTTTGCTAGATTCTCAGGGGAAACAATTGAATAAATAAAATCCCGGAATTTGTTTAAATTTTTTTATTTGGCGTAAAAAAATAGAAACTTTGTATAGTTTATGTTTTGTTTATTCTCCAAAATTTGATATGATGACACAAATATTTCCTTGAAATATTTTCCCCTTAATCATTCTGTCACTGTTAAATGTATATTAATAAAAATGTGTTTTTAGTTGATAACCTGATAAAATTTTGTCTCATCTGTATAAAAAATGGACAGTGGCTCAATAATTTCTTTGAAAATGAGATGTGACAATACTTATTCAACTGCATACAAGATATCAATTTTCATCAGTGATTTATCATTGACGCAACTGTGTCGTTTGAGAGACGAAAATGCCAGGTTCACCGAGTATGCATTTTTTCTATGAGGTGCATTGTCACATACTTATAACAATTTTAAACTATTGACTAATTGATATTTTTAAAATTAGACATGGTATATAATTTTAAATTTCATGATTATGCTCTCATGTTTTACCTTGATATCAAATATCTTTGAAATCTCAGTACTCTGAATGTTTACGTAATTTGTTTGTAAAGAAAGGACTACAATTAAATTAATTATAATTTTCCAAGTCTAATGGTAATATTGAAAGTTATGTGAACTTAATATATCACATTTTTTTCAAATAAATCACACCCACTGACTTTAAAAAAAAAAGGGCCCACTGATCTGATACTTAGCATACACAATTTTCCTGTATTTGCTTTTAACCAATTATATTCCTAGAAAATTATAGGAGGTAACTTAGAGAAAATGTCAAGCCAGCTTTACCTATCATGAATAGATTGAATTCGTGTTGATGGTCTGTACTTATAAACTTAACATTATCAAAGAACCATGTAAATGAGGTCAAAATCAGATGAACAATGCCAGACAGAGATGTTCAGTTTACAATTATACCATACACAGATATAGTAAGATTATTGCTTATTACATCTGAATAACATACCTTATTACAACCATCAAACTATGACAAATGAACAAAAAGTTTGAGTTCAAGGTCACAGAAACCATGGGAGTCAACGTTTACACCGTTAAATCATTTCTTAAACAAAATAAAGTTCACCTTTTGTTAACATATCTAACACACAAAGCCATAAACACTTAACATTCACAAATCAACCAAGAAATTGAAGTCAAGGTCAATTAAAACCTACCAGACCGACATGTTCAGTTTTCAATGAAAACCTAAACAATGTTCAATCGATCAAAGGACAAGATCGTATGAAACCTGTTAGTCACACATGTAAACGTTACAATCATTCCATATGCCAAATAAGGCAGTAGTATATCGATATTCCAAAGTCATAAATCGATTTAGAGAAAACAAATCCGGGTTACAAACTAAGACCGAGGTAAAAAAATATCAACTATAGGTTGCAATTCTTTAAATATAGATAATGTAATTCCCTATAGGAACTTCCTTTGCGGCTAAATCTGTGATATTTTTACTATGAAGTTTTGTTTAAAATTATATCCCAGTGGAGAGTTGGTATGCACGACTACTTTATTCAAAATATATGGGTGTGCGACATGTTTTCAACATTTATATGCTTTGAACTTCTAAGAGTTAAAACTTATACTAAAATACTATACTACTTTTACCCCCAATATTGGACTTCCTAAGAATTAAATTTTAGGCGCTACCCTGTTTTTTCTATACTGGTAACATTCCCAAGTTATGTCTCTATGAGATGAAGTACAGAGATCATAGCTGGGAACCCATATGACGTTACAGGTAAATTTCAAAAAATTTTGAAATACAAAATTTAGGTTTGAAATTATTGTATAAGATATATCTTAAAAGAGGGACGAAAGATACCAAAGGGACAGTCAAACTCATAAATCTAAAACAAACTGACAACGCCATGGCTAAAAATGAAAAAGACAAACAAACAACAGCACACACGACACAGCATAGAAAACTAAAGAATAAACAACACGAACTCCACCAAAAAACTAGGGGTGATCTCAGATGCTCTGGAAGGGTAAGCAGATCCTGCTCCACATGCGGCACCCGTCGTGTTGCTTATGTGATAACAAATCCGGTAAATAGTCTAATTCGGTAGGTCACATTCAGGAAAGGGAAGGGGATTGTAGTTACGACGTAAGGAACATATCCGATATCATTTGTGATACGGTTATTCCATAACGGTCAACCAACTCGTGATGGCGTCCGTAAAATTTACGAAGGGATGATTTCAACTTCACCATTTGGAACTCTAAGTTTAATAGCTTCCTTGTGAGCAGCAACCCTCTATCAAGAAAATCATGATAGGAAATGCAAGCACGAGAATATCGTATCAATTGGGAGATATATACCCCGTATGCAGGTGCTGCTGGAATGTTGCTACTTAGAAATGGAAAGTTCACAATTGGAAAGCTGAAATCATCTCTTTTGTCGTAAAGTTTTGTTTTCAACCGACCCTCAATTACAAGACTTAATATAGAATTGTGTTATTAATCATATAATTAGTACAGACTATCAATTGATTTTAGTATTTGAGAAATAGACCAAACCACAAAAACTAAGCAATGACCAATCAACCATAGAAATGGGGACCAGGTCATATGAAAACTACCAGCCTAACGCCTGACATGTTCACCGTAAAATCTTTCGACCACCTTTTGTCAATAGTATCTGAAATCGTGAATTTTTCCATAAGTTATTGGGCAATATCAATACCTACTGATAAGTACGTGATTCATTGACAAAGTTGATTAAAACATTAGGAATCATGGATGCTACAGCAATACAACTCTAATCGATCAGTTGACACTCTATTTAGAACCGTGTATCTATTAAATCTTTCTCGGATACAGAGGTATAACGTAACTTAAATGTAAAAAACTAGAAAAGAAACAAGTATCAACTTAATTGTGACAATTGTGAAGTAGGACTTTAAATTTCTGTAACACGTCAATGGAATATATGATGTATTGGCTGATAGGTTTGTTTTTATGGTTTAGATTTTGCTCAAACAAATAGGTTTGCATTCAATTGCAATTCCAAAGATAAGAAATCCGAGTATTGCTCACTTCAACTTTTCTGATAGGGAATATATTACCAAGAGTTCAAAAGACCTTGTTGAAGCATGAGTTTTATATTCAAATATTTAGAAGAGTATTTCGTCAATTTTAAAATCTTTTTAGGATACAAAGAACGATAACCAACCAAACTCAGGACATGGTCCTCATACCCTGACGTCAGACAGGCTCAAAATATGGTGGTATTGAAACAGTTTTAATTTTTTTTTTGAATCTCCATTAGCCTAAACAGACCCTTTGTTGTAAAACATTTGTTTGTGTTTGTCTATAATTGTTAATATATTTTTTTAAGATACTTGTTTTGGTGGCTTATTGGCTTATTTTTTTACAATTTTACCTGTTTTTCTCAGCAATTTTTCTATTTGTAAAGAGGCATAACTTTAGAACGGTTAAAGGGACTTCACCAAAAAGCAAACTTGATCTGATTTTTGTGGTAATAAGCATTGTGTTTAAGTTTCATATCATTTGGTTAGAAAACAGAAACGAAAAATTCATCATATTTCCCATTTTTAAAGGGACATAAATCTAGAACGGTTGACTGGACACCACCAAACTTCAAATTTGATCTGAGTTTTGTGGTTATAAGCATTGTATTTAAGTTTCATAACATTTTATTTAGGTAAACTAAAGTTAGAGAACGTAAAAACAACTTTGAGATGTACGTACAGATGGACGTCAGGACTTACAGACGGACAAGGGTTAACATTTAATGCCCCTTCCGCTTCGATGGGGGCAAATTATGATTACCGTAAAATCAGAAATGATTGCAAGATGTTTAATAATGCAGATGATACGACTGATTGGGTATATTAATTCACATTCTGACATCTGATATTTATATATGTATGAATGCAATTTATTTTCTAAAAACTAAATAATAAATCTTGCATTTTTGTTCATTCTTGAACGGATAATAAATGTATGCAATCATTTCTGAATTTACAGTTTCATGTTTCTATAACTAACTTAGTAAATATGCTTTTGATATCTGCATTAATAATAAGCAAATCTTAAGAGAGGTTAAATATCAAATACTTTAGTAGTTATCACAGGTTTGTATTATTTTAGTCTCTTTTGGATAGTTGACGCATCAGCAATTATATCACATCTCCTTACTTTAACTATGGAAAAGCATGTTTGACAAGAATCCAGACTATTACCCTTATTTTTTTTCAAATATGAATTTCTATGAAAAGACACTTTCCCATTTGCCGTACAAAAAAAATTCTTTTGTATTTGATACAATTTCTGTGCAACTGAAATTGGTAAAAGCTAATTTTCATGGAACATATTTCTTTTTTTAACATACATTTATCATGCGTCATACTGAAATGATATTTTCTCTGTAAATAGATAAGAAACGTGATGTTCAGTAGTTGTTGTTTGTACATGTGGTTCATAAATCTTTCTCGTTTATTTTGAATAAAGAAGACTGTTGGTTTTTTTCCGTTTGAATGGTTTTACACTAGTAACTTTGTGGCCCTTTATAGCTTACTGTTCGGTGTGAGCCAATGCTCCTTGCTGAAGACCGTACTTTGACTTATAATGGGTTTTTTTTAAACAAATTGTTACTTGGATGGAGAGTTCTCTAATTGGGACTCACACCAGAAGAACAATTGGTATAAAACAAGTACAGTTAAATCAGATGAGGCAAATACATATTTTGACCTGACATTAAGATAATGAAGACTCAATAGAGGCATTAAATCCTAATTGCAATTTTTTTTCTTCTTTGACTTGTTTTGATAGATTACTGCCTAATCATTGTTTGTCCAATATATAATTTTATCTTATATTAATTTATTTCATTGAAGATTAATTTAAAATAAATATGTTATGAAATCAATTTATCTGAATATTGCAATAATGCAATTGACCATACATAACTGACTTTTGCAATAAACCCATGTAACTGACTATTACAAGTATTGCAATTGTACTTAATGACTGATGCAATTAACTACAAGTAACTGACTAATACAATTATAACAATTTACCATACATAACTGACTAATGCAATACACATAATGTAACTGACTGCAGCGTTTAACAACAAGTAACTGACTATTGCAATGAACTACAAGTAACTGAGTATTGCAATGAACTACAAGTAACTGAGTATTGCAATGAACTACAAGTAACTGACTATTTTAATGAACTACAAGTACCTGAACAATCCAGTTAACCACATGTTACTGCCATACTTTCTATCAAAGTGATTTACATTTGTAGTAAAATATAATATATATATATCCATTTCATTTAAACTTTGATGGATAATTGTCTCATTCGCAATCATAACACATCTCCTTATTTTTACATAATTTTACAACTGTCATTTATTCAATTAACAATATTCATAATTATTTAAAGGAATGGGTCTCATAATGTAACATAAAATTTTCATCTTTCACTTAACAGCTTGATTCAGGAATAAGATTTTTTGTGGATTTAGTATTAGAACTAAATGAAATATAAAGCTATCATTTAGCATTCAATTCAACTTTGCAAAGGGTTTAATAAGTTTAACAATTACCTATAATAAAAAATTAAGTCACAAAAAGATTAAATCTGACAAAATGAATGAACAAATCGTTGCTCGGAATATTGTCATTACATGTATATATCATATTTCAATGTACATAATAAAATGAAAAAAAAAAATATTTTCTTTACAGTAATTATTAAAGCCAGTTTAAGGGTTATCTAAAGATAAACAAAAATGTGCAATTACCACGATTCGAATGCAGTGCGTTCATATTAACAAACATTTAGGTAAACTTTCCACAAATGCAAAGATTCCCATCGCCAACACACATTCTTAAACCTCAATACTTGACACCGTTTTTATAGAGTCGTAATGACTAATTGCCTTTTTACTAGAAATATATAGATATATAATTAATTAACGGTGTTTCGGGATTTTTTAGCTAAGTTTTATTTTAGCAAGGGTCCGGTCTCAAAAGTCTCCCTATTTAAAAGTCTTGTTTTTGCTAGGTGCTCTTTTAAATTTTTACTGCGTTTATACGCAATGATAGGCATCTGTTTTAAGGGGCATTAGCTACGAGATATATCAAAAACTTAATATATTATTTATTTTGGCTCAATCAGTAATGAAATACAAATAGTGAAATAATAATTCCTTTATAGTAGCCAATAATGTTCAATTTTGTCAAAAGAAGCAAAAAAACATTGATTATGAGTTATTCAGTTGCAAATGAATACTTCGACCTCATTGAATCCGTTTTCATGTGAACTTTAATTTAACTCCTTAGCTTGAGATGGATAACACGTGAATTGTATGTGTAAAGTTATTTAAAGGAAGAGAATGTCAACATTGAAAGTGAAACCAAGGTAAATCATTTGATTGACTGATTCGATCCACAAATAAACATTCTATTACAGGTGAAAACGATGATAAACATTTTTTTTTATCTGTAATATGAAATTAAATAGAACCTAGAATAATTCAACAGCACGTGATTGCTTAATCTCTTTATATCTATATTTATGTTTACATCGCTCATATGGTCATCGGATGACTATAGAGGTCAACTCGATAAATAATTAGATGGCGTCTACACTCAAATACTATTTTCATGCCTGTGCCTTGTTTATTGTTTTATTTAGACTTTTAATAGTTTGGGTAAATGTTTTACATTTGTTATAAATCAAATATAAGAATTTGATTAGAATCGGTGAACATGAATTTGACAGCTAGTGCCCCTTTAAATATTGTTTTACAATATTCATCTCTTTGCAAAATTTGCCAATGTTTCTTAATAGCTCTGTTAAGATTTACAACTGTAGGGTTATATTTAGTTACTAGTGTAAGTAGAATTTCCCTTTGTCTAAAATTATCTGACAGAATACTACATCGTTTAATCTTGTATTTCACATCTTTTATTTTTTTTGCAGTTTCCAGCTTATCATAGCCTCTA
This sequence comes from Mytilus edulis, assembly GCA_019925275.1. NCBI lineage: Eukaryota > Metazoa > Mollusca > Bivalvia > Mytilida > Mytilidae > Mytilus > Mytilus edulis. The sequence goes on along the minus strand of CM034350.1, from coordinate 123,367,654 downwards.
TCTATAATAAAATTGAGAATGGAAATGGGGAATAAGTTTATTCTCCAAAGTCAGAAGATGTTTGTTAAGATCAATTTCGTTGCTATTGGTTCTTATGTGACGAATTGTTTAACCTGTTATAATACTTTTGTATGTTTAGGATGTGCACTTGTAATTGGGAGATACTGATGTCATGGACACCACTCGATTTAAAACGCTCCCCTTTGTACACCTCAGTATTTAAGTACGTCACTTCTGTATTGGAGAAATTATACGTAAACTTAAGTAGAGGGTCAATGTTGTTTGCAATTGCAAAGAACTCATCAATTTGTGATTTGTTGCACTCTGTAATCATGAAAACATCATCACGATATTGACAAATCATACTAATGCTATTTTTAAATTGAAATCTGTCTAAGATTTTTGTAAGTATTGTTGAAATATGCAGATCGGTGGCAGTGGGTGAGAATATTCCACCTTGTGGCGCCCCTATAACTTGTTTATATAAAGTCCCATTAAATTGGCACTCATTGTTTTCCAATATAATTTTTGCGTTCACGCAATACAACGCTACAATTCACTAACTCACAGTCTTAATAACGAATGTGCTGCAACGCAATCTCTACAACGACGCGGCATTGACCTGACTGGAAGTCGGATACGGTGTTGTTAAATGGTTGTCCATACTTCTCGCAATGCAATTTCAAGTTGGCGCAGCGTAACTGATGGCGGCTTGTCCAATTTGGTCCCATAAGTGTCCAATTGGACTCAAATTCGGCGATAAGGCAATTCTTTAGCAAAGCTTTACAAAACAAACATGAGAAAAGCACTCGTGCGTAAAATAGCGGTGCACTCGACTTCCCTCCCTTTTCTGTAACCAAGCACGTAATTTTTTTCTAAAATCATTCAAGCGTAAAGTTGTCGAAAGAAGTCTGACAATTCATTTTTAAACCGATATCGGTAATCATTCAATTAAATATTTGAAATTTACAAGTGTTGCGTTTTCATGGGCACTCAGTATATATAGTTAACCTTGATCAGATAAAAACATGTCCTTATTAACTTCCTGGTCGGACATTTTGAGTAAAAGTGAAGGGAATGAGTTAATGGTGTCATAAAACAACTAAAACGACTTTTCCTTACATCAAAAAGGTATTTGATTAAAAAAAATACATCTTAAAATAAATGTGTAAAAATGGTATTGGATTTGTTATCAACTTATTCAAAACTTAACACCTCTCGATTTTGATGAGATGAAAGTATTTATTTGTATATGTTGTGTACAAGATATTAGTTTTGAGATCTACCCTTTTTCCCAGATGAAACAAATTTATCTTCTTAAATGAATAAGTGCAATGTCTAAAATTCAAATTTATATACAATGCTAATCTCCTATTCCTCAATTAATATTTTTCTACTTATACCAAAATCATATCCATGAAAGTTCGATCTTATAACATTATGTAAAAATGTTAACTTTTATATTGTATCATGTAGTTGTGAAAATATGACAGATATATGTGTAATAAAAGACAGTGTGCTTGCTTGAAGTGTGTTAAGCTGTTCAGAAAACACTGATAACAAACTTGTACGAATTATAATTTGCACAACATTACAATTTGTACACAACATATACATACAAAAGCTTCAATAGATGGCTATACATCAGTTACATATCAAAAATCAGTTAAGAAAATAATTGATCCCTATAGCCATGTTAAAACAGTTGACATCAACATAATTCAAAAACAAAAAAGGTTACAACCTTTTATGAAAAAGAACAAAATTCAATTAAACAGTATGTCATGGGGTCATTAATGACCCTTATTCAATCTATTGTGAAATGTAATATCTGGGGGGAAATCTGATAAAAAAATCTCGAGTCTTCAACTTTTTAATAAAAATTTGTGAATGTTGTGGATATTTCAATTCTCAATTTTAAAAAAAATCTCAGTCATTTGATACTAACATGATTTATAACAAAACTTTATATAATTGTAAATTTTGAAGATTATTAAGAAACTTATCCTTCAGGCAATGTTGACTGTAGATGAATTTGGCTATGATATTTTGGTCCTCAGTGGTCACCTAGCTTTTTAACGGTTTCAGTTCTTATAAATCCCTATTTGGTATTGCTTGTTCATGTTGATAGTAAATCTTTAATAGTTATCAAAGGTACCAGGCTTATAATTTGATATGCTATCTACATAAGACTCATCAGTGACGCTCAGATCAAAATATGCCGGTTCTGGCATAAAATACAGATTTTTTGTGTTATTAAATTTTGGAGTAGGTTCAGTAAGACCCCTTTTTGGCCCCAAAATATAGCAGTTTTACAAAATTGTTAAAAGGTAAACTTTTAGTTATTTATTGGACAGTTGAATGCTTCTGCTACATAAATATGGGCTGTTTTTGACAATACAATGCACATATATCCGGTACTAGCACCATTAAGTCATGCTAAATTACTGAAATCTTCACAATTCTAGCATTTTAGTTAAATTTTAGACGGTTTTTGTGTAAAACAAAAGTGGCCGCATTCGTGTTCATCCTTAATATTGAAATCTAAGTTGTATTTGATGATAATACATAACATATATAAAGGTTGAGGATGAACACGGATGCGGCCACTTCCATTTTTTCCAAAAACCATCTGAAAAGTGACATTTTTCGGCATATTTGGTAGATTTTTCATATTTGAGCTTGAATCGGATCGTTTTTTAATGACAAAATCAGTTAAAATCTTTCCCATAAACTAATTAATTCAAATAAAATAGACACTTAAGTGTTTAAAAAGTGGTCAAAATCTTTCGTCAGATGAACCTGAAATTTGAGACCAAAATCGGTCCTTATCGGACCTACTCCTTTGCTGTTACAAAATATTAAAAATTATTATAAATTAAGGAATGTATCTCCCTCATGCAAAGCTCTGATTCCTTTCACGGATTTGGCTATACTTTTTGGACCTTTTGGATTATAGCTCTTCATCTTTTATATAAGCTTTGGATTTTACATAATTTGGCCACGAGCATCACTGAAGAGACATGTATTGTCGAAATGCGCATCTGGTGCAGAAAATTGGTACCGTTAATGTAATAACTAACTATTGCAATAAACCACAAATAACTTACTAAAGTATTTAACTACGTGTGCACTTTTTTTTAAAAAGAGATGATTTAAGAATAAGCTATGATTTTACAATATGCTGGACTGTCTCTTACTCAATTAACTATAACATTGATTACAGAAGTAAGCTCTATGTGGCAAAAACCATCTGAAAAGTGACATTTTAGTTCTCTTACATTTACCAAATAGTTTGCGTGAGGAGTGTGATTGTGTCAGATTAAGTATTGGAATGCAATAAATATAGAGCTGTCAATTAACTATTAATTGAACAATACAAAGGTTTTTAAATTTAGATTTTGAATAATAGCCTATGATAAAAAAAAAAATAAGTCACAAACACAGATTAGACCTTACAAATTGAATAAGTTTATATTTGGTTGGATTGTTTTAATATGTCATATTTCATTGTAATAGGTATATATACGCCCTTCAAGATTTATAGTTAGTTTAGATCAGGTATAATCACTTTCTTATTAACTTCATGATAGGAAGACATTTTGAGAAACTGTGCAGGAAATGAAATAAAATTGACATCTTAAAGGACTGTTCCTTCAATCAAGAGGTATTTGCATAAAAATTATTTAATTGAAGGTATTAATTGATCAACATACCCAGTATATCTAGTTACTCTTCCATTCAAAAATTTACATCTCCTGATAAACTATTATTTCGTGTACATATAAAGTGAAACCTGTTTAAACAGAACCATTTCGGTACTTAAGATTTTGTTCGGTTTTGACCTATGTTCGGTTTTATCAGGTTCACAACGCATGCAATTTGATATGACGGTGCCCAAGAACATGTTTGTTTAAGACAGGTTTTCGGTTTATGCAGGATTCGGTTTAGTCAGGTTTCACTGTATAACCCTAATATAATTTAAATGATGACATCATTCAGTTACATCATACATCAGTTTAAAACATAATTGATCATTATGGACATATGACTACATTGTTTAAAAAAAAGGTAGTTTATGTAAGACTCAGATCGACGTCCGGTCTCTAATCGACGTCCGTTCCTCAAAACGACGTGCAAATCTGACGTCACAATAAAATGAGATTCGAAATCGACGGCCAATTTTCGGCTTCTATAATCGACATCCGTTTTATGGACTTGCTACAAAATACATCATAACTTTATCAAATGACGTCGTAGATGTCTTTGAAACAAAAATAGAACAAGACACAGTAACTTATGAAGGATAGAAAAATAAAAAGGAATAAATAAAGATCCATACGCCGAGACATTGGCCAACATGCCGTATTATATGGAAATATCCAACGCAAAAGAACAAAACATAAACAATTAAGCGCTTGACCCTCCTCTTACCTGGAACGACGGTTTAACAGCACAACATAAAAACATAATATAGATATGGGAAGATGTGGTATTAGTGCCAATGAGACAATTTTCCATCCAAATAACTATTTATAAAAGTAAACCATTATAGGTCCATGTACGGCCCTCAACACGGATCATTGGCTCACACAACCTATAAAGAGCCCCAAAATTACTAGTGCAAAAACCATTCAAACTGGAAAACCAACGGTCCATTTCTCTTGTGTATGTTTCACTCAGATGTAAAACTCAGAAATGTGTCCGAATCATAATAGTTATAATCTCAAAACAGTTGACTGTACTTCTTTATTTTGTCTATTATTGAAGACTTTATGTTGCCCTCTAGATATCGTTTTTGTTTTCTTTGTCGTTTTGATTGTTTCTCATTGACGTATACTAAAATGGCTTTCATTTATTTATATGAAAAGGAATGACATACAACAACGTAGATCGATAGGATTAACTTCTTTCAAGATGATCAATATGCACATGCATGTCACATATTTCGGGTTGAACAAATTCTCTGGAAATTATGTACATACCTGTTTAAAAATGAATTGTCGTAAGAACCCTATAAAACAGACCTAATTTCGTCTTTTATTTCTTATTGGAATGTTTCAAAATAGATGAACGTCTTATACATACATATAAATGTGTTCGTGCAGTAATTTATTATTTATCGATATTGAGCATCGATTTGGGAATCTACAAACGATCTAACGTCATTTTGGCAATACAAGACGTCAAATTGGACGTCGAATAGAGGATCAAAATATTGGACGTCAATTTAAGAATGTGACGTCGGATTGGATGTCGATTTGAGGAACAGACGCGGTTAGAGAATGGACATCGATTTGAGTCTAACATATATAACATTTTAGAACCAATGATTTTAAAGAGCCAGTGTAGTTCTGTAACTTCAATTTCATACTTCATTTGGCCTTTTAAACCTTTTTGGATTCGAGAGTCACTAATGACGAATTAGTATTGTAATTTTCATTGTTACTAATAAATATTATATCAGTATTAAAATCTAATCTTGAATTCTATCCTAATTCTAACTTATTTTTAGGATTTCTTTTTAGAAATTCAAATGTGACGTCTCTTTGTGCGTTGATGGATTTGGCTAACTCGGCTGTGTATTTTTATGTGCCCGGTTTGTTTTATGTCATGTATCCGTTTTTCTTCTGTAGTTAGTCACCACTTCGGTATTATCATGTATATCTATTATATAGTCTTTAAATAAAATTTACTGTTTGCAAAAATATAAATTATTTTAAATAATAAGAATGTTCTTATCCCAGACAGAAAACCCTAGCCGTATTGGGCACAACTTTTTGGAACTTTTGGTCCTCATTGCTCTTCAACTGACCAATTGCGCTCCTCTACTTGCAGATTTGTTTTTGTATTCCTATGAAGCAGAATTTATCAAAGGGCTTGTACAGAAAGGCGAAAAGAAATTAGCCCAGTCTTTTAATTTCACCTTTCGGTATATTGATGATGTACTGTCTCTTAATAATAATAGATTCAGTGATCACTTATATTTAATATATCCAAGTGAATTTGAAATTAAAGATACTACCGACACAGATAAATCTGCTTCATATTTAGACCTTTTTCTCGAAATGAATACTAATGGTAGACTGAATACCAAAATTTATGACAAACGCGATGATTTTAATTTTCCTATAGTCAACTTTCCATTTCTGTGTAGCAACATCCCAGCGGCACCATGAAAGGACAATAACTTTATTAAGGAGACAGCTAACAATTTCAGTAACGTTGTCTTATTTGTAGTCTTGTTTTGCTGATTAATTTCGCTAAAAAAGTATCTATTCATCTAATATCATTTTTAAGATATAAGCAAAAACGCAAAAAAAATATAAAAATCATAATTATATGACAATCAATATAGTGATGAATTGACAAAAGATTTCAGCCATGTTGACTAATTAGAAGTTCTTTTCTGTCAGATTAATTTTGCAATCAAATTTTCTTTCTCTCTCTCTTATAATTTTTGAGATAGTACTAATAAGCAAAAATTAAAAAATACATGGTAAAATTCAGCATTTAAGGGCAATAACTCCTATAAGAAGCTGTCTGATAGTTTTTAATGTAATTGAAATATATGTAGAGTGCAACATTCTGAACATTCTTGCCCGTCATATTCTCTCTGTTTATAGCAGTTTTCAAAATAATAGGCAAAACATGCATTTTATCCCTGTGTTCTATTTTTAGCCATGTCGACCGTCTCTGTTTGAAAGCTGATGTCATCAGACACATTTTAAAATAATGTACCCCATGATGATTGTGGCAACGTTTTGATAAATCTGTCCTTGTTTCAAAGTGGAAGATTTTTATAAAAGTCAAAGACAGACAACGACGATGTACAGTCAGTCTGACATTAAACTTTTATCTTGACAAAGTTGACCTTAAATAAATGTGGCTATTATTTTATGTCCTTTGTAGTCATATAGCTCTTCAACTGGCTTTTAATTTTTCAGCATTTAGTGTTCCTGCTGAAGGTAAATCCAAAAAAGTTCTTTAGACTTATGATATTTATAAAGTGGTGTTTCATATTTTTATTCATTAAATTTTTATGAAATTCTAAGGGTTAAACAAAGTCTCTCATGTCTCATGAATTAAATACACATACAATGTGTAAATGTTACCTGCCAAAAAGACTTAAATCTGTAAAATGCAAAAACATATAAGTATGGTTGGTTTTTTTTTATTTTGTCTCAGAGTCCGACATCTCTAATTGATAATCTTACAGTTAATAAAATTCTATGAAGGACTGACAAAGTTATCAATGTCTTAGAACCCAAGAAATATCTTAAAACTAACTGTAAAAAAACAGTCCTTCAAGTAGTAAAATATGGAAAAATAAAACATATTTTTCAAATTTTACAAAACGTTATCTGATCAAATGGAAATGATACCAGAAAAACAGGAATATTTTCTACAATTTGAATTATTTGTGTAACGAAAAAGATAAAAGATATTTAAAGTCAAATAATATCTTATTGAAAGAATATATAGGTTTAATGGCATCAACTATACCTGTTAAGCGTGGACTTTTTATGCAGGCTAAATAACTTGTATTTTGTATATGTTAGGTAATGGTATCCAGTAAACCTATACCATGTGGACCTTGTAAAGAAGGAAAAGTAAAGAATAAAGCTGATAAATAGTGTTACAACTGTGATGAAGGATTATGGTCAACATGTTCTGGTCTTCATAAAATATCTAAGTTTGGTGATCACAAAACTATGGATATCAAAATTTATAAACCCTCCATTCATGCTATCAGATCAGAATGTGAAAAACATGGTCAACAACTTACTTTGTATTGCCCCAGTCATTTAATGCCTTGTTGTGATGAATGTATTTCCAAAAGTCATTCGAATTGCACTGGAATAGAAAGTTTAACTGGCGTTGTGGGGAAAACAAAAATAGACACAAAAAAAGAATCTTTCGATAAAGATATAATTATGTTATACACATCTTGGATGAAGTGGTGAGCAACAAAACAGAAAACATTAAAAGAGGGGAACAACAATATGAAAGTATAAAGGAAACTGTATAAATTTCGAAAGAAAATAAATAAACATTTAGACCTTTTGGGGGAGAATTATTTCAAGAAATAGCTACCATCTTGGATGAGGAAAAATCTTAAGCATCAAATTTGAAACCCAAAGTTTGTAACTCCAATTATTTCTAGAGGTACATCAGATTGAACAGCAAGTACATCAATATCAGCGATATGTTGTAGATCATGAAGATGATGAAAGGGCAAAGATAATGGAGATTAAACTCGAGCAAAATGATGAAATAGATAAGACAATAAGCAAGTTAGAACCATTGAAATCCTTCGGAGAAGTTTATGTGGATAAAACCAAAATGGCCGTGAATAGAGAAAGAAGTGTGAGGAGCGAAGCACAGGTAAAATCTCGAGAATACTGCAAAAAAAATAACATGACAATGAATTTTGAGAAAACGATAGAGATCCCAATAGATAGGGAGATAAGTGACATGATTTGTTTAATGGATGGAAGACTTATAATAGTGGAACTATATTGTCAAGTACTTACTCCTGATAGCAAGCTACAGAAACAGTTACCTATACCTGGTGAAGCCTGTAGTGTTACACAGATCAATAAGAACACTATTGCCATAAGTTATCCCTTTGAGAAAGTCATAAAGATCTTCAATATGGAGAACGAAACGGTTATCAAAGTTATCACATTATACAAAGGATGCTGGGGTTTATCATTCGCCAATAATTCTTCGGCTCTAGCATGTGTAAGTTTGAATAACAATGAAATCCGTATTATAGACTTGGAAGCAGACTTGGGGTAATTGTAATTGTAATCGTTAATCAGCTGTAATTGATTACAATTTCTCAAGTAATCATTGTAATCATTAATCAGCCAAAAATCTGATTACATGTAATTTAATTTAATCAGTTACTTTTCAAAATGCCCTGTTATCCTGATTACATTTTGATTACATTCTGATGAAAAAAATCTTGAACTGTGTTTATGGTCAATAAATGAACCTTTTTGTTATTCTTATTTAAAGGGAAACTTCGCAAAAAAATCAAAAATTGATATTATGTCCATTCTGTATAAAAATGCTCAAATTTATAGATATAAAAGTTTTATTCCGCTAAATAAGAGATCACCATCGATTTTAAATTTTGAGTATCAGTTCTCTGCGCTCCGCCATCTTGTCACCTTCTCCGATGAAAAATCCCGATATGTCTATAAACCACAAAGGAACAAAACTACAGTAAACGATGTAGTCGTAATTGCGTGTCGATATCTTGTCAATCGTACGGTTGTTTTATCTGACTGACTAACTTGATACGGAAAATGGTCTTATTTTTTTTAAATAACCATATAGTCTGTTATTTTTAAACTGATAATATTGTAATTAGTTAAAAAGTCAAAGTTCAAATCATAAATAAGTGTTCCGTGGAAATTGTTTTCGAAAATCTAATTCGTTCATAATTCTTTAAAGTAATAAACTTTATTTAAATAAATTCGGATCTTCCCTTATCTGATCACCAGCATGGCTAAAGGTATTACTCCCAAAGGTATTGGAAGGGGTGTAAGGTGACACGTGCAGGTATTCAATCGATTTCCTGTCCGGCGGGCTTGCAAGTTCATGCATCGTCTCACTTCTGTAGGTATTGATCAGTGTACACGACCGTAACTTATAACTTTCCATTTTGAACTATCAGGTGCATGTATAATATACATTTTTGTCTTGCGTGTCCGAAAGTGATATAATATACTAGTCATTACTGAACTCATACGCTTGTTTATAAATAACATTTCTGGTGTAAAGAATATTATTTATATAAAAAAAAAAAAAAAATACAAAAAAAAAATTTGAAGAAATACAAATCTATTTACATATTTTTCCTAGGATTAATTTGGGAAAATGTAATATATACTCGTTGTCAATAGTTTAGGACAGATTGGAACATACCAGAATTATTGATTTAAAAAAATGTGCGCACTTGTCGACGATTCGTGTACACATACGCCTGGGTAGAAAGTTACGGAACTATTGTCAGTAGCGCAATTTAAAATATGTATACATGTATACATTGAACATAAGAAAGAAACATACATTTTGTGTAAATTGTGGTAAAAGTTTTGTAAATAGACTAGTCCACGTATGCCAACAGTATGTAATCAACGAATTCGATAGACTATTGTATACCAAAAGAAGAAAAAGAAAAAAAAGAAACAATTTGATTTAAATACAGGTCAATTTATAACTTGCTTTGGTTCATCGCAGTTAAGAACATAGTAAACTCACAGATTTATATATCAATTAGATTGTTCTCGAATAAAGGACGAAATTCGTCATCATCACAATTGTTCCAACATTCATGTAAAATATATGCAACTGGACGTACACTAATAATCCCCAAGGGATGTGAATATTTTCTAGGAAAACTATTGAGTATCAATTTCGGGATTTATTTTCTCTCTTGATATTCAATGACAGCAATTTAAAGAATAAACTGCTTGTCGGATATTTGTCCGCTTTAGGGGTATTCTTGCAAGTTGAACAGACTTATAATAACATTCAAAAATAGGGAAAGATAACATTAAATTCGTTGTCTTTTAATTTTAAACATCTTTGGTCAAATAGTTATTTAAGTATATATATACGTTGGGAGACGACGATTATTATAGTAGTCTCAGATTTTAAGGACGTTCCCGATTATGAATAAATTTGGTTGACGTTATTCACACTTGAAAAGAATATCTATTCGTAATTTTTCGATTCCATTCCATGAAGATCCTTAAATTTCCTGTCAACTTTTTAAACCTCTTAAGTACAAAAGTATTTTTTCTTTATTCGTACATATTATATTCCGCTTCGGTAGAGTTATCTTCAGACAGTTTCAGATATTAATTAATTAACATGGCTTTCAAAAGTCTAAATGTAAGTGTTCTCGTACATTTTTCGCCTAATAAAGACAAATAAAAATGATTTAGTAAAGCTATATCTAATTTCTAAGTCCCCCTTTTTATGAGACATTAATCAAGGACAAGACTTGTATATCATTTCATTCTGACATATGAATTAAGTTTCCCGTCTTTAACCGAAAATTGTGTATTTCTTAGTAAATTAACTTATTTGAATTCAAATAAATAATAGCACCAAATATAATTAAATAATTCCACGGCGACCAATTTTTATTTGTCACCAACTTGAATATGTATATTTAATGTGTGTATTAAATGCTCCCACTGATCCGAATAGACAGTCACACCTGGCAAGGTGTGCCCTAGAGGCGTGGTTAAATACCGAAGTGCAAATAACAATTTACCTTTCAACAAGCCATCTACGAGTATTGCCACAGAACCGTGAATACACACATCGTATAAACCTAGTCATAGCAGAGATAGTAAAAGGTCAATAAGAGTACACCAACATATTGTCTTTACAGATTATTGTACTTTAATTTGTTCACCTTATCAGTCCGAAAATGCCTTTATTAAAAATAAATTTATAACTTTTTGTGTTGTCTACAAAAATAATTCGAATATATACGTTTAACATAGATAATTTATCTCACGAATGAGTACAATTGAACGTCTGTGCGTTTTATCTTCTTATTATCGGATGGTTATTAGATAAAGCATAAGTCATCGGCGCGCTTACGATTACGTTAAAATATGATTAAAAACCAAGACTTTTAATGATTGTATTTTAAATCCCAGCATGCAAAAATCAGGAGAAAACGTCACGACCTACAGGAAGTAGTTGATATTTTTTCATTAATTATTGAATTTCTCTTTTATTACTGCACATATAGCGATAAAACTTTGTGAATATATATATTATGTCATATTGAACATATTTAAACAATAAGTAAAAAATCGTGAATTTTCCCTTTAATAGATATTTAACAAGTTAAGATAGTTTGTTTTACTTTATCAAACATGTTAATTGATTTGTATACTTCAGTAAAAAATAAACTGTTACAATATTAAAAAAGTCAGCATTAGCCTAAGAAGGCCTTAGTAAAAGATATTATACATATATTCACAATTTAAAGATGTACATATATATATATTTGATAAAAAAACTGTTATATTTAAGCAATATTATATTTTTCTTTAACCCTGAATTATTATCTTTTGTTAATATTGTGATTATTGTAAACTTTGAATTGACAGGTAGGAAACCAATTAAGGTTTGTTTTGATTGCAATTTTCAATTGAGTATAGCTGTAGGACAATATATATGATAAGAGATTAATCAGACATGTGAAAATTTATCTAATTAGCACAAACTAAATTAAAAGTTGGACAAAATACTTGTTTAATATACATGTAAGCAAATTTTTGTATGTACTTGGACTGGACATGTAAATTGCATTGACTTATAGTACTTGTATTTTGTTTACAATTTGTTCAAACAATTCTATAAAAAAAATTCATAATTTTTATCTGTTAACTTTATTTCATCCATATTTTAACTACAAAAAAATGCACCTTGAAATACATATAAAGTCTGGAAGAGGTCAGAAGACAAACAGCAAATTCTTTATAAAGCCATATTCAATTGAAGTCAAAATGATTCAGAGATCAATGCTGATAAAGTGTAATGGGTGACACAATGTTTATGTATGTCTGTAGGGAACTGTTTTGGTTTATTAATAGATGAAGTTTGAAGTTTGAAGTTTGAAGTTATCATTTTGAAATATATAAAACAAAATTCTTTCTAAAAAGAACTAACGTTATATTAAACGTAAATCCATTCTCATCATTCAAAATGTTTTTTTTTAATCCATTGTAATCAGATGTAATCATGATTACTTTGCCAATGTAATCATTAATTTAATCAGACACTTTCAGAAATGAAGTAATCATTAGTTTAATTTAATCGTACAAATGACAAAGTACTTGTACTTTAATCAATTACATTGAAAGTAATCGGACCCATCTCTGCTTGGAAGTCAATACCAGTTCAGAATGAAGTGGAATCGGATTTCCTTGTTCACTGCAATGACAGAGTTATCTATAGTGACTATAAAGATAATGCCGTATACAGTGTTGAGGAATCAGGTGTACAGATCTGGCGATATCAGCAGCATTTATCTTTTGCAATAGGATTGCAGACAGTGGATCAAATATAATAACAGTAATATCAAAAGATGGAAACGATAGTAAAGTATTGATCCGTAGAGAGGATGGTCTGAATGAATTGTCAGTGTATTTGTTTGAATCAAAATGAGTCATCGGCTTTTATTTGTGATTACGGTGGAAATTATTTAACAAAATTTAGTTAATCTTTTAGATGAATTGTACACAAAGAAATCAAGTGGTATCACTAGAGAATTAGAGAGGAGATAAACGGAAGGGAATAGGAGTCCTTTTAATTTTAACATTTTGGAAAATCCTAAAATTTTATGTTGTTCTTTTGTCCATTATGAAATTGTACCGAGTTTTCGAAAAATAATTATTGAATATATCTTTTTATAATTTTGAATAATTCCATGGTCGGATTTTTTTTCTTTCCATTCTTAAATGTTTGATTGATTCAACTCATATTTTATTATTACAATTTTGATAATTCCAAATACTGACAAACTGTTAAGGAAAGAAATCATAATAGTTGGCTTGATGGTTCTATAAGCCTTTATGCATTTGAGTTGCATGTAATACAAATTAAAACAATAAAATTAATCAATACAAAAAAGTTATCTGATTTGAAAACATGTAAATTAATCTTGGTATTTTTTGGTTGAAAAAAAAAAGAAAAACTAGTTTAGATCATGTTAATTTAATGGAAAGACGGTTTATGGCCATCATCCGATTAAGCTCTTGTAGAATTAGGGAGATCTTCCAGGCTGCCTGTGCATATAAAGGAACGTTAATGTGTACTTTGTGACTGTAGACCCATTGAAGATGAAATTTTTTTTCGAATGGAATGTCCTTTGTAAAGTGAACTAAAGTATGACTTGCTTAACGAATGTTCTAAACACAATTCGGATTTTGACAATCTTAACATTAATGACTTGTTATGTACTATGAATGCACCATAAATTCAGGTTATTTTTGTAAGAGTTTACACAATTTTTTTATCCGTAGAAAATTATTTTTTTACGAGATATATGAAAACCCATATATTTTTTTTTTTGGCTCAATCAGTAATGGAATACTAATAGTGAAATAATAATTCCTTTTTAGTAGCCAATAAGGTTCAATTTTGTCAAAATAAGCAAAAACATTGATTATGAATTATTCACTTTCGACCCCATTGGATCCATATTCATGTGAACTTTAATTAAATCCCTTAGCTTGAGATGGATAACAGGTGAATTGTATGTGTAAAGTTAGATTATTGCTTATTGTTTCTGAAAATTAAGGCAACAGTAGTATACCGATGTTCAAACTCATAAATCCATGGACAAAAAACAAAATCGGGGTAACAAACTAAAACTGAGGGAAACGCATTAAATGTAAGAGGAGAATAACGACACAACACTACAATGTAACACACAGAGAAACGGACCAAGCAACAGACAAAATCCCACGAGAATAACAAATATAACATTAAAACCAAATACATGAATTTGGGATAGACACGTCTTATCGCAATGTGAATTTACACTCAAAAATAAGAGAAAACAAACGACGCAACGTTAAAATGTAACACATACAGAAACGAACTATAATATAACAATGGCCATATTCCTGACAAATAGACCTTATTACAAACATCGAACTTCGACAAATGAACAATAAAATTGAGTTTAAGGTCAAGTGAACCACGAGAGACAACGTTTACACCATAAAATCATTCATTACACAAAATAGATTGGACCTTTTGTTAACATATCTAACAAACAAAACCATAAACACTTAACATTCACAAATGAATCAAGAAATTGAAGTCAATGTCAATTCAAACCTACCAGACAGTCATTTCAGTGTTCAATCATTCTGTATATTACACTATTGTTTAGCCCTGTTACTTATAGTATCTCAGAGTTGGATGAAACAGATAAACCTAAACACTGTTTAATTGTCCAAAGACCAAGGCCAAAGATACATGTTGGTCACACATGTACACCTTACAATCATTTCATAAGAAAAATGCAGATGATCAATTAGTAAAGCCACAAAAATACCGAACTCCGCGGAAGATTCAAAACGAAACATCCGATCAACTGCTTATAGTATTTGAGAAAAAGAACAAACCACAAAACCTAGCATTGACCTTTCAACCGTGAAAATTGGGTCAAGGTGGGATGAATGTTTCTATAAGTTAGTGTGTGACCTTTTCATTTCTAAACCAAGAGATCCACATGGTGAAGTTGTAATCATCACTTTGTTATTATATTACGGACGCCATCACGAGATTGTTAACCGTTATGGAATATTCTTTATACAGATGATATCAGATATGTTTCTTTTGTCGTAACTACAACGTCCTCCCTTTTTCACGAATGTGACCTACCGAATCAGACTATTTACCGGCTTTGTAACAAAATGAGCAACACGACGGGTGTCATACGTGGAGCAAGCTCTGATTTCCCTTCCAGAGCACCTCAAATCACCCATAGTTTTTTGATGGGGTCCGTGTTATATTTGTACCCCCATATGTGACATTCGGTCACGCATCATTGTCAATATCTATAATGGAAATTGATGCGATTGTCGTTCAAGTGAGAGGTTAAGCAATAAAAAACCAGATAGGTATATAATCCACCATTTTCTACATTTGAAAAGTCAGGAATATGACAGTTGTTGTCATTCGTTTGATGTGTTTGATCATTTAATTTTTCATTTGATTATCATAGGGACTTTCCGTTTTGAATATTCCTCGGAGTTCAGTATTTTTGTGATTTTACGTTTTGGTTGGCAATATCAATACCTACTGTACCTCATCAAGTACATGATGCAATGACACCATGAGAGCTATAGCTATAGAACTCTAAATGATCAGTTCATACTCTGTCTGTATATCTTTTAATCGTTCCTAGGTGCAGAGGAATTACGTAACATGAGTTCAAAATACAAATAAGAAATAAACACGTACATAATTGTGACAATTGGGAATCAGGACTTTTATAAATTATATAACATGTCAATGCCATTTCTGATATATTGGCTGATAGGTTTTGTTGTGAAAGTACAATTTACACGACGTTACGTTATATTTATTCCCGTTCTTTCACTTTCCCATTGTTGACGTCAACTTCCGCCCAGCAATTGTTTATATGGTTTTGAATAGTGAAGTTGATATACACCTCGAAGAATAAGAAGATTGATATTTGACTTGATATATATTTTATAAAAGGTAAACAGCATACATTTACACACTGTATTATTTTACTGATCTCCGCATCAGGTTCTAAATATATACTTTGCCCTATTTATAAATCGTTGTTTCCCCTGTTAAATATAGCGCGATCGGCAATTCAAACACATTAACGTTGGTTGTTCATTTGTTATTATTTATTCGCGTATTCCTGTGTGAATAAACTGTGTTGTATATTTATTGTGTATTATAATAAAGTATTGTATTTTTACATGTTGTTTGCATATAAACGTAACTGCCGTATAAAGTTGTGGTAATTGTTAAATGAGACAAATATACTTGTTGTGAAGCCCATGTATGATTTTAACCGCTCGGACCCGTTTGTTCTATAAAATAAATAAGTAAGTTCACAACAACTGGTAACAGCCGTGGGATTAATTTAAAATTCGTGTTATTTTAAGATTGCAAAACTTTTCAAAGCAGTTTTTATCTTTTGGTTTTGTTTTCTTTGTTCGGAAACTTGTCGTGATATTTTACCGAATTTAAAACTTTTTAAAGCTGTTTTAGCTTTTGGTTTTAAGTTCACGTGATCCTAAATTTCTAGACTTTGTAGGGCATATTTTGCTTTAGTCTATGAAATTTGTCCTTTTGTCCCGCGTTTCCCGCGTATCAAAACTTTTCAAAGCATTCATTGGCTTTTGGTTTTGACCCTTTCACCTTTACTTCGCGTTATTTTGATTTCAAAACTTTTCAAAGCGTATTCAATGCTTTTGGTTTTGAAATATCGTGTTCCGCTGATTTGTAAGGGTTTCAAAACTTTTCAAAGCGTATTTTGCTTTTGGTTTTGAAATATCGTGTTCCGCTGATTTATAAGGGTTTCAAAACTTTTCAAAGCGTATTTAGCTTTTGGTTTTGAAATTTAACTGTAGGGCTAACATTCCTTCTAGACTTTTTATAGCTGATTTAGCTATTGGTTTTGAAGGTGTGTTTTTTGTATATGATCGTTTTCGGTATTTCAATAAATATTTCAAATCATTCAAGGTTTTGTTAGCTTTTAGGTTTGAAATTATTCAGACGCGAATAATATTGAGTAAACCGTGGTTTAAGTATCGTGTTTATATACATATAATTTCTATTTTCGTGCAATATTTATATTTGAATAAGAATGATGCTCAGAAGTCGTCAGTTACCTACGGTTCAAAGAACTAAAAATTTATATGAACCAAGAAGTTGTTTAGGTTCAGTATCGGATTCACACATATTGAATAAAAATCGAGAAAACGTACCACAAAATTCAGCAACAAATGAAGTTAAAACAATGACCCGTGTTTCTGGAGGTAATACACCAATTTTCACTGATGAAAGTACAAAATGTACCATACCAAGACATAATGATAGTTATAATGAAGAAGAAATAACCACAATGAGGCAAGGGGATACAATTCCTAGATGGGAAATGAACAGAGAGGCTCATCAAAGTACCTTTCATACTGACAATAGGCGACCAAATAATCAAAGTACAGAGTATACTGTTCCATCTGAAAATAGAGAAACATATCAAAGAACTTGGAGTACTGGTCAATCAGATAACAGAGATGCATATCAAAGTGCATGGAGTACTGATCACTCTGAACGACGGGAATTAAACAGAACATCTGGTCAAAGCAATAGAGAACATCAAAGCACTCACAGCACTGTTGAAAGGGAGAGATGTGAAATGAATAGACATGAACAGCAGAGAATGGACTATTCTGAAGTTGGCAGATATCAGTATGTTGATACTTATCCTGATCATAGACAGTCGTCATCTCAAAATTCTGATAGTACGCATCATGAAAGATTTATGGGGTACCCAGTGACTTCCACAAGACATTCAGAATTACTTAGAAATATGCCTGATTATACACATACCAAAAGTAATTATGCTGAACCTCAGACATATGTTCCGTCAGAAACTATACAACCAGTTAGAGGAACAGAATATCCAAGAGCAACTGCTGATAATATGTACTCGAGATATGAGAGACCTCGTTGTCCAGAAAATGCATATTCCAAGGTATCAAATATGAGTCGTATGTCATCAAATGAACCACAACATAGACTTCCTTTTTATAATGGCAAAACTGAATGGGAATCATTTTGGTGTCAATTCCAGATCATTTCAAGAAGTTACGCTTGGGACAATCAGAAGCAAGCAACACAGCTGTTATTATGTTTGCAAAATGAAGCTTTAAACTTTGCTTCAAGGCTCCCACATGCAGTACAGACAGATATTTTTAGTTTGTTTGTTGAGCTGAGGAAGAGGTTCAGTGACAATATATTACCATCAACACACAGAGCAGCACTTCAAGATCTTAATAAGCAGAACAAAGAAAGCCTACAAGAATTTGCTTATAGAGTTGTAAACCTGATAAGTAAAGCTTACCCAGAAATTAAAGGGACTCAGCTATTCGAAGAATTGACTGTTGAACATTTCCTTTATGGTCTTAATGATGAAAATATGACGTATGATGTTATAAGCAAGCAGCCAAAATCTATTGATGAAGCTTTGAATATGGTCATGTGGCATGAGCTGTAGATCTAGGAGTGGTAAAAACCGTAAAACTTTAATACGAGAAGTACAGTTCGATAGCCAGTGTGAAGAAAACTATATCAGAAGGTTACACCAAAAACAATACGTAACTGAAGAAAGACTTGACCAGTTTGGCAGAGAACTCAAAGATTCTATTATTGAGGGAATGGCTAATTTAAATAAAAAAATGCCTAGTTTGCCAAGTACTAACAGTAATAATTACCAGCAGTCCAATTATGCAAAGAAAACGGAGAGTAATAACAATAGCTGTTATAATTGCAATGGCATTGGTCATTACAGACGTAATTGTCCATCAAAACAAGAAAAATGGGAACCAAAGAGAAATAGCCATTATGGAGAAAACCAACAAAGAGATGCATATGCACCAGTCAAAACACCTTTCGATCCTTTAAACTAGAAAGGGCTGTGCCTGTAGGCCAAGCCATAGCCCCAAAAAGTAATGAAGTAATTATTGAGAAAAGACAACAATCTATTCCAAAGAAGGAAATTGAATGTTTAAAAAGAAAATTTGCAACCTCAGAGAAAAACTCTTCTGATAAACATGTTACTACTGAAGGTTTAGGCCCTTCAAGCAGTGATGTTTAAATTATCAGTAAGAAATCAGACCAATGTAGCAAGAATAAACATATTGAAAAACCAGTTTTGTCCAGGGTTGATGCTGTGAATCAGTATAGAGATGATATGAATAAGGAAACTATTGCTTTAACTTCCGGAATTTTACAAGAGAAACACTTTGAAGACAACGAATCTTCTGATGATAGTGTTGATGGAGAAAATAGTGTATGTATTGACAGAGTTGAATCAGCAGTTATTCAAACGTCTGTGAAAATAAATGATTATGAGTTAAAAGCGGTAATTGACACAGGTGCTGAGGTCACTGTGCTCAGTGAAAAGGTTTATAGGAACCTTGCAAGAGAACATCATCTTGAGTTGAAGACAGCAACACGTGGATTGTTAGTAGCTGAAGAGGGGAAAAAGATGTCAGCAACTGGTATTACAGAGATAGAAATGAGTTTAGGACCACTGCGTTTTACTTGGCCAGTATACGTAGCTCCTTTAAATGACGATTTGCTCCTTGGTTGTGATATTATTGATGAAATGGACATCACGGTAAATACAAAACGTGGAATTCAAATAAAAGACATTTGGTATCCATGTGAAGTAAAGAGAAGAGAAAATAAAGTATTAAGAATTGTTCTTGATAAGAGCATTTCCATAAAATCTCAATCAGAGATGATTATACAAATACCAGTACCAGATACAGAGATATTTAAAAGTAAGTTTGCCTTGTTTGAACCAGTAATTTACGACAATCGCAAAACTCTTGCTGGGAAAGGATTGGTTTCTACACAAATACAGTCTATACCAGTGCGATTCATAAATTTGGAAAATAGTCCATTGAAAATTAAAGAAGGTACTTTAATAGGAACTCTGGAAACTGTTTGATGAAGTGACAGACTTTGTTGATGTCACAGATGTTCAAATGACGAAAATACCCAAAATTTGTAGATTGCATGATCCCGTAAAAACACATGACACATCTGAAAACGTTTTTACATCATCAAGAGAAAATAAAGTAGATGAATTTTGTTCAGAAGTTCCAGAATATTTAAAAGAATTATTTCAGAATAGTTGTAAAAACATCAAAAGCAACACTGCAAAGAAAACACTAGCAGAGGTTCTAGTAAAACACAAAGATGCCTTCGCTAAATCGAAAACAGAACTTGGATCTTGTTCAGTGCTTAAAACACAGAATAGACACAGCACATGCAGCACCAGTCCGCCAACCTTTACGAAACACACCACAAGCTTTCGAAAAGGAGGAAGAAAAATATTTAAGAGACCAAATAGAAACTGGAGTCGTTAGACCATCTTCATCTGCCTGGTCATCACCTGTGGTTTTAGTCCGTAAGAAGGATGGTTCTGTCAGGTGGTGTGTTGACTATAGGAAAGTAAATGATTTGACCATAAAGGACGCGTATCCATTGCCAAGAATCGATATGTGCCTTGACTGTCTGTCATATGCAAAGATATTTTCCTGTTTTGACCTTCAAAGTGGATATTGGCAGATAGAGCTGAATGAAAAAGACCGCGAGAAAACAGCATTTACAACAAAATATGGACTGTTTGAATACACCAAGATGCCTTTTGGTTTATGTAATGCTCCGAGTACTTTTCAAAGATGCATGGAATTAGTATTTACTGGACTTCAATGGAAAACACTTTTGATATATTTAGATGACATCATTATATTCAGCTCCAATTTAGAAGACCACTTCAAACAATTAGACGAAGTTTTAAATAGACTTAGAGAGGTTGGACTGAAATTGAAACCTTCTAAATGTGACCTTTTGAAACCAGAAGTACTGTACCTGGGTCATATTGTTGGTCAAGATGGAATAAAACCGAATCCAAAAATTTCAGAATCTATTTCAAGTTGGAAGATTCCCGAAAATGTCAAAGAAGTTCAACAATTTCTTGGTCTTTGCAACTACTATAGGCGCTTTATTTTACATTTTAGTGAAATTGCATCACCGCTGACTCAGCTCACAGGAAAAAATGTCAAGTTTGTATGGACAAAAGATTGTGAAGCAGCTTTCACCCAACTAAAGAATGCTTTAATGTCAACACCAGTCTTAGCATATCCAAATCCACAGTTACCATTCATTTTGGATACAGATGCTTCTAATGTAGGCATAGGAGCAGTTTTGTCACAAGTGCAAGATGGACAAGAAAAAGCCATTGCCTTTGGTTCAAAGAAATTAAATAAAGCACAGCAACGTTATAATGTCACGAGGAGAGAACTTCTGGCAGTAATCACATTTGTCCATCAGTTTAGACATTTTCTTCTAGGGAACAAGTTTTTACTACGAACTGACCACAGTTCACTAAGATGGTTGTTCAATTTTAAAGATCCCCAAGGCCAGTTAGCTAGATGGCACGAGGTTTTGTCACAATACAATTTTGACATTCAACATAGAGCTGGAATAAAACACACCAATGCCGATGCACTGTCAAGAAAAGACTTTGATTCTTTTCCGGTACACGAAGACAAAACAGATGACTGGACTGAGTTCCATGATAAAGTAGACAATATCAAAGACATTGGAAGAACTAATGAATCAATTCGTGCAGTAACACGAAGTAGTACTAAACAAGCAAGAAACCCTGCCAACTGGTTACAGAAGTATACTGCTTCTGAAATGAAAGAACTACAGAGGAAAGACAATGATATTGGCCCTTTATTTACATGGAAGGAGTCAAAAGAACCTACAACAAGAGAACAGGTTGCTAGATGTAGTCCTGCCACAAGGAAATATTGGCTTAACTGGAATTATATTATAAGTATGGATGATGTATTGTACCAAAGATTAGTTCCAAACAACCCTACTGATGTACCAAAAATGCAGTTGTTGGTTCCTGAGATTTTAAGGTCTGAAATATTGACGCTGTGCCATGATTCTATATTTTCTGCTCATTTTGGCATCAAGAAAACAACAATGAAAATAAAGGAACATTTTCATTGGTACAGAATGAGGGAAGATATAAAGCAACATATCAGACAGTGTCCATCATGCTGTAAACTTCGGAAAACAATCAACAATAACCATGCAGCTTTGCAGAATTATCATGTTGGATATCCAATGGACAGAGTAGCGTTGGATGTCATGGGACCATTTCCCAAATCCAAAAATGGCAATCGGTTTATATTAGTGATCGGTGATCATTTTACCAGATGGATGGAAGCCTATCCATTGCCCAACCAATATTCCCATATCGTTGCCGAGAAACTTGTTAATGAGTTCGTTTCTAGATTCGGAATTCCGCTTGAAATCCATACTGATCAAGGAACTAATTTTCAAAGCAATTTATTCCAAGAATTGTGTAGGCTCCTTGATATCCATAAAACGAAATCAACCCCTTTTCACCCATCATCTAATGGCCTAATTGAAAAATTCAACCAAACTTTAGGAAAAATGATTAAATCTTATGTAGATGAAAACAAAAGAAAATGGGATTTCTATATTCCAATATTAATGAGTGCATACAGAAGTACTGTTCATCCCTCTACTGGTTTTAGTCCAAATAAATTAATGTTAGGAAGAGAAGTGAACCTACCCCATGAGTTACTATATCCATTACCCCGTCATAATGCCCAGAAACCTGTAAATGAATACGTTGATGATTTGAGAGTTCATATGGAAGATATATACAATGTAGCTCGAGAAAATCTTAAACAGTCAGGGGAAAAGCAAAAACGAGACCATGATACGAGAATAATTGATAAACCATTTTTAGTTGGATCTCTTGTATTTAGGAAGAAACCATTTTTTAAAAAGCTTGAAAGTCCATGGAGTGGTCCATTTGTAGTTATTAAACAACTTAGTCCTGTAGTTTATCAAATCAGAGATTCCAGAAAAAGTTTTAATATCCATTTTGATAACCTTAGAGCATATGAATCTTCTGTTTTTCCATCCTGGGTTAAAAAAGTGAAGAAACAGTTTTTGTCCATGTAGCTGATTTACTTGTTCAACATTTTCCATAGTAACCGATACTTACCATGTGTTTTGTTTTCTGTTTATTGCAGATGGAAGATGAGAATGACCGAGCCACCTTTAGCTGTAGGAAATGTGGAGATGAGATGAAATCATTAAAAGAAGCCATCTGGCATGTTCAATTTAATCACACAACATATAACCACTGTCCTTATTTTTGTACCATATGTCATTTCAAATGTGACAGTTTAAACCGTTTGGAGAACCACGTTAAAAAATATAAACTACATGCAAAACTAGCAGCTGATGTGCAAGATTGCCAAGATAAAACATGTCTTAAGAAGAACACTGTGCCTTATAATGTTACATGGGGTAATCAGGGTACAGAAGATCTTGCCATCAATTATCCCGGGATCGTCATTGATGTAGAAGAAGAAGTGGTTGAAATTATTACAAACACAGAAACACAAATTAAAGCCACAGATGCAGAGACTCAAACTGATACAAAATGTAACATGGAAGATTTTGAGAAACAACTAAAGGATCAATAAAAGAAGTATTGAAACTTAGAGAGGAAGCAACATTTTGGAAGGCCAAGGTCCTTGCAATGAAGAGACAGCCAGAAGAGGACATAACCAAACCATCGCCACAGAAGAAGAGAAGACTGGGAAAAGAAAATAGGAAGATACAAAGTGTGGTGTTCTTTCCGTACAAGTCACCTGTTGATAAACTGTATAAATAAATTTGACAATGTTTGAACAATATATATTTATATGTTGATGATTTATTGCTTTATGATTTAAATGTGTTGATATTGCTATGTTTTAATTGTTATGAATATGCATTTACATAAGAGGTAATTTTTGAAATTTAGAAATTATGCATATTGTTTATTTTTCATGTCGTTATTGTTGATGGTTTTTTTATCACTGTAAATAAGGTACATATAGGTAATGTTTTAATTTCGAGGGCGAAATGATTTTTTGAAAAGGGGGGGGCAGTGTTGTGAAAGTACAATTTACACGACGTTACGTTATATTTATTCCCGTACTTTCACTTTCCCATTGTTGACGTCAACTTCCGCCCAGCAATTGTTTATATGGTTTTGAATAGTGAAGTTGATATACACCTCGAAGAATAAGAAGATTGATATTTGACTTTATATATATTTTATAAAAGGTAAACAGCATACATTTACACACTGTATTATTTTACTGATCTCCGCATCAGGTTCTAAATATATACTTTGCCCTATTTATAAATCGTAGTTTCCCCTGTTAAATATAGCGCGATCGGCAATTCAAACACATTAACGTTGGTTGTTCATTTGTTATTATTTATTCGCGTATTCCTGTGTGAATAAACTGTGTTGTATATTTATTGTGTATTATAATAAAGTCTTGTATTTTTACATGTTTTTTGCATATAAACGTAACTGCCGTATAAAGTTGTGGTAATTGTTAAATGAGACAAATATACTTGTTGTGAAGCCCATGTATGATTTTACCCGCTCGGACCCGTTTGTTCTATAAAATAAATAAGTAAGTTCACAACAGGTTTGTTTGTATGGTTTAAATTTGGACAATAGTATAAGGTTTGCATTAAAATACCATTCTTGACATGAACTGAACTACTGAACGTTATTACGTCTGAAAATATACTCTGTAAAAATTCTGATAGGAAAAATTTTGTCGAGAGTTCATTAACAAAATATCTCGATGAAGCATTGTTTTATATCCAAAATTATAGCGAAATATTTCATCAATTTTTTATTTTTTTTAAGGATATAAAACAAGAGGCTCTCAACAGTCTTAATCGCTAACCTGTTATTTTTTTGCTTTTATCTTTTATCAATGATTTTTTTTGCTTTTCAATATATAAAAAACAAAAACTTATGTTTGAAAGGCTTACCTTGTGCACTGTTGATGACCTTCATTAGTAAACCCAAAAAGGTCATTTTGATTCATACATTCTGGTACCTTTTATAACTAATTATGTATTTTTAAAGTGATCAAGATTTTAACACAATGTTGACTGCTGTTTCCCATTTTTTGTAATTTAACATATTATGTCTGTTTGCTTTGCTCACACATTGTTGTCAATACAATGAAATTCTATGCGACTTTCATACAAGTGAGAGGTAAAACCAGTCTTAATCCAACATTTTCTTTTGTACAAAATCAGGAATATGAGAGTTATTTTTCGTTTGTTTGTTTGTTTGTTTGTTTTGTTTTTGGGTTTTTTTCCCTCTCGATTCTTTTAACGTTTTTGAGCTTTTGATTTTGCAATTTAAAAACAAACTTTTCGATTTCAATTTCCTTGGGATTTAGTACTTTTGCAGTTTTACTGTTTACCGATAGCCTAAAAAAACTACTGAACGTTATTACGTGTGAAAATATACTCTGTAAAACTGAACGTGACTGAATAACTAATTGTATATAATATTTTTAATTGGTTTTAAGATCAAAATAATAGCTTAAAAGACTAAAACTAAGCTTGCAGCTCCTTCTTAGACTTAATAAAACGTTAATGTGACTGAGCAGAAAGTTATGAACCATGTTATGTCACAGACGATATGCTTCATAAGGAAATACATGTACCAAGTTGGAGATATGACAAGGTTTTTTTCCATTTGTCTGGTGTATTTTAGCTTTTGATTTTGACATATTATGAAGGACTTTCTGATTTGAATTTTCCTGGAAGTTTGCTTTTTTATCATTTTACTTTCATTCAGAGGTGCTTGTGCTACATATTATAAGCTAAGGTGTTATAAATACAACTAATTGAACCCATGGACTTATACATTTTTTCAATACTATGGATGAATAATATGCAGATAAACACAGTAATGAGAATATATTTTAAATTTTATTGGAAAACAAAATTAATAACAAATTTAGGATATAAGTTATTTTGGAAGTATGTGTAGATAAAGAGCAGGGAACATAATGAACAAGACATAAGTGGAACGTTAGCTAACAGCTAAATTGTTTCATATATTGTACTTTGTGCTTAAAACATCAAGTTTCCTTTTTTATAACAAATCACAGGCTTCATACGATATCAGCGGTGTATCATGAGAGGAAATAGCAGCATGGGCTATCATATGACAGGAAATAACCACTTGGGCTATCATATGACAGGAAATAGCAACATGGGCTATCATATGACAGGAGATAACCACATGGGCTATCATATGACAGGATATAATAATTTGGGCTATCACAAAACAAAACTTAAAACATAATCATCATGTGACAAATAGCATGTAATAAGCTATCACCTTACAAATTGACAATAAATGTCGTATCATGGGTAATATCGTTTGTTTATGGCCTCAAATGTATAAATTTTTAGTTATTTACAGTTTATTTAAGTCACAGTTTTATATTGACGTCTTGATTTCTTCATTTAAATATAATTAGAATCAATTTTGATTATGAATACTGTGGATCTTTGGTATCTATGATGAGTTTACTTACCACCACTGGGTCGATGTCACTGCTTGTGGAGATTTATTTTCCCGAGGGTATCACAAGCCAAGTAGTCAGCACGTTTTGTGCTGACATGAATTATCATTGATATGGTTATATTTATAAATTTACTGTATAAAATTTTTTTGAATTTTTTGAAATACTAAGGCTTTTCTACCTCAGGCATAGATTACCTTAGCTGTATTTGGCAGGACTTTTAGGAATTTTGGTCCTCAATGCTCTTCAACTTCGTACTTTATTTGGCCTTTTGAACTTTTTTGGATTCGAGCGTCACTGATGAGTCTTTTGTAGACGAAACGCGCGTCTGACGTATATTCTAAATTTAGTCCTGGTATCTATGATGAGTTTATTTACAAGCACTGGGTCGATGCCACTGCTGGTGGAGATTTATTTTCCCGAGGGTATCACAAGCCCAGTAGTCAACACTTTTTGTGCTGACATGAATTGTCATTGATATGGTAATATTTATAAATTTACTGTTTACAAATTTTTAAATTTTTTGAAATACTAAGGGTTTTCTACCTCAGGATTAGATTACCTTAGCTGTATTTGGCAAGACTTTTAGGAATTTTGGTCCTCAATGCTCTTCAACTTCGTACTTTATTTGGCCTTTTTTTTTTTTTTAACTTTTTTGAATTCGAGCGCCACTGATGAGTCTTTTGTAGACGAAACGCGCGTCTGGCGTATATACTAAATTTAGTCCTGGTATCTATGATGAGTTTATTCATTATTATTCGTTGGATACCAATGTTTGTGGATTTGGTGGGCGCAGATGAACCACGAATTTAAATGTTCAACAAATGACAAATGTTCTAAATTCTTGTATGCAGACTTCGGCAAAACTTCGAAATTAAAGATCCACGAAAATATAAGTTTCCCCTAATCAGCGAAAATTGGTACCCACGAAAATAAATGAATCCACAGTATACTGCCAGATCACTCTATCGCAGATCTTTATTAGAAACAGTCCAATCAATGATCCCAATGCTAAACCAACAGTCATACAAACATACATTGTAGCTCCTGTTAACTCTGTATACTAGGGAAATACCTTCCTATTTTGAAGTACAATTAAAATTTCATAATTTGTGAAAATTAAAAAAAACATCCTGGAGATTTGTTTAGAGCTCATACTTAACACAGTGTAGTGAAATAGAAAACGTCCTTGAATTATTGCCATAAGACTGTTTGAAAACAAAGCAACAAAAATATACCACGGTATAAATCATGGGTATGTCTTTAGAAAATAAATATAACTTCAAAATAATTCCTTTCAAAGCATTTTTAAATGAGTTGTAGGAGTGTGTACTGACTTGAAATCACACATGAAATTTAATGAAAAGTTCCCTCCTGAGAGTGTGGAGTTATGTGCCCTTGATGTGCCAAGTCCAGGTTTTCAGAGCTCTGAGTAAAAAATTGAATTTCCATTAATTTACTCATCTTGTGGCAGATATTTGTGGATTATAATAGTGGAATGACTTTGTCTCTAGAATCCATAGATTTATTTGCTGGAACCTTATAACTTGAGAAGATATATTGTGTTTTTGTGAGTAACCCGTGAGTTGTTTACATGTTTTCATAATGGCGGTAGACGCTCATAAAGCTCAAATCAAACGACACTTATCTATTCACTTCGGTATTAGTTTCACCAAGGGTATTACACATACTGATGTATTAAATGAACTAAAAACTCTGGTAGACCAAAACGAAATACAAACCATACAAATTACGGAGAAAGAATGTATAGTTACAGTACACGATCAGAACACAAAACATACATTACTCACTCGAGGGATAAACTTGAAAAACCGTTACATCAGAATGGTAGACGTAGAACAGCAAGTTACTAATGTGACTATAAAAGATGCCCCGTGTGAAATGAGTGACGTAACAATATGTGGCCATCTTTCAAAATTTGGTGATGTTGTGCAGGGGTCCCTCCGCAGAGGTCTAATTAAAGATACAAATATCGAGACCGGCACACGGTATGTGCAATTAACAAACTGTATCCCAATTATTCCAACCGCAACCAAATTCGGGAGATTTAGTGTAAGGATGTTCGCAGACAATAACAGGACAGAGTGTCCGTACTGTACGAGAACAGATCATCCTTCTTATCGATGTACAAACAAACCCTCCCGTCAAAATCAAGCGGCACGCAAATGCTATAGATGTAATAGTACCACACACACAATAAAAGATTGTCCCCACTCCGAAAAACTATGTTATCGGTGCGGGAAAGAAGGCCATATACAAAGGGATTGTCAGACTGATGACCAAGAAATGTATGGCGACTATGTACATGACATTCAGGAAGGCAGAGACGCCAATAAAAACGACTCGTTTACCGAGGATAACAACTCAGAAGAATTAATTGTTGAATTAAACAAAACAACTGAAACTGTGTTTGAACAAACAAACGCTACCCTCCCAACCTCTGAAACAGTAATATTTGGTGCATCAAATTGCAGTCGCATTAGAATAGAGGACCCAAGTATTAATAATATAGCGGTATCAGGCTCCACCCTTGATCAAATCGATAAACTTGTTTGTCAATCTGACAATATAGTAAATTCTGACTATGTTGCTAATGTGATTTTATCATTAGGGACAAATGACATCAGTAAGCACAGAAGTGACACCGAGCAAATAACAGCAAACCTTACGACATGCATAGATACACTAAAAACCAAATACCCAAATGCACGCATTGGTATCTGTAGCATTCTACCCAGACGAGGTAAGGGCAGCTCTATACAAGCATTAAATACAGCAGCGAGGTCTGTCAATAGCTTTACACAAAAACTTTGTGTAAAAAGTCAAGTGCTAAAATATATTGATCTATGGGACGAATTTGCTCCAAACAAAACACCGTTCCGTGCACTGTTTGACTTGAATGACCCAAGTGGGGTTCATATCAGCAAATCCGGTATAGAATTGATGGAAAATATTTTTGAGGACTTTATAAATTCAAAGTGTGAAGG
The DNA here is from genome assembly GCA_019925275.1 of Mytilus edulis. Taxonomy (NCBI): domain Eukaryota; kingdom Metazoa; phylum Mollusca; class Bivalvia; order Mytilida; family Mytilidae; genus Mytilus; species Mytilus edulis. The sequence goes on along the minus strand of CM034350.1, from coordinate 123,337,839 downwards.
TGAATATGAAACCCCGAGTAAAAAACGTAATCGAAGTTCAAGTTCCACTCCAGGCTCAAGCGAGAAGCAAGTTACCAAGATGCCAAAATCATGTTAACTAACTATTCACAATATATATAGTACATGATTTTTTTTATTGTAGCCAAAATCTAAATTGCTATAATGCATCTGTATAATTCACGTTTGTCAACAATTTTCAAATCAATGCTATTTTTAAACAGTTTGTAAAATTCCTATGTTTATCTTTATTTACATGGACACACGTGGGCTATGTCATGAACTACGACCCTATAATGTAAAATTGATTAATATTTCAATGAATTGTTGTAACTTGTGTATGTTAACTAACGTTACTTACACGATGAAACTGCAAATGTGTTGTCAAAAACATGAAAAAGTAAAGTATACAACATGTTTACTTTCAGTTTTGATCGAAGAAAACAAAATTTCCATGATTATTTTTAGTAACCCATGTGGGTTTCGGCCGTTCACAAGTTGGAAAAATGAATAAAGTGGTTTACTTAATTATAGTTGAAATAACGGTTACGGGTGTATGCTCACCCCAGTCAACTGTGACGGTGTCATATCTAAGAAGAGAATTTTATGATTGTAAATTTGTTGAGACTTTCTATTCATATATTTGTGTATAAATATTTTTTATATATATATTATATAGCACGTAAAATGAATGAACAAAAGAAAGCATTATTTCACTATATAACTTTGTATTATGTCTATATCTATTGTTAGTTTAAATGTCAATGGTATGGTAGACAATAAAAAACGAAATGCCGTTTTTTATTGGTGTAAAAAGAAAAACATTGATGTAATATGCTTACAAGAAACACATAGCTCTAGCAATGTCGAAACGAAATGGAAAAATGAATGGAAGGGGGAGAGTTTTTGGAATCATGGATCAAGTAATTCAAAAGGGGTAGCTATTCTTTTTTCTGAAAAATTTAAATTTGAAATTACTGAAACCGGACGGGATAGTATTGGTAGAACAATTTCGGTGCATGTTAAAACCCCAGGTAATAACGGGATTTTTATTTACAATATTTATGCTCCTAATCTAGCGGGTGACAGAAAATCATTTTTTGAAAAGACATACTTATGATAACAATAATAGAAATATCGTTCTTGGAGATTTTAATTGTGCTCTTATTAAAAATTTAGATCGAAAACCAGTGCCTTTACGAGACGACATAGGATCACATGAATTAAAAACTTTTGTTGAACATAATGAGTTAATAGACGTGTGGAGAAAACGATACCCTAAAGAAAAACAATATACTTTTTGCCGGGTAATTCAAGGTCACGAATTGATTATATATTTATTAGTAGTGAGCTTCAATATAAATCACAACAGGTAAAATTAGTTTATTTTCCGTTCAGTGACCATGACGGTGTGTTCATGAAATTTAAAACGAATGAACCAGAACGCGGTCCCGGAACGTGGAAAATGAACTCATCAGTTATTCAATCGGATTTATTTAGAAATACGTTCGAAAGCTTTTGGGGGAACTGGAAATTAAAAAAAAATCATTTCGAAAATAATCTAGAATGGTGGGAGGAAACTAAGATAAAGATAAAAAGTATAACTATAGAAGTTGCAAAGCAATTAAACATAACAGAAAAACAAATAAGGGAGTGGGAAAAAAGGTTAGATAATATTACGGGAACCCATCCTATCAATAATGAAAACGAATTAAATAATTTGAAAGTAAAAATTAAAGATTATTATGCCCAAAAAGCCGAGGCAGTCAGAATTAGGTCTAAGGTTAACTGGTACGAGAAAGGCGAAAAATCAACAGGGTACTTCTTTAAACTCGAAAAAAAGAGGGGTGCTGAAAAATTATGGACTAGAATAAAAGGTTCAGACGGAAGGTATAAGGACGATATAGAATCTATTTTAGAAGAACAAGTGTCTTTTTACAAACAATTATTTACATCCGAGGGTTGGGATAGGGATGCTGCAGAAAATCTATTACAAAATATAGATCATAAACTAAGTGAGGAAAATAAAAAAATATGTGAAATGGAAATATCTTTAGATGAAATAAGTAAGGCCGTTAAAATTTTGAAACTTGATAAATCTCCTGGGGAAGACGGAATTGTGAATGAATTTTACAAAACGTATTGGTATTTGATAAGTGACGACTTCGGGGCGGTTATTAAGGAAATTTTTGACAACAATTTGCTCTGTGAATCTCAATACAGAGGTATGATAACGCTTATGTTTAAGTCTGGGGAGAGAGAAGACATAAAAAATTGGCGTCCTATAACGCTCTTGAACACGGACTATAAAATTATTTCCAAAGTACTCGCGGAAAGGTTAAAAAATGTATTACCGCAAATAATTGATTTCGATCAAAAAGGGTTTGTCAAAGGGCGCAACATTTTTCAAGGCAATAGATTATTACAAGATGTTATAGATTTTTGTGAATTAGAAGATGAGGAGGGTGCGATATTATTTTTAGATCAACAAAAAGCATTTGATAGGGCGGAATGGGAATGGATCGATTTTTGCTTATTAAAATTTGGGTTTGGGGAAAAATTCAGGAGTTGGGTAAAAATGCTTTTCATTAACGCTAAGACGTGCATTCATACGAATGGGTTTACTTCTAGATTCGTAGGCATAACCCGTTCAATTCGTCAAGGATGCCCAATAGCCCCGATGTTATATATCCTGCAAGCAGAACCACTTGCAGCATCAATTAGAAACAATCCTAATATAAAAGGAATAAAACTTCCTACTAGAACTGGGGACTTTATTGAAATAAAGCTAAATATGTTTGCTGACGATACGCAACTCTTTAATAAAAGCGAGGAGTCTATCGAAGAAACATTTAAAACTTTAAAACTGTACGAAAATGCTTCGGGGGCTAAAATGAATATGGATAAGACTGTTGGCATGTACTTAGGCAAGTGGCGAAATAAAAAACCAAAATTTAACAAAATTAAATGGTCTAAGCGTCCTGTGAAAGCATTAGGGGTACTACATGGATACGGGGTGGACTTAGATCAAATTTGGTTAGAAAAAATAAATAAAATAAAAAGCTGTATGGAAGTTTGGAAATCAAGAGATCTCACATTTACGGGAAAAGTCTTAATTATTAAATCCTTTGTACTGTCCGTCATTGGATACGAAATTGAAATGAGAGGTATCCCGGATATATACGAAAAACAAATAAATAATATTATATGGTCCTTTATATGGGATGGGAAAACAAACCAAGTCGCTAGAACAGTGTGCTGTTTACCGAAAGAAAAAGGGGGGATAGGATTGATAAACTTAAGGGACTTTATTAAATCAAAACAAGTGAAAAGTATGTACAGTATTGTCAACTCAAAAACACAAAAATGGAATGCAATAGGAAAATACTGGTTAACGTCACTAGACGAAAAATATGATACAGACTTTTTTATATGTTCTTGTTCGGACACTACATGTTTTAAGCAAATACAAATGTCCAAATATTATAAAGAACTTTTAATTTCCTGGACTGACTTACAGAAAATCCAAAAATCGGTCACGAAAGAGGACCTTTTAGAAGAAAATATTTTCGGCAATTGTAAATTGAAGTTCAAGGGACATGCATTATATTATGCAAATTTTGCCTCCAGTGGAATAAAAAAAATTAAAGACATATGGGACTTAAACAATAAATCCTTTAAAACATCCCTTGATATTTTTAACAGTCTTAAAGATAAAAGGAATTGGATTGCACAATATAGCCGCATTAAATCTTCGTTAACACCTCAACAAATTGCCGTTTTAAAAACAGACTCTAGTATACATAGTCATTCTGATGGACCTATAAAAATAATAAATTCTTGTCAATTTATAAAAAATGGAGTTGTCGTTGATGCCAAAAAATTATGCCTTAAAGATATTAGATACTTTTATGAGAATAAAACAGCTCCAAATAGTCAGTTGAAGTGGAATTTACATTTTGGGAATGAACTACCATGGGATTACATTTGGGAAACTTTGAATAAGAATTTAGCTAACAGGAAAATTAAACAATTTCAATGGAAGTTACTACATAATATAATTTACACTGAAGAAAAGTTACAAAAAATGAATCGCTCAAACGGGAAGTGTCACTTTTGCAATGAAAAAGAATCACTATTTCATCTTTTTATTTATTGTAAACTGGTGGAAGACGTTTGGCGGGAAATTTTTGAGAAAATAAGGGAATTTTGTTCAAAATTAAATATCCAAAAATTACAAAAATCGGAAACAAGTATAATTTTTGGGGTCATTAATGCAGATGCATCTTATACCCAAATTTTAGATACGGTGCTTTTAATCACGAAATGGGTTATCTGGAAAACTAGAAATATCGCAAAATATCAAAAGAAAGGGATAAGTAAATTGGTGATTTTAAATATGATAAAACATGAAATGCAATTTCTGCTCAAATATTTTAAACCGAATACGAAAATCGAAGCCTATTCTACTATGTGTGACATTTTTTGTATATAAATATATATTTTGCATGGTCAGGTCAGTTCAATGACCTCTTTGATACTGATTGAATAATAATATGTACACTGCTCGCAACTCCCTACATGTAATTTCTGTTGAGTATATATTCATGTATATCATCTAATTGTAACAAGACATGTTGTATCAACAGGTTCATATTATAAACAAATATTTACTCACCATATCTTTGATATTAATCCTTATTGGGAATCAAAATCATTAATCCATTTTTTTTATGAATGAACTACACATCCCTTTAACAAATCGCACGTGGTAAATGATCACTCGACCAGAAATTTAATGTAATCGAAATTAACATAACAAAAGACTTGATGTACGATAAAATTGAAACTGCTTAATAAATACAGGTAGCCTTTGTGAGAAATAAATGAAGATAAAAAAACAAACTTTATTCAAAGAATTATATATGGTGAGATGTATAGATATATAGATCGATATTGATTGCAGGTACATGTACATTTGTACAAGGATAGATAATATTTATAAAGGTTGATGTTAATAATTTATAGTGGGAGTTTTTTTCTCATTTGCTTTTCCCCGACAAATGAGACTGTAAAAATTGGGGCCCCCTTAGTTGCTTCCCTGGGCAACTGAGGGTTGATGTAACAGGTGATTGTTAATAAAATATGTTTAATATTAAAAAAAAAAAAAAAAAGTTCCCTCCTGAGCTGAGTATATATCTTATACTCAGCTCAGAAGTGAAAGTCCGGATTTTATATTAGTATTTCATAGTCAATGAAAATGTGTGTTGGGCAAGTGACAGGATGGTGTTGCAACCAAGTTAGACGTTAACATATTTGTCAGTAAGTCCAGCTTGTTATTATTATGTAAAGACTAACTGATGTTGATTTTGTTTTATTCAATATACATACTTATGCACAAGTGTATTAGTTTGTACCTATCCTAAGTTATGAACATGATGTTCAGTGGTTGTTGTTTGTTGTTGTGGTTCATAAGTGTTTCTTGTTTCTCGTTTATTATATAGATTTGAGCGTTGGTCTTCCTGTTTGAATGGTATAACACTAGTCAGTTTTAAGGCCCTGTATAACTTTCTGTTCGGTTTGAGCCAAGGCTCCGTGTTGAAGGCTGTACTTTGACTTTTAATGGTTTACAAATTGTGACTTCGGATGTAGAGTTAATTAATTGACATTCATACATTATCTTCAATCTAATTAGGACAATAAAACTAAACATGAGACCTGAGACAAACAGACCTAATTGTCATATTATGATATTGCCAGGAAAGTAATAGGAGTGTAAGAGGAGTATGTTTTCGTGATGTCCCTGAAGGCATGGAAAAGCCTTGAGAACAAAACGATTGGAATGTATTATGACCAAGTTACACATACTTACCTATTGTAATTCACCATATGCAACTGTTTATTGTAATTAACGACATGAAACTGTTTATTGTAATTAACCACATGTAACTAACTATTGTAATTAACTATATGTTACTGATTATTGTAATTAACCATACGATACTGATTATTGTAATTAAACTTTATGTTACTCACTATTGTAAATAACCACATGTAATTGACTATTGTAACTAACCATACGATACTGTTTATTGTAATTAACCATACGAAACTGATTATTGTAATAAACCACATGTATTTGACCATCGCTATTATCCAAATGCAACTAATTGTTGCAATTAAACACATGTAACTGATTGTTGTAGTTAACTACACGAACCTGATTATTGAAATTCACCACATGTAACTGACTATTGGAGTTAACCACATTTAACTGATAATTGTAATTAGCCATATACAAATGATTATTATGATTAACTATATGTGACTAACTACTGCCATTAACCACATGAAACTGATTATTGCAATCAACCACATGTAACGGACAACTACAATTAATCACAAGTAACTGATTATTGTAGTTTACCACATGTAACTGAAGATTGTAATTAACGATATGTTACTTTGAACAGCCCTTTACCACAGTTATCAATTACTTTTCCTCAAGTGATTATGTAATATATCATGATCTTATGTTTACAATATACTTGACTGTTCTTTATTCAATAAACAATGGTTTTAATTAATTACAAATGTGAGCTCTATGTGCCATAAATTCTTCTATTTCACTCAACAGTTTGATAATTTTCTATTGAACAAAATGAAATAAAGATCTAGCAAACTGATCTATGCACAGATTTAACAAGATGTACAGTTACCTATGAAGATAAATAAGTAAAAAGAACATAAGATCTAACAAAATTGATAAATCACTATTTGGTCGGATTGTTATCAACATTTCATATTAATGGTACTTGGTAAAATATATATGACATTTAAATATTTATTTTACTTGGATCAGGTATATACATGTATACATAAACATCCTGGTTGGCGACATTTTGAAAAGCTGTGAAGAAAATAGATTGAAGGTGTCATACAAAAGGACTTTTCATACATCAAGAGGTATTTGGTTATTGTGGATAATTGCATCGCAAAGATTTGAAAAAAAGTCTTTCAGACCTTTGGTACTGACATGCTTTATAATAAAACTATCTTAAATTGTCAGTTTATGAAAATGAAAATGATAAGAAACTTAGGTTTAAACTCCTCCAAAAAAAAACTAAGTCAATTTAGCAATGAAATGCAGAATTTTTTTTTTCTATAAATTGTGTATTATCTCTTTATTCTCATAAAATTATAAATTTCTACGAAAGTTTGACGACGTTATTAGTGCCTTAAAAACAGTACTCCAGATCGATATAAATAAAGGCAACAGTAGTATACCGCTGTTCAAAACTCATAAATCCATGGAAAAAAAAGAAAATCGGGGTAACAAACTAAAACCGAGGGAAACGCATTAAATATAAGAGGAGAACAACGACATAACACTAAAATGTAAACGTTAACTGTCAAAAAATAAGTTTTTTACACAAACAGGAAAACTTGCTCCAATTTGCAAGATTTGCATATCGAAACAGGTAAAGATAAGTATGTTTAAATTAAATAGAAAAAAAATATTTCGGTAAAACCAATGACTTTTGTCAGGGTCAATATATAGTCATAGCATCAATTCCACCTGTTAACTTGGACCTTGTGTAGCAGGCTCAATAACGTACATTTTGTATATATAGGTCATGGCATCCAGTAAACCTATACCATGTGGACCTTGTCAAGAAGAAAAGTAAACACAAAATCTGACATCTGGTGTTACAACTGTGACAAAGGATTATGCTCAAGTTGTTCTGGTCTTCACAAAATATCTAAGTTGTCACGTGATCACAAAACTGTTGATATCAACATGCATAAACCCTCCATGCATGCTATAACAATAGAATGTGACAAACATGGTCAACAACTTAATTTATACTGCCCCAGTCATTTAATGCCTTGCTGTAATAAATGCATTTCCACAAATCATTCAAAATGCACTGGAATAAAAAATTTAGCTGCCGTAGTGGAGAAAACATTAATGGAAGAATCAAAAGAATATTTAGATACAGATATATATTCCACAATAGACATCTTGAATACAATGGTGAAAAACAAGTTAGGGAACATTAAAAGAGGGGAACAACAATGTGAAAGCATAAAAGAAACAATTGCAAAATTTCGGAAGAAAATAAATAAACATTTAGACCATCTAGAGGAGAAACTTTTTCAAGAAATAGTCACTATGTTGAATGAGGAAAAATCAAAAGCATCAAATTTAATAACTGAACTTGGAGAACAAAAGGTAAAATTGAATAAAATGAAAAGCCAACTACATACAGCCATAACAAAAAGTTCCAAACTCCAATCATTTTTAGAGGTACACCAGATTGAACAACAAATACATCAATGTCAACGATATGTTGAAGATCTTGAAGCTGATGATAAGACCAAAGAATTTGATATCAAACTCAAGCACAATTATGAAATAGATAAGACAATAAGCAATTTTGAATCATTGAAATCCTTTGGAGAGGTTTTTATGGATAAATCCGAAACATCGGTGAAAAGAGAAACAAGTGTGAGGAGAGAAGCACAGGTAAAATCTTTAGAACGATCCAACATATACAACATGACCATGAATATTGAGACAATAACAGAAATCAACATAGAGAAGAGGATCAGTGATATGATTTGTCTGATGGATGGAAGAGTTTTGGTCGTTGAAGAAGATGATAAGATAAACCTATTTACTCCTGATGGCAAATTGGAGAAACAATTAACAATATCCGGTGGAGCCAACAGTGTAACACAGATCAATCAGGACACTATTGCAATGACTTATCATAATGAGAAAGCCATTAAGATCTTCAATTTGGAAAAGGAAATAGTTACCAAAGTTATCACACTAGACAAGGAATGCTGGAGTTTATCATTCTCTGATAATTCTTTGGCTGTTGGTTTGAGTGAAAACAAAATCCGTTTTATAAACCTGGAAGGAGTTACACTGAAGTCAATTCACGGTCGGAGCAAATCCTTACTGGATTTCCTTATTCACTGCAATGACAGAGTAATCTATAGTGACTATAATGGTAATGCCATATACTGTGTTGATGGATCAGGTGCACAGATCTGGAAATATAAACAGGATGGATCTTATCCAAATGGACTTTGTACAGATTATTGTGGAAACATTTTTGTTGTAGATCCGATATCTTATAAAATAACAGCAATATCAAAAGATGGACAGGATAGTAAAGTACTGATCGGTGACGAGGGTGATCTGAAGAATCCTAGATGTATTTGTTTTAATCCGAATCATTTTGAAAATGAGTCATCAGGTTTTATTTGTGATTTTTACGGAACATATTTAGCAAAATTCAATTTATCTTATGTCAACTGAAAGGAGAAACAAGGAAGTGTCTTATTGTCTCTTTTATTTTGTTGTTGTAAAAGATAATAGGTGTTTTGTTCAATGTTCCTTTATAAACTGTAGATTATTCTCGAAATAACTTAAGATACGAAAAATAGCTGTCATAACTTTTAGAGTTGCATTAACTGATAATCTATTGATCGCCGATTTGACTAAAATTTTCATATGTGATTCAATCGATATCGAATTTATTTTGACCAAATTGAACTCAAGTGACTGCTTATAGCGCAATAGTATTTCAATTTTACGCCTTTTCTCTAGAGTGTATATATACCAAAATGGTTTGCCTTTGTTGACATATTTTGATTTGTTTTTATAGAATTTTAGATTATAACACAATGTTGATTGATGTACCCTTCTTTTGACATTTTTACATATGATGTCTGTTTGTTTTGCTCAGACATTGTTGTCATTATAATGGAATTTAACGTGACTCTCATACAAATGGAAGGTTTATCTAAACAACCAGGTTTAACCAACTATTTTCTCCATAAGTGAGTGACTTAGCCGAGTTAAAAACATGACAATAGTTTTCCATTCGAGCTTTTGATTTTGCCATTTGTTTGGGGAATTTCCGTTTTAAAGTTTCCTTGCAGTTCGGTATAGTTGTTATTTTCTTTTTGTGTGTCCTTAATTATTACATTATCTTCAATATCTGTATAAAAATTATATTTCCAAATGTAATGTGTGCTCAAATATTAATAGATATTACACTTTTGTGTGTAAAGTGTAAAAATGCTAAAAACAACAAATTTGAAGAAGATGTCAAAGTAAATTGGATTTTTTTCAACTGTGATTGAAAAAACAAAATTCAAAAACAATTTCAAAACTGTAATAACATTTTTTTGATATTGCTTTTATGGGTCCTTACATTAAATTAAAAAAAAAAAACAAAACAAAATTACATCCTGAAGATAATTCTATATTGACATTAAACAAGGTCATCTCAAGAGAATCAATTAGTAAATGTAAAACAACTGTCATATTCCTGACTGAGTATAACCATTTACTCATGATTTACCATGATTTTATAGCTGCAAAAAAATTACAATTGCTTTTAGTATTTTGTGAAACAAAACTGACAGTGGCAATTATTCATATTTTATTATAGTTAAAATATCATACCAGTCTTGAAAAACTGATTTAATTTATAAAGAAAAAATGGAAAAGGTTTATATACATTGTATATATATGTGTCCCTGGTTAAAATTGGACTTCATGTAATGAATAAGCAATTTTGTAAAAGTTGTTTTATCGTAAATATTGTACAAACATGTCTTATCTTAACCTATGCATATGGTTTATTAGGAATAAAACATATATTCTTTTGACTATTGTTCTCTTTTGATGAATATAATTAGATTTACGTTATGAAAAGAACAACATGCATCTTATTTACTCTTTTGATAATAAGAGTGAAATTTTCAAATGTTTTTAAAGGTTCATTTTTTGAATTATCCTAATGCATTAGCTTATCTTATCTGCATTTTAAAAAACTTTTATGAATTTGTGGTCTTTAATTGGATCTTCGACTTCGTTTTTTGTAAACGAAACGCGCGGGTCTGTCTCAAATATGAAATTTCAATCCTGACATCTATAATGTGTTTAATCTAAAACTAATATTCATTCAATAATACTTGTTCTGATGTCATTATCACGATATAAGACAGAGTCTCGCATTTCCCCATTTCTAAGCCTCATCCTTATGTCGTTGATATGTCAAGCCAATGCACTTTTATTGTCTATATAACACAAGAAAGTATGTATTCAAAATTTAACATCAAAGACATCAAAGTAGGAAAGTGGAATTTGGTCGACGACTCATATGTACTCTCTTAGATGCATCCCATTACATACATTTATACATATATATATATATATATAATTTTACATCACTTGATATATATCTTTACCAATACAAGAATAAGGATATATGGTACAATTGCCAATCAGATTACTACCAACTAGAGGCCAAATAACTAAAATATATGGAACAATTGCCAATCAGATTACTAACAACTAGAGGTCAAATAACTAAAATATATGAAACAATTGCCAATCAGATTACTACCAACTAGAGGCCAAATAACTAAAATATATGCAACAACAGATCATAATAATCAAAGTCTTTTAACAGTGAAATGAGTGACTTGTAGCCACATGGAAGCTTATAGTTCTCAAAAATAAATAACAGGATATTTAACTTTTTAACTTAATTTTCCATCCCTTATTTTTATTAACTATGTATTTGCATTGCATCACAGATCAAATTTATTCGTTCATTGTGTAAATTTGTGTTACTATGTTTCTTGATTGAGTTAAGCCTTCCAATTGATATGTTATAGTGTGTCTTTTTATGTTGTGATGTTAATGGGTTGGTACCATTAAATGTTTAATCCCGTTGCAATGGTTTGCACCTATCCTAAGTCACAAATCTGATGTTCTGTGGTTGTCGTCTGTTTATGTGGTTCATAAGAGTTTCTCGTTTTTATATAGATTAGACCGTTGGTTTTCCCGTTTGAATGGTTTTCCACTAGTAATTTGTGGGGCCCTTTATAGTTTGCTGTTCGTAGTTAGCAAAGGCTCCATGTTGAAAGCTGTATAATACCTATAATGGTTTACTTTTATAAATTGTAGCTCATACCAAATCTTCCCATATCTATTAAACAAATTAACCAAAGATAATCAAGCTTGTAATGTAGGTAAGAGTGATCATATTTCATTGGGAATATATCATACTCCTATAAATGCACCAAAGTTATATCTCATTTAAAAGAGCGACGAAAGATACCAAAGGGACAGTCAAACTCATAAAGGTTAAACAAAGAAAATTCGGTTATGATTAATAGAATATTCATTTTGTATCACTTGTCAATATTATTTCTATCTTATCAATAGTTATCTTATTGGCATTCATACCACATCTGTTTGAACTTTACACAGGTTTGATTAAATTTATAACTACCTATGATAAAATGTAGTCAATGAAAAAAGATTAGATCAGACAAAATGAATAAATCAATCTTTGGTGTGACTGTTATCAGTATGTATAATCGATTTTATTGTACCCAGTATAATGTATAACCTTTAGATATGTATTTAACCTGGATCAGGTATATACATGTTCTGATTAACTTCCTGGTCGGACGACATTTTGAAAAACTGTGAAGGATATGGATTGAAGATGTCATTATAAAGGACTGTTTATACATTAGGAGGTATTTAGTTAATGTGGATATTTGCATTTCACATTTTGAAGAAAAAAACTTTCAAACACTCGATACTGACATTATTTATACTTTTTTTTATTAAATTGGCAGCTCTATTATAATAAGAACACTTTAGGAAACTAAGATTTTAAACTCCCTCAGGCAAAGCTGACCTTGGATGAAATTAGTTATAATGTTAAGGTCCTTTGGGGTCACATAGCTTTCAACTGTTTCAGTTCTTATACATCCTTAGCTTTTTGAATATGCAGGATTGAGAGTTCTTATAGACCAATTTTTCCTGTCTCCTGTGTCCATATTTCTCGCTTCCATTATTTCATTTTCCTAATTTTGACCTTTTTTTATCTTATTATTTAACACCATGTTAAAAAATAAAATAAAATATAAAAAAAATACAAATACAAATGATAAAAAGAAAATATGTGAAATGTCAAAAATAGACACGCAGAGACAGATTATTAGCTCTAGCATTCTTGAAGAAGGTAATCATGAAAAGTTCTTTGGACGCATGATATTAATAAAGTGTTGTTTCATATTTTCTTTTATTAATTTTCTTATCATTATATTCCATAAAGGTTTAACAAATTTTCTCATATCTGAAGAATTTGAAACACAGACTATGTGTTAATATCAACAGCCAAAAGAGACTAAATCCATTCATCAATGGAAATGCAGCAAATTAAAAAAAAAACAATGTTTTTCAAATTTAGCCTCCGAACCTGACATTATCTCTCAATCAAAAAAAATCATAAAATTCTAGGAAAGTTTGACCAAGTTATTAATGTCTTATAAAACTTTAACCCCAAATTATCTTTATGTTAACTGCAAAAAAAAAAGTTGTTTTTACGAAGGGGGAAAAATTTGTATATCGAAACCGGTATGTACAAATTAAGTGCAATAAAATCCTATTGTAAGAAAAATATTTCGGTAAAACAAATGACTTTTATCAGTGTCAATATATAGGTATAATGTCATCAACTATTCGTTAAGCAGGCTTTATAATATATGTTTTGTATATTTTAGGTCATGGCGTCCAGTAAACCTATACAATGTGGACCTTGCCAAGAAGGAAAAGTTCAGACTAAAGCTGACATCTGGTGTAACAACTGTGATGAAGGATTATGTTCAACATGTTCTGGTCATCACAAAAGATCTAAGTTGTCACGTCATCACAAAACTATTGATATTAAAATTCATAAACCCTCTATTCATGCTATCACAACAGTCTGTGACAAACATTATCAACAACTTAATTTGTACTGTACCGGTCATTTAATGCCTTGCTGCGATGAATGCATTTCTACAAGTCATTCAAAATGCACTGGAATAAAAAGTTTAGCTGGTGTGGTGGAGAAAACTAAAATTGAAAAATTTAAAGAATCTTTAGATACAGATATACGTTCCACCTTAGACATCTTGAATAAAATGGTGAAAAACAAATCAGGGAACATCAAAAGAGAAGAACAACAATATGAAAGTATAAAGGAAACAATTGCAATATTTCGAGAGAAAATAAATAACCATTTAGACCATCTGGAGGAGAAACTATGCCACGAAATAGATATCATCTTAAATCAGGAAAAATCAAAAATGTCAAATTTGACAACTGAAATTGAAGAAAAGAAAGGAAAATTAAATGAAATTAAAGATCAACTAAATGCAGTCACAACGAAAAGTTCCAAACTCCACTCATTTCTGGAGGTACATCAGATTGAACAGCAAGTACACCAATGTCAACGATTTGTTGAAGATCTTGAAGATGATGATAGGGCAAAAGAATTAGAGATCAAACTCAAGCATAATGAGGAAATAGATGAGATACTTTGCAAGTTAGAATCATTGGAATCATTAGGAGAAGTTATTGTGGATAAAATCGAAATAGCAGAACAGAACAGAGGAACAAGTATAAGGAGTGGAGCACAAGTAGAATCAGGAGAACAATCTAACATAAACGATATGACCATGAATATAGAGACAAAGATAGAGATAAACATAGAGAAGTTTATCAGTGACATGATTTGTCTGATGGATGGAAGAGTTATAATAATTTATAACACTGATAAAGTTTTCTTACTTACTCCTGATGGAAAACTTGAGAAACAATTTACAATACCTGGTAAAGCAAGGAGTGTAACACAAATCAATCAGGACATTATTGCCATAACTTATTATAATGAGAGAGCCATAAAAATGTTCCATATGGAGAAGGAGACAGTTACTAAAGTAATCAAATTAGACAAAGTATGCTGGGGATTATCATTCTCAAATAATTCTTTTGCTGTAGGTTTGGATAACAGTGAAATCCGTATTATAGACTTGGAAGGAAATACACTGAAGTCAATAGCAGTTCAGAATAAAAACATGTTGGATTTCATTGTTTACTATGATGACAGAGTTATATATACTGACTATAAAGATGAAGCTGTAAACTGTGTTAATGAATCAGGTACACATATCTGGAAATATAAACAGGATTTATCTTTTCCAAGAGGAATTTGTACAGATTCATATGGTAACATTTTTGTTGCAGATTTTGGATCAAGTAGAATAATAGTAATATCAAAAGACGGACAGGATAGTAAAGTACTGATCACTAAAGAGGATGGTCTGAAGAATTCTCTGTGTATTTGTTTTAAACAAAATGAGTTATCAGGGTTTATTTGTGATTACTATGGCAACTATTTAGCAAAAGTCAGTGTATGTTCTGGATAAAATAGACACAGAGAAATATAATGATATTCTTTTAGAGAAGATACAAGGAAGTGTTTATGTTTGTTTTATGGAAAATCAAAAAAGTTTATGTTCTTAATATCTAATTGTACAAAGTTTTCTAAACATAATGGTGAAAATTGAAAATATCTATTCATTACTTTAAATAATTCCATGGTCAGAGGATTTTTTTTAATCTTAATTCGGTGGATTCTTAGAGAGACAAAAAATATGTATACAGTTTTAATAATTCCAAATTGTGAATTCATAAAAATTTGCTTGATTGCAATAATAGACTGTTTTAATTTGATTTGTTTGTAATATAGTTATAACATAAAAAAATCAATAACAAAATTAATTCACTTAAAAAATACAACTTTTGTTTTTTTGTTGTTGGAAAAAGAGATATAGTATAGTTCATGTTTTGTTTAATGTCAAAAATTTGATATGATAACAAATATATTTCCATGTCATATTTTTCCGTTAATCATTATACATTCACAGTAAAAAGAATCTTAATAAAAAAATGATTTAATTTAATAAAAATAGATATCACAATTTTGTATAGTATAGTTTTCTACATTTGAAAATGCCTGTACCAAGTCAGGAATATGACAATTCTTGTCCATTCGTTTTTGATGCGTTTTGTTATTTGATTTTGCCATGTGATTATGGACTTTCCGAATTGATTTTCCTCTGAGTTCAGTATTTTTGTGATTTTCCTTTTTTCTAAAAAAAAAAAAAGGTGTTAACAGTATACTGTAAATAGTATAGACATTTTTGAGATATTTTTATCATTGGAGAAAATTGTGATGGGACAGTTTTTTTTTAAAATAACATCCCATTTCAAATTTTGATAGAATTTTTTTTTGAAGCAGTATTTTAGAAATCGCAGTTACTTTCATTTTTGATCATAATTTAACAATCGCACTAATCAATGCATGCACAAATTTCTGAATACTGTGGATTCATTAATATTCGAGGGATACCAATTTTCATGGAATTTGTGGATAAAGATAAACTAATAATATAGATGTTGCCAATTGTTTATATAATTGCTAATGAGAGTTAATCAAAACCAAGAAATCAAACATACACGTAAATATAATTGTTTTAATCCATATTAGGCACCCACGAAAATAAATGCAAACATTATTTCAATGCAGATAGAATGTTTTTATGAATTCTTGATAATTTGATAACTTGATAAGTTTTTCACAGAGAGATGTGTATCATCTGTATTTAAATTAGACAGTAGCCAAATAATCACCATGAAAATGAGATGTACCAATACTTATGCAACTGCATAAAAAATATCATCAATTTGTCATCAGTGATTCATTATTAAAAGAGGGACGAAAGATACCAAAGGGACAGTCAAACTCATAAATCTAAAACAAACTGACAACGCCATGGCTAAAAATGAAAAAGAAAAACAGAAAAACAATAGTACACATGACACAACATAGAAAACTATAGAATAAACAACACGAACCCCACTAAAAACTAGGGGTGATCTCAGGTGCTCCGGAAGGGTAAGCAGATCCTGCTCCACATGCGGCACCCGTCATGTTGCTTATGTGATAACAAATCCGGTAAATAGTCTAATTCGGTAGGTCACATTCAGGAAAGGGAAGGGGATTGTAGTTACGACGTAAGGAACATATCCGATATCATTTGTGATACGGTTATTCCATAACGGTCAACCAACTCGTGATGGCGTCCGTAAAATTTACGAAGGGATGATTTCAACTTCACCATTTGGAACTCTTGGTTTAATAGCTTCGAGGTGAGCAGCAACCCTCTATCAAGAAAATCATGATAGGAAATGCAAGCATTAAGCTGACAGGGCCAAAGACTACACCTGACCAGCAAGTTTAATTTTCATTTCCCTAACTATGTCACAGGTCTGCATCTTTTAGTGTGAGGTGCAGAAACAAATAATAACAAGAGTGCACACACTGAAATGTCTCGCAATCTTTACCTCCTAGCCATTAATTTTATTTTGATAGTCCAAAACATAAAGTTTTGATACAACTATAACTTAAACTCAACATACACCAAGAAAATGAGAACTAAATGTTTATTGTGAGCCAAGGCTCCATGTTGAAGACCGTACTTTGACCCATAATGTTTTACATTTATAAATTGTGACTTGGATGGAAAGTTGTCTCATTGGCACTCATACCACATCTTCTTATATCTATAAACTGTAAATAAATGTACACCTTACAGTCATTCCATTTATCAAACATGCTTTAAATATAGTTGACCTATTGTACGTCTAACAAACACAATTAACCATGCAAATTAGGTCAAGGTCAGATAAACACTGCCAGACAGACATATACACCTAGAATCATTACATGCTTTAGATATAGTTAAACTATTGCATATCAAAATGAGGTCTTGATCAGGTAATACTTACCAGACAGACATAATAACCTAACCATCATTTTATACATAATAAACAGACCAAAAACAAAAAAAACCCTAACATTTTTTTATAAGATTTATTCAATCAAATTGTATATTTACTTAGATGGTCATCACAAAGACTGGTTTACTGTACCAAGTCAGGAATATGACAGTTGTTGTCCATACGTTTGATATGTTTGAGCTTTTGATAGTGACATTTGATTAGGGACTTCCCGTTTAGAATTTTCTTCTGAGTTCAGTATTTTTATGATTTTACTTTTTACTATCATTTTTAAAGTGCATGACCTTTTTTACAAAATGTGTAGATTATTTAGAAAGCCCATTAAATATCTCTCTGATATCATTTCATTTTTTCATATAATCACATTAACTATGTTAAAGGCAATTTTTAAAAGAAATCAAACGATAGGTTCAAGCCCCCTTCTGTATCTACAAATGATAACAGTAGTAAAATGATATTGTGTATATTAAGACAACTGTTGTAATAAAAACTGATGAAATTTAACCTTACAATATTGTGTGTTCCTGTCTTTGGCAAATACGACTGTTAATATAATCATTATAAGAACAATCATCGTAGAGACAGTCATTCTAAACTTTAAAGGTAAGCTGGGAAAAAAATCATTGCTTGTTAATCTTATAATTTCAGTTATACTTTTTAGTTATCTTTATATATGTAGATGAATGGGTACATAAACTTATCTACATGCAAACTTACATTCTAAGATTCCAACATAATATCATATGCAAGATGAAATTTGGAATTTCTATTTGTATTTTGTGTAACAAATACAGGCAACAGTACAGTAGTATACCGCTGTTCGAAACTCATAAATCGATAGAAAAAAAATCCGGGTTACAAAATAAAACTGAGGGAAACACATTAAATATAAGAGGAGAACAACGACACAACAGAAACACAACATTAAAATGTAACACACACAGAAACGAACTAAGCATAAACAAAATCCGATGAGAACAACAAATATAACATGAAAACTAAATACATGAATTTGGGATAGAAAAGTACCGTGACACGTCTTATAGCAATGTGAATACACATTCAAATATAAGAGGAAACAAACGACACAACAGAAACATAACGTTAAAATGTAACACACACAGAAACGAACTATAATTTAACAATGGCCATTTTCCTGACTTGGTACAAGACATTTTTTAGAGAACAAAAATGGTGGGTTGAACCTGGTTTTGTGGCATGCCAAACCTCCCGCTTTCATGGCAATGTTAAATATAACATTAAAATGAAAACATAACATTACAGGACTACAATTCAAATAAGTAGGTGAACATATAGGACAGAGAAACACACGAATAATAGATAACAAAAGGCACCAGGTAAAAATTAAATACGCCAAAAGTTCGTTTCGTCCACACAAGACTAACCAGTGACACTCAGATGAAAAAAGTTCGAAAGCCAAAAACAAGTACAAAGTTGAACAGCACTGAGGACCAAAAGTTCAAAAAAGTTGTGCACAATACGGCTAGGGTTTTCTGTAAAGGTATATGTTCAAAAGTGCTATTATACATATCAAACACTGTCATTACATATAAGAATGTAAATACTTCAAAGAAAACTTTAAAACTTTTACACTTGTTGAATTATTATTTTCAAAATGTCCCATTTATCTAAGGATGTACAAACTTAATGCTTGTTTTTTTAATTTTTATCAGAAAAAATTTAATCTTCTGATTTTAGCTTTAAAGTGCCAATAGATATCTTGCCACCAACCTCCTACTTTTCTTTTCAAAATGCTATCACATCATTAACATATAGTTTAAAGGTAGCCATTTTTGAATAAAATCCTTATTATTTCTCTTAGTCTTCAAATGTATAAAATTAATTAGAGAGAATATTTATCCAGCCAAACTTTCAATGGATCATATCTCAATTTTAACAAGGACACAAACCTTCCTTTTTACCTGCTTTTAGTTCCATTATATATTTAATATCAATTTTTTACAGTCTTTTAAAAAACTTGTTATTTTGAAACAGAGAATTCCTTAAAGCAGGATTATTATATGACAAAAAACAAACACTCAAAAATCAATGAAAATATATAGGTATATGTTCCCCTGCCAAAATTGAATTTCAGAGCAAAGTTTTTTTTTAATTTAAATATTGTACATAAATGTCTTCTCTATACCTATGTATTTTGTTTATTGGGAATAAAGATAATATATTGAGATCCCTTGGCCACTAAGGCAGATCTCAATCGACTGACCATAACAATCATTGACCACAACTCTGCTTGGTCTAGGGAGGTTAGACTCACTCGGGAAAGGTTTTGGATACGAAAATTAACAACTTTGGCACCAAATGGGATAAATGAAAAGATGTAGTTCGACTCCGTGTAGTGCTTCACATTTAGGTTATATTACTTATTATTACAGCCTCTGTTTCTATTTCTTAACCTTACTCATCTATAAAATAAATTTGTTGAATATACCAATTTAAATTGCTTACTTTTTGAGGGATGTAAAAGTACCAAGCCACGTTCAACTAGTTAACCTTAGTCAAAACTTATTATAATATTTTAACGGCCGTTTGTTTGCGATGTTTAAATACACAGACTCTGTTGCAACTACTCTACTCTGTCAATTTGAAATATTTATAAATTTAGATCGTTCAGTACTGTTTTTATTGACGTAATCGTTCTTGTACCATCATAACTGTCGTTACTGTTAAAGCTATAGAATTGTGCTAGTTCATATCGCACATTATTATTTTTATTTAAAGCATATATGTGAGCTCTCTGTTGTAATTAGCCATATAACCTATGTCATGTTTAACAAATTTTTCGAATGGTGCAAGCGTCGTAACTGATGTACGGTTTGACTTTTTTATTGTATAAATTTCAAGCTTCTTATAGTTTGATCTAAGAAGACTAAATGATGAGTCATTTCTATATATATAAAATGATTGAATAAATAGTCAACAATATGATTTTTTAAATTTAAACTGTAACTCCAGTGCGAAAGCCGGAGTTACTGGACACAAGCTGATCTCAAAAACCCTTTCCATCACAATCATAGACCACAACGAGGGTTGGTCGAAGGTCGCTCGAGAAAGATTTTGTATAAGAAAGTTAAGGACAGTTTCCCCAGAGGGCATAAATGAAAAAAACATAGAATGAGTCATTCATTTTCCTACCATCGCTTGTTTCCAGTAACTCCGGCTTTCGCACTGGAGTTACAGTTTAAATTTAAAAATTCATACCAGTTTAAATTACGAGTAACGATACATGTACACAATAAATAAATTATATAAACGCCTAAAAAAGTGTACACAACAACTCCAAATACAAAAAAAGGTAACTATAAATGTAATTATTTAAAAATATTTCAGATAACAGATACCCTTCGTCAGTCAGATTCTGATGTTAAATGAATCAACTTTAAGTCTTCTTAGATTAAACTTTTACTAAATCTTGAAATTTATACAATGAAAAAGTCAAACCGAACATCAGTTAAGACGCTTGCATCATTCTAAAAATTTGTTAAACATGACATAGGTTATATGGCTTATTACAACAGAGAGCTCACATATATGCTTTAAATACAAATAATAATGTGCGATTTGAACCAGCACAATTCTAAAACTTTATCGGGAACGACAATTATGATGGTATAACATATATATATATATATATATATATAACAAGTCAAAAAGGGTACAACATCGCCATATAATAACTATAAAATGAACAAATATTAGATATATCGGATAAAAGATATCCTTCTTCAATAATAGCACGATGTCAAATGAATCATGTCAATATATGCAACAGAAACTATATATTTAAACCTACCAAACGAATAGCAGTTTAATAATGTGCCAAAATAAGTAAAATTTTATTTATTAAGGTAAAATAATTGAACGTGGCTATAAAAGGCTCAAAATGACAAATGTAAAACAATTTAAACTAGAAAACTAACAGCCTGATTTATGTATAAAATAATGAACAGAAAAAAATAGCCTGAAGAATTTGCAACCTTTAATGTAAAAAAGAAATTGAACTTTTTTTTATCATGTTTATACTTTATAACTAGTGGCAAGATGTTAGGCCACAAACATAAGGTGTCAATATTTTTTTTGTACACCAGATCCGGATTTCGACAATAAATGTCTCTTCAGTGATGTTAGAGATCGAAACGGTATTTGGAAGGCCATATATAAAATTTACCCTCATTTTCAGATAGACTCTTGAATTTTAAGAGTCAATAGAATGAACGGATCATATAAACCGGAGGGGAAATATGATACAAGCCCAAACGAAAAAATATAAATAAGTCTAAATTGAAAACTACGTTCAAACCTATGATTGCGTTGGAT
This sequence comes from Mytilus edulis, assembly GCA_019925275.1. NCBI lineage: Eukaryota > Metazoa > Mollusca > Bivalvia > Mytilida > Mytilidae > Mytilus > Mytilus edulis. The sequence continues at coordinate 123,315,746 of CM034350.1, read as the reverse complement.
AAAAACCGCAATTTTTATGCGTGTGCATGTAAAACAAATTTCGTTGTAGAAGGGTCTAAATACAGCACAAACAACATTTTCCAAAAGACCAAAAAAGTGAGAAAGTATATTTAAATAAAACGAATTTGACTATATACATATATACTTTTATGCTTTATTGATGAAAGTGGCTGGGTTACATTTTAGTGTTATGTAACCCGGATTTGGTTTTTTTTCCTCAATCGGATAATGAATTGCGAACAGCGGAATAGACTGTTGTCTTTATTTAACATGTTTGTGACAGCTCAACCCTACTTCTAGAAAGTAGTGATTCTTAAAACCCTTTAATTGAAGAACCATTTCAAAAACAAAATATGTAAAAATTAACATTTTTCCTAAGATCAACATTTAAACTAAACAATTTGAATATATTGTCTTTAATGGACTAGTATTTTGTATAAAAATTGTAAATTTTTGGATCTCATTCCACATGTTCCATATATTTGTATGAATTTCAAGATTATATATCATGTATATGTGTCACAAAATATGTCACTATTTGTGGTGCTCTGAGCTGTCGTGAATGCAAGATCTTCAGTGTTATTCTCTGGTTAACATGTTGTAATGTACTCTTATATTATTTATTTATGCGTTAACAAGTCTGACTGAAACTGTCTTTTGACAATAACATTTTCTTGGTTCATTTATGAATTTGAAGTGTTTAGGTTTTGTCTATAAGATATGTAAGCAATATGTCAACTTTATTTATTTGCTGTTATAGTGTACATGTTGTTTCAGAGAGTTTATTTGAACACATTTTTACGGTTCATTTTTCAATGTTAAATCAATCAAAATAATATTCTTCAAGCAAACTGTTGAGTGAATAAAAAGATTTTATAAGGTTTTGTTTGATTTAGTATCGGAAAAGAATGAAGTATAGAGCTAGCAATTAACAGTCAATTGAACAATTCATAACTTTAATTCGATTTACATTTACTTGATATGAAAAATAAATCACAAAAAAATATTATATCTGGCAAAATGAATAAATCAATCTTTTAAACAATATATCATACATCACTGGCACAGGCACTTGTTTCTGTCAATGTGGGGTTTACTATCCATACCAGTACAAAAAAACACAAGGTAGCTAACGGAAATTTTCAATGTGTTCGCTTCAACCAATATTTTTTTAATTTCCCTTGATTTTTTCACAAATAAAAGTACACCAGTCTGTCGGTAATTGATTTATCTTTACAATGAAATAACTTTCACGTACCTTGAGAATACCCCTCAAACAGAATAACACACTTCAGATGAGAATTATTGACCTTTTTCCAGACCATTGAATTTGTAAGGACTTAACTTCCGGTAAACTTAGGAAGTTAATATAACTGTGTAATCCCATTGGTCACATTTTTCTGGTTACTGTTAACAACTAGTATAAATAAACAGGTAACCAGATGAATTAAACCAATGGGATTGCACAGTTATATTAACTTCCTAAGTTTACCGCAATCGCAGATCCAGGATTTCATGTTAGGGGGTGTAAAATATTGTTCTGCGTAGCGGAGCATGATATTTCATCCCCAAAAACATGTGATCAAGATTGGTAAATAAGCAACGATCAAGATTGATGAATTAGTAACAAATTATTTAAGATTTCGGTTTAAAAAGGTGTAAACAAGATAATTTGCCGATTAGAGGGAGATGAAAAAAAAATGTGATTAAATGTTCGGAAAAATCAAGATTTCATACTCCATCTGTATTTAATTCAAATTGAAAATTGTAGTTTTTTTTAACTATTTCTGAAAACATTATAGATTTGACAGCAATAAAACAAATACAAAGTAACTTTGTTATTTGTACAACACCCCATTCATATACATTGCCCAAGACCATAAATCTGACCTATTTATATATGTATGCATAACAATTGTGACCTAATTATATATAGTCCAAAGTTTTGGCACAGTCATATATATCTGGACTGTTACTTTGACCTATAATTGTTATTTTTTTTATACATTGTTAATTATATTAAGAGTTGTGTCATAGGAACTCATGCCACATCTTCTTATTTATATAATCTGAAATTCCGGCCGAGTCGTAAATTTAGTTCTAAATTTTCTGGCATATTTCCAAAATTGATTGGCAAAACTGCTAGAAGTGCTAGACAATTATTTTTTTTTTACCAAATTAGGTACCAGGATTATAATTTAATTCGCCAGACGCGCGTTTCGTCTACATAAGACTCATCAGTGACGCTCAGATCAAAATAGTTATAAAGCCAAACAAGTACAAAGTTGAAGAGCATTGAGGACCCAAAATTCCAAAAAGTTATGCCAAATACGGCTAAACACATAAACACATATCATTTTGATTAATGCAATGCATCCTGGGTATAACAATGACATATCCTATGATTAGATCAGTAACGCAAATATTTTCTGTCGGGAAGATTATTCTTTTGGGTGTCATATTGAGTGGTGGTATTTCGTCTGTGACACACTTTTCAAAAAGGATTTAAGATCTTAATATCGCCTTACACCAAAGCTATATATCTTAAAATTGAAATAATGAACCAAAGTATATTTCGCGGGTATTTTCTAGTAGTCTTTATATTTTACAAGTCATAATTTACGGTAAATGTTCATCATGATCATGAAAACGAATAATGTTTACGGATTTGTTGCTATCTTAACACAACTTTTTTTTATTAAATATTCGTTAGCAGAGGGTTCTGACAAAATCAGTTACTATGATCATACACATATTTTATACAGTTACGATTATCTTTCAAATTATTTGTCCATAAGTTACGACTATCTTCTTTTGGAGTTACGATGATCTTCCGTACATTTTCAATGGCTATTATTTCGGTAACAAGGTCACATATGATATTGAAAACAAACGCATACAACAATACCGTTCATATCAACCTAGCGGCTGATTAATTCTTTAAAACAACGCGTGTAGATAGAGAAATTACAAAAATACGATTTTACCGTGTTGGGCTCCGCCACGTTGGGATCACCGTTACTGCAATTACGGTGATCAGTTTAACACCAGTGATATATCATATTTCAGTGTACCCGGTATAATGTATGTCCTGATTAACTTCCTGGTCAGACGATATTTTGAGAAACTGTGTGAAGTAATGGACTGAAGGTGTTAGAAAAAAGGATTTTTAATACATCAGGAGGTATTTGGCTATTGTAGATATATGAATTTCAGATTTAGAAAAAAAAACATTCTTTCTGATATTCTGTACTGACATGATTTATTAAAAAAACACTTGATCATTGAAAATTTGAACACTATTAGTAAACTAAGGTTTAAACCCCTTCAGGCAAAGTTCACCTTAGTTGAATTTATTTACAACCACTGGGTCGATTTTTTCCCCCGAGGGTATCACCAGCCCAGTAGTCAGCACTTCTGTGTTGACTTGAGTTATCATTGATATGTTCATAATAATAAATTATCTGTTAACAAAACATTGAATTTTTGAAATACCAAGGCTTTTCTACCTCAGGAATAGATTACCTTAGCTGTATTTGACAAAACTGTTAGGAATTGTTGGTCCTCAATACTCTTCAACTTCGTACTTTATTTGGCCTTTAAAGTTTTTTTTTATTCGAACGTCACTGATGAGTCTTTTGTAGACGAAACGCGCGTCTGGCGTAAGTGTAAAATTTTAGTCCTGTTCAAACTATGAAATATCTTTGGACGCATAAAATTAATAAAGTGTTGTTTCATAAATTTTGGATATCAATTCATTTTTCATGACATTCAATAAAGGTTTTGAAAAGTCTCTCATATCTAAAGAATTCAACACTATGTGTTAATGTAACCTGCCAAAAAAGATAATGTTCATTCATCAATAAAATGCAATACATTTCTTTTATATTTTTACAGAACCTGACATTATCTCTTAATCCTTAAAAAATCATAAAATTCTAGGAAGGTTTGACCAAGTTCTTTTTTTCAGTATGTCACATTCTGTGGAATATTTCAATGATAATTGTTGTAAAGCTATTAGCAAGGAATAATGATCGAGAAATAGTATAATTAAGTTGTCTGCTGGAATGTTATTGCTGCTACTGTTTTTTTTCTATCTGCTGAACGAAGATTTTCAAAAAGGGGAAATAACTCATTTTTAAAAATTACATCCAGATAAGTTTGAGCATAAAATTTTTAATTTCTGGAATATGTTATATGATAAAAGTACCCTCAATACATCTAAAACAGTTTTTTTCATAGGAAAGGACTATTTTATCATTAAAATTTTAATATAAAATATTTATTTACAAACAGAACCAAAATAAAAGGGAATTTCAGGGTAAATTACAATGACTAGCATTCCTCTATTGGCAATTTTCTGCAACATTTCCCCCAAAAAAAATTTGCAGCAATTGGTTGACAAAACATCCATAATTTTATATTTTATAGTCTTTTATGTAAGGATTTCTGCGTTTTCTGTAAAAGTTGTCAAAGGTACCAGGATTATTATTTAGTACGCCAGACGCGCGTTTCGTCTACATAACACTCATCAGTGATGCTCATATCAAAATATTTATAAAGCCAAACAAGTAAAACGTTGAAGAGCATTGAGGATCCAAAATTTCAAAAAGTTGTACCAAATACAGCTAAGGTAATCTATGCCTGGGATAAGAAAATCCTTAGTGTTTCGAAAAATTTTGAAAACAGGAAATTTAGAAAAATGTCCACATTTATTTATTGATATTCATGTCAACACTGGAGTGTTGACTACTGGGCTGGTGATACCCTCGGGGACGAAACGTCCACCAGCAGTGGCATCGACCCAATGGTGTAAAAGTTATCAAAGGTACCAGGATTATAATTAAGTACGCCAGACGCACGTTTCGTCTAAGACTCATCAGTGACGCTCATATCAAAATATTTATAATAAAAAAATTCTTGAATTTTATTGATTCATTTTTTCACTAAGCATCTAGCAAACTATTAAGATAAAAAAAAAATATGTTCTAACTATGGAATTATTTGAAGTAATGGGTTGTATTTTTTAGAAATGCAACTATATTTTTACCGTCACTTTTAAACCAGATGTAAAAAATCCGATTTTTGTGTTAAATGGACTACCTTATATACCAAAAAACTATTTTTATTCGAAAAATTTGTCAGTTAGCAGTTTAAATGATTGAAATCTTCTCTGATTCCAATGAAAATAATAAAAAATGTTATGCTTTATCTCATTTTTACCGTAAAAGACAATGTTAGCAATTTCACCTTGCTATACTAAAATAAACATATGATGTCACGTTGTTTCCATGGCAACCAGACTACAGATTTTTTTTAAGTTTGATTGTTAATTTGGACCATTTAAACTTTTAAAAAAAAAGTAATCGAAAAAAAAATAATCTGGCCAAAATTTTTGCAAAATGATGAAATAGATAAGACAATAAACAAGTTAGAATCATTGGAAATCTTAGGAGAAGTTTTTGTGGATAAAACCGAAATATCGGTGAACATAAAACCAAATGTGAGGAGAGAAGCGCAAGCAGAATCACAAGAGCAATTCAACGTAAATAATATAACAATGAATATTGAGACAAAGATACAGTTAAACATGAAGGAGGTAAGTGACATGATTTGTCTGATAGATGGGAGAGTTATAGTAGTTGGAAATTTAGGTAAACTTAACCTACTCACTTCTGATGGCAAACTCGAGAAACAATAAACAATATCTGGTAATGCCTGGAGTGCAATAAAAATCAATCCGAACTCATTTGCTATAACTTATCCGTTAGAGAAAGTCATTAAAGTTTTCAATATGGAAAAGGAAACAGTTACTAAAGTAATCACATTAGACAAAGTATGCTATGGACTATCATTCTGGAATAATTCTCTGGTTGTAGGTTTGGATGGAAATGAAATTCGTATTATAGATTTGAAGGGAAATAAAGTGAAGTTAAAACCAGTTCCGAGGGAATCCTTATTGGAATATTTTGCACTCTGTAATGACAAAATTATCTATAGTGACTATGCTAGTAAAGCAATATACTGTGTCGATGAATCATGTACACAGATCTGGGAATATAAACAGAATTTATCTTTTTCAAGAGGACTTTGTACAGATTCCTATGGTAACATCTTTGTTGCAGACTTTATATCGGATAGAATAACAGTAATATAGAAAGATGGAAAGGATAGTAAAGTACTGATCAGTAAAAAGGATGGTCTTAAGAATCCTCAATGTATTTGTTTTAATCACAATGAAGTCTTCATGTTTTATTTGTGATTACTATGGAAAATATTTAGCAAAATTCAATTTATCTTGTGGATGAAATACATACAGATATTTTTATGATATTACTTCAGAGGAGACACAAGGAAGTGTATAGTTTTATCGTTGCTGTCGATCAAAATTATAGTTCGAAAATAAACTGTACAGTATTATAAAATTAACTATGGAATTTAAATAAATAATACAACCCATTACTTCAAATAATTCCATAGTTAGAACATATTTTTTAATCTTAATAGTTTGCTAGATGCTTAGTGAAAAAATGAATCAATAAAATCCAAGATTTTTTAAATTTTTTATGAAAAAAAGTTAAACTTAGTATAGTTAATGTTTTCTTTATTGTCTCAAAATTGATATGATGACACTTATAATTCAGGGATTTTTTTCCCTTTATCATTATAAAATCATTGTTAAAATTACATTAATACAATTGTTTTTTTTAATTTTTCAATAGAGAATAATTATAGATATAACAATTCTGTTGCTAAATTGTAAAGCAGCTCATTACAATGGATCAAAACTGTAGCAAATTCAGAAATGTTGTAATATTGGACAAAAATTGTTATTGGACAGATTTTGTAAAATATATATCCTCAATTTAAATTTATAGCATTATGTGAATGCAGAATTTGTAGAAATTACAACAATTATTTTTCATTTTTCAATACTGTGGATTCATTAATTTTCTTTAAATATCAATTTTTCGTGGAATTCCTAGGAATAGAAACCCAACGAACTTCAATGTTCAGCAAAATGCTTATTGTATATATGCTTATATGCAGAGTAAGACTAAAATGGAATGACCTGCTTTTAATTTAACTACTCAGCCTCTCAAGATCCTTTGTCGCTCGTCTGTAAATGTAAAGAAAAATTCTATGATCCGGCGGAAGAAAATGTACAGTAATTGTTGGTTTTTTTTCATCCGGAGGAAAATATTTCACTATGATGAATTTTCCATTGCCATGAAATTCTACCTGGTATGTTAAAATATAGAATAGTTAATAAAAAAACTTAATCTTTGCAAATACTATGGAATCATAATAGTGTATCTGAATATAAGAGAAATTAGTAAATAAAAAAAAAACAATAAATGTATTATACTAAATGTATGATACTAAACACCTAACGGGAAGGATTGTGCCTGATGTTCATATGATGAAATCATAATCTTTCAGTCAGTTTAATTGAAGTCTGGAGCTGGCATGTCAGTTAACTGCTAGTAGTCTGTTGTTATTTATTTATTATTGTCATTTTGTTTATTTTCTTTGGTTACATCTTCTGACATCAGACTCGGACTTCTCTTGAACTGAATTTTAATGTGCGTATTGTTATGCGTTTACTTTTCTACATTGGCTAGAGGTATAGGGGGGGGGGGGGTTGAGATCTCACAAACATGTTTAACCCCGCAGCATTTTTGCGCCTGTCCCAAGTCAGGAGCCTCTGGCCTTTGTTAGTCTTGTATTATTTTAATTTTAGTTTCTTGTGTACAATTTGGAAATTAGTATGGCGTTCATTATCACTGAACTAGTATATATTTGTTTAGGGGCCAGTTGAAGGACGCTTCCGGGTGCGGAAATTTCTCGCTACATTGAAGACCTGTTGGTGACCTTCTGCTGTTGTTTTTTTTTTCTATGGTAGCTACTTCAGAAAACGACCTCCTTTCGTAAAGAGCATAAGGTAGGGTAGATAACTCCAGGAAAAAAATGACTTTAAAATTGCTTAGGTCATCACTCTTATCACGCACGGGAATCACGACGGTTGGTTATACCTATTATCATTTATGAACAACTTATTTTGACTTGAAAGGATATTGCATGACGATAATATAAAACAATATTAAAATAAATACAGGTAAAAATTATTTTTGAAGCATGTTATTTGAGAAAAAGCAATTTCTCATGGAGAGTTTTTGCGGAAGAAGGTAGGATTTTTTTTTAAAGTTCAAAAAATGTAATAAAGAATTGATTATACCTGAAAGTACCTTTATTTTTCGAATATATAGGGATCAATCATGCTTTGAAGTAATAATTTTGACCAAAAAATGGTGTGTTAGTATGTGGGGAAAAAAATTCATTTTGAGTATGAAATTTTTGTCCCCTGAATCTATAGTCATTATTTTTTTTAATTTTTTTCCAAAGAAATGATAAAGCTTGCACATAAGTCTTTTATGGAGAATATCATTCAATGATGAAATCCTGTTTTGAAAATTGTATATAAAAACTTTGATATTGACAAAAGGAGGGAAAAGTGGTGGGGTGGGGTGGGGGGGGGGGGGTAGTCATTCAAAACCTAGCTGTCACCCTTAACTCATAATGAGGTCTCTGATTACAATCTTTTCTTTTACCTTACAGATAATCAAATATGATTAACCTAATTGTAAGCTTTGCCTAAGGGTCACATAGATATATCTATGCAGCAATCAAGGATCAATATCAATGAGTATCATGAGTACAATTCAAACCCATGATCAATTGTCCTAATTGTTTAATGATTTATGTAAAACTAAATGTTCAATTTTCCATAGGCTTAGGCATAATATTACTAACTAGATACATGTAGTGATGTGCATGTATATTGCAACAATTGACAACCTCATAAGTCATGACATACTGTAAATTTTTGATATACATGTACTGCAACAAATTACAACCTTATGTACTGTAAATATATAATGCAACAGATGACAACCAGAGTAAAACATTTATTAATTATATACAGAATCACTGACGCATGACCAGAGCAGGACCCCTCTGAGGCAGTCAGTGGGCGCAACAGATAAAATTAGTTGATCTGCCACTTACAACTTCATGTAATGTACATCTGTATACTGCAGCAAATGATACAAAATGGAATTTTTTCTCTACACATCACATTTAACAACACACTCACATTTGCTTAAACTAAATGAATGCATTTCTCTAAACATTATTGATGTATTGCCATTATCATGATTATGCACTTTTCTTTTGAACTTTTAGTCCAATAAATCACATAGAGATAACACATGTTATTGCAAGTGTAATATGACTGTAATATTTTTTCTGTCTATAAAGAATTAACATAGAAAATTTGGTGCACACTGAATAACGCTCATAGCTGGTTATTTGACAGTGTGCACCACATTTTTTATGTTATTTCGAATAGACAGAAAAAATATTACAGTCATTTTTTAAATGTACAAATACATGTAACATACAAATACATTTTAAAGTACTTTTTTTTAGGACACCATTTGTCACAGTTTGGCCACATAGACATACTGCATCATATACTAGTTATTAATACCATACTTTTAATAATAATACTGATTCAGTATTGTTTATATATTTGACCTCATTGTAAAGGTAAGTAACAATATTACACACTGTAGCTTGTACATCATGTACAGGTTGTAAGCTCTTGAACATGTATTGAATTTATATAATGAATATTGAGATGTTGTGCTTGTCACTTTTTAGTTAACCATCAACATAACAAAAACAATCACAAATAACAATACAGAAGAAGATGAAATATGTCATGTTTATACTTCTAAAGAGACTGCTTTCATACATCATATAAATTCATAGAATTATTTCCCTTGAAAAAAATGCATGTTGATATTTTTTAATATAGGAAGAGACATAAACTTTTAATAACTAATATGTGGAAAACATTCATCTATTTTGGTGGATTTAACATGTTATATGGACAATGACTTTATAGGCTGTTCTCTGTAGGATTAAGAACAGTTATTGTTTTTTTTATAATCTAAAGCCAGCATGCATGGTTTAATGTATATGTTGTGAACATTATTTCTAAACAACGTTGTACAGTTTCCCGGATTTTGCAAGCTGATGACGTTGATGAGTACTTTTGTTTTGGAGACGTTAGACACGGGGTGTGGTGAAGTAAGGACACGAAAAGAAAGGATTTTATAGTATGCTGTATTGAAGTGGTTTATAGAATATAGAGCTCCAGTGATTTAATACATCGGTCTGGCTTGTTATTATTCGTATATATTCAAATGAGCAATCCTTGGACATACTCTTAACTTTTCCGTCAGAAGAACTGTTCCATAGCATAGCATATATTTACGGACTTTATTCAGATTACTATTAAGTATTCAGGAACTGTGACATTTTATACCGATTTGTGATCATAATTTTATATGTGTTAATTAAATCATCATTTTCTACAACTTTCTCCGTTATCTCAAATATTTGTAGCTGAACATTATAATTCTATTTTTGATATTTGTTTATGAAAAGAATCCACCGCTCGGACATTCCTCTTTTCATAACACTGGTGGCAGCGAACTTACCTACGTTTTGTGACAAGTAAATTGTGTTTTTAAATAAGATAAGAATAACGTTGGATTGAAGTATTTGAATACTGTATAGAAAGTTACCGTGTGCAGTATGAAGTGTGGATTTTACTGAAGCAAAAGACAACCGATTTTTTCAAAAAGAGGAGGAAATTGATATAAAAACAATGACAGATTCATATTCTCTTCAATTTGATGGAACAGGTTCATTTGAGGGATTTTGGATGCAGTTTTCAATTTATGCAGAACGTAATTGCTGGGACAATTATGACAAGGTTTGTTATTTTTTAATTGCATTGAGGAACCAAGCGTTAGAATACTCAGCACACTTGCCTATTGATATTCGTACTAATATTGAGAAACTGTATTCTTCTATGAAATGGCGATTTGGGGATAATGAAACACCCGGGATGTGCCGACTTAGACTGAGAAATGTGTCAAAATCGGAAGATGAATCTATTCAGGAATATGTTTGTAGAGTTGAGATTATGGTAAGGAAATCGTTTCCTGGAATAGACAATAATTTGTTGGTAAAGCTCACTACAGAATATGCTTTATCGGGATATACTGATTCCAGCGTAGCGTTGAATGTAATGATTAAGCAACCTGTCAACATTGGCGAGATTATAGAGGAAATGTATTGGCAGGAACTTTGTAAAGAGACTTTTCGTAAAGATACAGGGAATTCAAAACAACATGAAAATTTAAATAGTGACTTTTGTAAAAGAACGTGTGAAACCACGGATTTGCATTGTGTTTCGTCCATTAAGAAAGTGAGGACTTCTGTGAAGAAAATAAAGTGTTCAAAATGCAAAGAGAGAGGACATGTTAGACGGACATGCCCTAAAATAAAATTAATAGACCTGGTGACTGTTGGAAATCGTTTGAGGAAATGTATAAACAAACCAGAGATGAGAGACAAAGAACTGACATCTGGCAATATATTTAGTAAGGAATTGTGTTGTGCTAATGTAAAACGTTTGAAAGCATGTACTAAGAAATTCAAAATTCTTGATTCTAAACAGTCAGCCAATAGAATTAGGAGACATGGAGTTTGTTGTTTGTAGTATTACGATTATTATACATACGTGGTCTGATGAACTGTTATTTATTTCGAGGACGAAATTGTTTTAAAAAGGAGGGCAGTGTTGTGAACATTATTTCTAAACAACGTTGTACAGTTTCCCGGATTTTGCAAGCTGATGACGTTGATGAGTACTTTTGTTTTGGAGACGTTAGACACGGGGTGTGGTGAAGTAAGGACACGAAAAGAAAGGATTTTATAGTATGCTGTATTGAAGTGGTTTATAGAATATAGAGCTCCAGTGATTTAATACATCGGTCTGGCTTGTTATTATTCGTATATATTCAAATGAGCAATCCTTGGACATACTCTTAACTTTTCCGTCAGAAGAACTGTTCCATAGCATAGCATATATTTACGGACTTTATTCAGATTACTATTAAGTATTCAGGAACTGTGACATTTTATACCGATTTGTGATCATAATTTTATATGTGTTAATTAAATCATCATTTTCTACAACTTTCTCCGTTATCTCAAATATTTGTAGCTGAACATTATAATTCTATTTTTGATATTTGTTTATGAAAAGAATCCACCGCTCGGACATTCCTCTTTTCATAACATATAACTGCTGTTTTCTTTTCACATCACAACTGTAGAATACATGTAAATTAAATAATTCTAAGAATCAAATTGAATTATTTTAAGAATCATATTGAATTATTTTAAGAATCAAGTTAAATAATTTCAACAATCAATCTTAACAAAAAATCAATAATTTGTTTTGGTCATTTGTTTATCTTCTTTTCTGTTGTTATGAAGTTACAAACTGTTTCTTTTTTTTTTATTTTAAGAAATTAATTTTTAAAACAGACTATAGTGTATTTTGATTAATGATTGACAGTAAGTAGTAAAAAATAAGCAAGAGTTACCTCTCTTTGATAAGTTATTTTTTTTTGGGAAATACCTTATGTTACTATATTTCAAACCATTAATATGAAGCTAAAAATACTCTCCAATCAGAAAGCACTATTCTAGCATTAAAAGTGAAGGACCCCTGGTGTCAATTTTGTGTAGGAAGTTCAGTTTCAGTGATTTTGATTTTTTATTTTGAAGTAGCTATCTATGGTCGGGTTGTTGTCTCTTTGGCACATTCCCCATTTCCATTCTCAATTTTATTATAATAGGAAATAATTTCACAGATTATAATTCAAAATAATATCCTGAAATATTAAAGTAAATATGATTCTTTTAAAAGAACAATTTTCAAGAAACATATGAAACAAAACCAGAAGTAATTTCATAGATCTTAATTGTGAAATAATATCATGATCAATTTAATATCAAATAAGGTAAGTGAAATACAGGTACATGAAAAAGTGAGTTGTTTTCAGATCTCAGTACAAAAAAGTGAAGGTAAAAATATAGTTGCATTACTACAGTTAAAAATAATGTCCCAATTCAAATGCATTGATCGTCAAAAAAAAAATGGGGTCCAAACCAGGGAAACTTTCCCCTGGATCTGTATAGCTGAACGATGCAAAAAGTCTGCATAGAGAAAAAAAAGTGTTTCCGCAATATTAATTATGTAAATTATAAAAAGCAAGGGTCTGAGGACAGAGATGTAGTTGTTGATAATGTGGAAAATAGATGAATAATAGCATATTAATATATAGGAACAAAAAACAATTTAAACATCTGGATAGTATTTACCGGTGAAATATTTTCTGTCTTATTAAATCATGTTTTAATTCGTCGTTTTATACAAATGAATATAAAAAATTAGGAGTAAAGGAATATTTACGAAGGAATGATTTCAACTTCACCATTTGGAACTCTTGGTTTAATAGCGTCCTTGTGAGCAGCAACCCTCTATCAAGAACGTCATGATAGGAAATACAAGCACGGAATATTATATCAATTGGGAGATACATACTCCGTATGCAGGTGCTGCTGGAATGTTGCTACTTAGAAATGGAAAGTTCACAATTGGAAAGCTGAAATCATCTCTTTTGTCGTAAAGTTTTGTTTTCAACCGACCCTCATTGTCAATTTCTATATGTAAATCAAGATATGAGACAGACTTAACTGTATCTGTAACATATCTGTGGTATCCTTTATCTCGTGTTCGATGGGATAGATGCGTTAAACATAGTCACCTAATTTTAAATTATTTAGTGAGAGAACATCATTTATATAGCGGAAAGTAAAGTCAAAGGATATTGCTAACTTCTTCCTAAGAAGGTCCTGTACAGTCCTAGATCCATGCACAAGAAAGTGAAAATTTCATATCTTCTCTCAATTATAAAATTGTTAAGAAGGGCTATAAATCTGTTATTTTATACTGATAGGGCGACCGATAATATTACTTAATAAACAGATGTTTCACACACAAAATTGTTAAACTTGAATTTTTTTTAGGAAAATGCACAGGCACATGTGGATTACCCCCCCCCCCCCCCCTATTTTTTATTTTAAATTTTGATGTGTTTTATTTTTATTTTGGAAATATTCTTTGATGTTGCTTATCCTGACTTTCACGATTTATGAAAACTACTTATTTTTATATATGGTTTTTAAAAGTTTCTAACAATAATAATAATAATTCTAATATTGCAATTGATTGAAGAAAAACAAATTGTGAAAATATCTAAATCACATATAATGAAAAAAAATGATTGGTATCGGTATTTAGTATTTCATTTTTATCCATTCTTGCAACAATTGTCACCTGTAAATTTAGAGAGAAACCATGTGGTATCTGTGAACTAACATAATATAATTGATGTGACAGTTTAATTTAAAAATATGGTGTTTTCTAAGTGGTGCAGGAGATAAGTTTTTATTCAACATCATTTTGATGCAAATTCTTGGGCTTAGATCGTAGACTGTGTATGAAGTCAGCCTCAAAATAATAAAAAAAACAAGTCGGCAAGAAGAGGGACACAATTGGTTCCCATTGGAATACCGGACAGTCTGTTCAAAAACACGTCCTCCGAACGTGACGAATATTTTGTCAAATAAGAAATTAAGCATCTTAAGAATGTCCGATTCAGAGATTTTTTTTGTTTGAAACAGAGTGATCCTTTACAAAGTATGATTTATCCCTCCCTAAGACAAGATACTTGTATCTACGTTGGCCATTCTTTTTTATGAAACAAAGTAATACCAACTCTTTCAATGTGTCTTTTAGTTTGGAATGTGGAATACTTGTGTAAAGAGTAGAAAAGTCAAATGTTTTAATACTGTTACAAGATGAAAGAGAGTTAGATTGTATGTACTCTAAAAGATCTTTGGAATTTTTAAGTATCCACATCTTTACTTGCTGATAAAATAGATGTTAATAATTTAGAAAGAGGTTTCGTGGAGCACTTGGAAGACCCAGCAATATACCGTTGTTTGTAAGGACACTTATGTAGTTTAGGTATCCAATACAGTGATGGAAGATCCAGTTCTTCATCTTTGGTTGAAATACCAAAGGAACAAAGAACAGACCTATGATTATCCAGGATTTCCTCTTTGGTAAGTGTCGTGAGGGTATATGTTGAGTTTCCAAGTGAATTGTCTATACCTAATTCGTTTATCAAGCAATTAATGTAGTGACTTTTACAGACAAAAACGATGTTATTTGGGGCTTTGTCTGCGGGGACAACAACATATTTATCATGGAGGTCGGATAAGTGTTTAGCAACATTTGGGTCTTTAAAGATTTCTTAATTCTGATTTGTATTAACGACCTCACTGCCTTAATCCATTCGGATAGAGTGTCTACGTCTTCCTTTTCACGTTTAACCCATTGCCTGGCATAATCCTCGACTGAATCCATCAAAATTTTAAAGTTGTATTTCCAATTGATGGATTTAGACTCACGACATTTCGGACCTTTCGATAACACATTTCGTAGAGAAGTGTTATTAACAATGTTAAGGTCACCGGTAATAACGTGGTCAGCAGGATTATATGTGAATTGGGAACTAGCAAAAGTGCAATCAGGAGGTTTAGACTTGAAGTCGTCAATATCGAGATTCTGCAAAACTCGTTTGTAATTGAAAATTTTAGTTGCAATAGGTTTGGTATAGGTATAAGAAATTATTGGTACAGACTGGTCTTTGAAATAAGGAGGTATTTTCGATTGAACTAATTTATGATGAAGGATATTGCCTAGGTTGACGCCATCGAGACCTTTGTTGGCAAAGGAAATATTTAGAAAAGATCTTTTCTCTTTTTCGTCTTTTCCAATGCGAACTGGCTTGAAAAGTCTGTAACTTGCAATATCCGAAATTATAGCTTGAAGTTTGTATTGGTTTGAATGAGGGTTTGTAACGGTGGATTCCAAACATAAATTGAACAGAGAATGAAGTTTTGAAAGGGGTAATGAATAAACTTTCGTGCGAATGTGATGAATACCTAACGGCTTTTGTATGAATGGCAGCAAGTCATTAATAGAGACATCATGCAGAGAAGGTGATGTATAATGACGATGACCATGACTGCGTCTACGTCGAGGAGTCGAGTTGAAAATATTCATCACATTCACCGAGTTACACGAAGGACTAGATAGAATACCTATACCATCAATTTTGTCATTGCAGCCATACGGTGTTGCAGTTCCCAATTGTCTAATCCAGCAGTCGTTGAAAGATTAGGATTGTTAGAGTTATTGTATATCTTTTCGATAATGCGAACTGTCATAGAAACTATGGAATGATCGGGCTGATTGAAATGCTGGTATAGAATGTCGTTAGCATTGAGGTTAATGTCTGATCTATGACCGCACATACGTTTGTTTAGCCTTTCGTTTCACCGACGTATACCAATCCGCAAAGGTTACACTCTAATCCGTAGACGACATTTATCGATTTACAATTCAGATCATCGTAACTTCTGGTAAAATATGACTTCTTGGTCAAATTGCTAGTGAATTCAGCATCTGTAATTAAAATAGCAGCCTTTGGTCTCACATTTTGAAATGCGACAGTGTTGTACTGTGTCATCAAAAACCAAAATGTCTTTAAGGAGAACTGAACATGGCTGTATATGGGTAATATTGCTATTGTCACTAGGACGATGATCTGAATGAGTCATGTTTGGGATATTTGTCATATATGGTGATGAGGAGACACCTGCCATATCAGACGACACCGTGTCCATGGTGACGTCTGTTTCGGACCTTTTTATACTGGGCGACGTCCGAGCCAGTTTCCTGTTTGATCTTCGTAAGTTCATGCAATTGTAGTTTTGCTACTGGGTGGATGATGTCCTCGGGGACAAAATGTCCACCAGCAGAGACATCGACCCAGTGGTAATAAAAGAGGGACGAAAGATACCAAAGGGACAGTCAAACTCATAAATCTAAAACAAACTGACAACGCCATGGCTAAAAATGAAAAAGACAAACAGAAACAATAGTACACATGACACAACATAGAAAACTAAAGAATAAACAACACGAACACCACAAAAAACTAGGGGTGATCTCAGGTGCTCCGGAAGGGTAAGCAGATCCTGCTCGACATGTGGCACCCGTCGTGTTGCTTATGTGATTACAAATCTGGTAAATTGTCTACTTCGGTAGGTCACATTCATGAAAGGGAAGGGGGTTGTAGTTACGACGTAAGGAACATATCCGATATCATTTGTGAAACGGTTATTCCATAACGGTCAACCAACTCGTGATGGCGTCCGTAAATTTACGAAGGAATGATTTCAACTTCACCATTTTGAACTCTTGGTTTAATAGCTTCCTTGTTAGCAGTAACCCTCTATCAAGAAAATCATGATAGGAAATGCAAGCACGGGAATATCGTATCAATTTGGGAGATATATACCCCGTATGCAGGTGCTGCTGGAAAGTTGCTTCTTAGAAATGAAAAGTTCACAATTGGAAAGCTGAAATCATCTCTTGTGTCGTAAAGTTTTGTTTTCAACCGACCCTCATTGTCAATTTCTAGATGTAAGTCAAGATATGAAGTCGACTTAACTGTATCTGTAGAATCCTTTATCTCCAATTCGATGGGATAGATGCGTTCCACATAGTCACCAAATTTTGAATTGTTTAGTGAAAGAACGTCATCTATATAGCGGAAAGTAGAGTTAAAGGATATTGCTAACTTCTTATCTTTCTTTCTAAGGAGTTCCTGCATGAATTCAGCCTCATAATAATAAAGAAACAAGTCGACAAGTAGAGGGGCACAGTTTGTTCCCATTGGGATGCCGACAGTCTGTTGAAAAACACGTCCTCCAAACGTTACAAATATGTTGTCAATCAAGAAATCAAGCATCTTGATAATATCGGTTTCAGAGAATTTTTTGTTTGAATCAAAGTGATTCTTTACAAAGTATGATTTATCCCTCCCTAAGACAAGATACTTGTATCTACGTTGGCCATTCTTTTTTATGAAGCAAAGTAATACCAACTCTTTCAATTTGTCTTTTAATTTGGAATGTGGAATACTTGTGTAAAGAGTAGAAAAGTCAAATGTTTTAATACTGTTACAAGATGAAAGAGAGTTAGATTGTATGTACTCTAAAAGATCTTTGGAATTTTTAAGTATCCACATCTGATTCACGCCACCTCTAGAATAGGCAGTTTCACAATAACTTAAAAGCCCGTCTTTGATTGCTGATAAAATAAATGGTAATAATTTAGAAAGAGGTTTCGTGGAGCACTTGGAAGACCCAGCAATATACCGTTGTTTGTAAGAACACTTATGTAGTTTAGGTATCCAATACAGTGATGGAAGATCCAGTTCTTCATCTTTGGTTGAAATACCAAAGGAACAAAGAACAGACCTATGATTATCCAGGATTTCCTCTTTGGTAAGTGTCGTGAGGGTATATGTTGAGTTTCCAAGTGAATTGTCTATACCTAATTCGTTTATCAAGCAATTAATGTAGTGACTTTTACAGACAAAAACGATGTTATTTGGGGCTTTGTCTGCGGGGACAACAACATATTTATCATGGAGGTCGGATAAGTGTTTAGCAACATTTGGGTCTTTAAAGATTGACGTAGCATGGGCATTGATGGACCCATTCAGTTTCTTAATTCTGATTTGCATTAACGACCTCACTGCCTTAATCCATTCGGATAGAGTGTCTACGTCGTCCTTTTCACGTTTAGCCCATTGCCTGGCATAATCCTCGACTGAATCCATCAAAATTTTAAAGTTGTATTTCCAATTGATGGATTTAGGCTCACGATATTTCGGACCTTTCGATAACACATTTCGTAGAGAAGTGTTATTAACAATGTTAAGGTCACCGGTAATAACGTGGCTAGCAGGATTATATGTGAATTGTGAACTAGCACAAGTGCAATCAGGAGGTTTAGACTTGAAGTCGTCAAAATCGCATGAAAGAAATAATCCACAATGCTTTTAACATAAAATTGGTAGCATACGCTATAAATTTATTACTTTGGGATATCATAAGGCATATTTTGTTAATAGTGAAAAACAAAAAAGTAAAACTTGCTACACAGAAGAACATGTGATCAGTATCTGGAGTTTCTTATCGACAACATATTTGTTGAGTTTGGAGGTAGGCTTTTTCAACAAATTGTCGGCATTCCTATGGAAACGAACTGTGCGCCTCTCCTTGCCGCCCTCTTTTTATTTTCATATGAATCGGAGTTCCTTCAGACACTTGTCAAAAATAAGAAGATCAAAGAAGCCAGATTATTTAATTTCACTTTCAGATATATTGATGATGTTCTTTCCATAAACAATCCGAACTTTTCTGATTGATTTCCATTAATATATCCCCCAGAACTAGAAATTAAAGAAACAACAGACACGGCTTCCTCCGCCTCATTTTTAGACTTTTATCTCGAATTTGACATACACAGTCATCTCAGTATCAGAATCTATGACAAACGAGACGATTTTAATTTTGAAATTATAAATTTTCCCTACCTTAGTAGCAATATACCAACTTCACCTGCAATTGGGTATACATTTCCCAACTTATTCGATATTCAAGAGCTTGCAGCTCTTACTCAGACTTTGTAAAACGTCACCAGTGTCTGAGCAGAAATTTGATGAACCAGGGGTCTTGATGTATAGATTCTGCGTACTGATGTTGTGTATCATCTTAACAACGTGTTATATTGTTCTTTCATTTGTCTTTGTCCTGTTAATATAACTTTAACTGTTTGGATTGTTCTCTATGATATCCATTTGACATGTTGACGTGGCTCGTTACTTCTACTTCCCGTCAATATGTTTGTGTAATCATTCATTTTTGCTGGTGTTTTTTGTATATGCGACTTTTTGTGTTTTTTTTGGTTCTTATAACGTGACTCTGTACTTTATAAAGATCCCATCAGTATGTTATTGTTGTATTATATGTCATTATGTTATATTTCTATTATAAATTGAGAAATACGTTGAACCACACACGTCAACATTATGTAATCGCTTAGTGGTATTAACAATTTGTGGATTCTTATCAAATCTAAAGAACTTCTGGACTATCTTAAATCTCGGTCTATTTCTGAAATAAATTCTATGATACATTTGATTTTTAAACCCTGTATGCCAACATTGCCCATGTGAAATTATAAATTATTTTTGTATACACATTGGACGACAAAATTTCTTCCTGTTTGACGTATAAATTTTCTGACGTCAGACATGCGAAGCATTGACTGTGTTTTGATTTGATAGATGCTTTTGTGTTTTTTGTAAAATTGTAACACAGCGATGACTGATGTACCCATATTTTGACTATTTTATTTATGTCTGTTTAGTTCACGCATCGTTGTAAATATAACGGAATTTGATGAGACTGTCGTACAAAGTGAGAGGTTTAGCGCTATAAACCAGGTTCAATCCAACATTTTCTACATTCGAAAATGCCTGTACCAATTCAGGAATACGACAGTTGTTGTCCATTCGTTTTTGATGTATTTTGTCATTTGATTTTGCCATGTGATTAGGGACTTTCCGATTTTATGATCCTCGGAGTTCAGTATTTTTGTGATTTTACTTTTTTTTTTTGCAACATTTGGGTCTTTAAAGATTGAGGTAGCATGGGCATTGAAAGACCCATTCAGCTTCTTAATTCTGATTTGTATCAATGACCTCACTGCCGTAATCCATTCGGAAAGAGTGTCTACATCTTCCTTCTCGCGCTTAGCCCATTGCCTGGCACAATCCTCGAATGAATTCATCAAAATTTTGAAGTTGTAATTCCAATTGATGGATTTAGGCTCACGATTTTCGGACCTTTCGATAACACATTTCGCAGGAAAATGTTATTGACAATGTTGAGATCACCGGTAATAACGTTGCCAGCCGGATTATATGTGAAATGGGAACTAGCACAAGTGCAATCAGGAGGTTTAGACTTGAATTCGTCAATAGTGAGATCTGTCAAAACGTGTTTGTATTTGAAAATTTTAGTTGCAATAGGTTTGGTATAGGTATAAGAAATGATTGGTACAGACTGATTTGTGAAATAAGGAGGTACTTTCGACTGAACTAATTTATGATGAAGGATATTGCCTAAATTGACGCCATCGAGACCTTTGTTGGCAAAGTAAAGATAAAGAAAAGATCTTTTCTCTTTTTCATCTTTTCCAATGCGAACTGGCTTGAAAAGTCTGTGACTTGCAATATCCGAAATGATAGCTGTAATTTAGATTCATTTTTTTTTTTTGCTTTTGTGCAATACACAATGTTGTTGAGAATTGACCCCACCCCCTAATAAACACTTTTTACCCCCCTTGGTATTCCAAAAAAAAATATTCCAACAAATTTTCTTTCCAAATCATGAAATCTTGAGAGCAAATTGCCCCCCCCCCCCCCTCAATATAATTATCTCAATTCAAATTTTCAATTGAGTTTTTAACCATAATAATCCATTTAAATACATCATAAAAGTCTTAAAATAGAAAATGACATACAAAATCATGGCTAGTCATCAGCATTTTAAAAATAGTAACTTCTTAAAATAAATTTAAAGCTAATCACCTCAAGATAACACAACATTTCTTAATATATGATTTAAGAGAGGTAATTCAAAACAACATTGTAAATGATGTGTTTAAATTACCTCCCTTACACTGCTTTTAAAAGAGGGACGAAAGATACCAAAGGGACAGTCAAACTCATAAATCTAAAACAAACTGACAACGCCATGGCTAAAAATAAAAAGACAAACAGAAAAACAATAGTACACACGACACAACATAGAAAACTAAAGAATAAACAACACGAACCCCACCAAAAACTCCTGCTCCACATGTGGCACCCGTCGTGTTGCTTAAGTGATTACAAATCCGGTAAATAGTCTAATTCGGTAGGTCATATTCATGAAAGGGAAGGGGATTGTAGTTACGACGTAAGGAACATATCCGATATCATTTGTGAAACGGTTATTCCATAACGGTCAACCAACTCGTGATGGCGTCCGTAAAATTTACGAAGGGATGATTTCAACTTCACCATTTGGAACTCTTGGTTTAATAGCTTCCTTGTGAGCAGCAAACCTCTATCAAGAAAATCATGATAGAAAATGCAAGCACGGGAATATCGTATCAATTGGGAGATATATACCCCGTATGCAGGTGCTGCTGGAATGTTGCTACTTAGAAATGGAAAGTTCACAATTGGAAAGCTGAAATCATCTCTTTTGTCGTAAAGTTTTGTTTTCAACCGACCCTCATTGTCAATTTCTAGATGTAAGTCAAGATATGAAGCCGACTTAACTGTATCTGTAGTATCCTTTATCTCTAGTTCGATTGGATAGATGCGTTCCACATAGTCACCAAATTTTGAATTGTTTAGTGAAAGAACATCATCTATATAGCGGAAAGTAGAGTTAAAGGATATTGCTAACTTCTTATCTTTCTTCCTAAGAAGTTCCTGCATGAAGTCAGCCTCATAATAATAAAGAAACAAGTCGGCGAGTAGAGGGGCATTTTAAATTATGTTTAGGACTTAAGTTATTGTCAATTAACCAGGAAACACTTATTTCCTTCCTTTTTGCTCCTAATTCCTAAACGCCATAACCTCAAAAGCCATATTACCATCCCTTTGTTGGAAACTTGAGGTATAATTTCAAAGAGATCCATAAACCATTCTACAAGTTATTGTCTGGAAACTAGAAAAATGCTTATTTGGACCACTTTTTGACCTCTTGTTCCTAAACTATTGGGACCATAACCCCCAAAATCAATCCCAGCCGTCCTTTTGTGGTCATTTACCTTTTGTTTGGATTTCATAAATTTCTATATACTAATACTAAAGTTATTGTCCGGAAACCAAATGTCTTCGGACGATGACGACGACGACGCGCTACCAATATAGACCGCAAAAGCCATTTTTTGCGGTCTTATTAAAAGTGGCCAAGTTAAACATGTTTGTGAGTGCTCAACTATACTCCAACCTGGGAGGTTGTGATTGTTAAAATTCTCTTACTGAAATAAAAATCACGAGACTAGTTAAAAAAACAATATATATCATTTGAATTACGCTGCTCAAGAGCATTGTTCAATTTAAACAACATGTGTATAATTTCTTAAAAGAAAGACTTACAAACACTCTCTTGGTGTCTGCAAAGTACATGTACAAAAGTAAGTCTTTCTGATACATAATATATGAATGTAACAAAATGTTCACACTCTAGCCTGGTTTATAGAAACGCGCGTCTGGCGTACTAAATTATAATCCTGGTACTTTTGATAACTATTATATCATGACTAAATTTAAGTTGATTGTATAGTATCATTAGGTTTTATTATAAACATTACCAGTACATAAACTAAACATTAACAATTATCCATGTAAATGAGGAAAAAAAATCAGTTAAACATTACTAAACAGACCGGTTCACTTTGGAATTATTCCGTACACAAATATAATTAGCCTTTGATTATAGTGTCTGGGAAGCAGACATCATTACAAAAATTGCAGATTGACAAATGAATCATAAAAGTGAGTTTAATGTCAAATATGTTTTAGTAACTTCCTGGTCGGAAATTTTGAGAAACTGTGAAGGACATGGATTAAAGGAGTCATACTAAAGGACTATTCATACATCAGGAGGTATTTGGTTACTAGAATTGTAATTATTTGCATTTCACATTTTGAAAAAAAAATCTTTCAGACATTCGGTAAATGTTTTCAGAGACAAAGAGGCCATGAAATGTCTATTATCTCTACATGATAAGTATGTTGTTGTTTCTGCGAACAAAGCTTCAAATAATATTGTCTTTGTATGTAAACCGTATTACTACGAATGTCTTATAAAAGAATGAGGTATAAATGAGCACTCGGGTAATCACACAGTCAAAGACATATCATTTGACAAGAATGAGAATTTAGCAAATCATAAGTCCTGCATGGCTTCAATAAACATTACATTGAACACCAAATCGGATGACTTACCTTGTTTGTATTGGATACCAAAGCTTCATAAAATTCCGTACACACAATGCTTTATTGCTGGCGCATCTTCGTGTTCCGCTAAAGAATTGTCAATTAGACTGACTAAAATTCTGTCCGCAGTGAAAGAGGGTCTTCAGAAGTACTGTGAAACTGTTTAGTCGCGTGTTACGGTGCTTTTTGTCCGCAATTTGCTTTTTGTCCGCTTTTGCTTTTTGTCCGATAATTTGGCTTTTTGTCCGTTGCTTTTTGTCCGTTTTGCTTTTTGTCCGATACTTTTGCTTTTTGTCCGTTGCTTTTTGTCCGTTTTGCTTTTTGTCCGATAATTTTGCTTTTTGTCCGACACTTTTGCTTTTTGTCCGTTGCTTTTTGTCCGTTTTGCCTTTTTAGCTCACCTGGACCAGAGGGTTAAGTGAGTTTTTTTCATCACTTGGCATCCGTCGTCGTCGATAACTTTCAGAAAATCTGAAACTAATGGCAAAATTAAAGCAAATATGGCCACAATCATCCTTAGGGTATGTAGTTTCAAAAAGGTATCCGATGACCCCGCCCAAAAATCAAGATGGCCGCCATGTCTAAAAATAGAACATTGTGGTAAAATGTAGATTTCAGCTTATATCTCTGAAACTAAAGCATTTAGTTCTGGGATAAAAATATTCATCAAGTCATAATCTATAGCCCGAGATTTTTCAGTTACATTAGACAACGCGTTTTGGGGTTGCTGCCCCTGATATTTTAATTTTAAGGTAAATTAGCATTTTTTAGTTTTAGTTTGCTTGAAATTTTATTTTAAAGTCGTTATAACGAGTAAGCTTACTTGTTATAACGACTTAACCAACAACACAGCTTACTTGTTTTAACAACTTAACTAACTCGTTTTAACGACTTAACTAACTCGTTTAAACGACTTAACTAACTCGTTTAAACCACTTGACTAACTTGTTTACTTAAAAACTACTTATTGTAAATACACAATTTTTATGTGATGTTTGATAATAATATAATGATTAAATTTGTTGCTATTAGATAATAAATAAAATTGAGGATGGAAATGGGAAATGAGTCAAAGCGACAACAACCCGACCATAGAGCAGACAACAGCCGAAGGCCACCAATGGGTCTTCAATGTAGCGAGAAACTCCCGCAACCGGAGGCGTTCTTCAGCTCCCTAAACAAACATGCATACTAGTTCAGTGATAATGGACGTCATACTAAACTCTGAGACTAGACTAGACTAACAAAAGCCAGGGGCTCCTGACTTGGGACAGGCGCAAAATTTCAAAGACCCTATAAGTGAATCAATATTAAAGCCAAAATATGCAATCTTTAATGACCTGACAACAGTATCGTAGCTATATCCCTTCTTAATAAGTCTGTTTAAAGGTTTTTGTTAGCTTTTGAGGTGAATACTGACATTTTTGTGCTTTGTAAAGAATATTATCATAAAAGATCGGATGTGAAATACCTGAACGTATAAGATATCTACATGTTGAGTTATATTTACGAATTATTTCCTTGTACCGATGATAAATTAAGTAAATGTTTTGACTAGTTTGTGATATCGAAAACCCTGGTGTAATAATTTTGCAGTAATACATAAATTTCTCTCGCTAAAATATAATACGTTGTTACATACACGAGCGAATCGTACGAGTTGAGATATATAAACACCATAAGATGGTGACAAGGGAACGTCACCATCTAAACATGGATAATTAACAATAGGAAATGAAAAATCGTCTCTTTGATCATAAATTTTTGTATTAAGCTTCCCGTTAATGATATAGATATCAAGATCGAGGAAAGGACAGTGGTCATTGTTACATGTAGTATTAGCTATATTTAAAGTAAGTTCAACAGGATAAATTTCTTTAGTATACATACTGAAGTCGTCATTATTGAGAGCCAATATATCATCCAAAAATTTTAAAGCATTGTTAAATTTTTGTTTCAAATG
This sequence comes from Mytilus edulis, assembly GCA_019925275.1. Lineage (NCBI taxonomy): Eukaryota > Metazoa > Mollusca > Bivalvia > Mytilida > Mytilidae > Mytilus > Mytilus edulis. The sequence continues at coordinate 123,289,796 of CM034350.1, read as the reverse complement.
TTGTTTCGATGGATCTTTGCTGATTTAAGTCATAGTTTGTAACTCATAACAATACAAAAACAGGTCCGCAATAAGTGGTGCACAGATAGTCCCCATTGGAATTCCATAACTTGACGATATACGGAATCTCCAAAGTGAACAAAATTGTTATCAAGTAAAAATTCAAGCGCAAATATAGTATCAAAGCATTTCCAATTGACATAGTTCATTTGTTTGTTGCTACTAAAAAATTACCGAAAAGAGTTTGAACATATGTATTGGCATTCTGACTTTTTAAATGCCCAATTAATTAGGGATGTGATTTTTTTTCTTAATAAGAATATGAGGCAAAGTGGTATATAGGGTAGAAAAATCATAACGTTGAACAGATTCAAAATCACCAATATATGCATGCAATTTATCAAGTACTTCCAACGAGTTTTGACACTCCAAAAGTAATTAATTCCACTATTTTTTCAAGGGCCTTATTTGAACAATTTATCATCAGGTTTTTGATTGTACCAAGTGTACCTGTAAGTAGAAAAAACAAATTTAGTAATGCAACAATGGCTTGTAGATGAAATAAATATATACACTTGTAATCTGTTTTGTGTAGCTTCGGAAGCCAGTACATAGTTGGGACTTTCATTGTATTTGGTTCTGCTTGTAAAGATGTAGCTAAAAGTTTGTGTTTGTTACAGATGTCGTTTTCTGAAAATGAAGTCAGTTGGAATGTTGGTGAATTCGTGATTTCCTTTTGCAGAACCTCAATGTAAAATTTACGTCAAACAATAATGATATTAATAGTAGCTATATCGGCCGGGACAAAAACAAATTCCTTGGCTAGTTCATTTAGTTTATGCATGGATTTCTGGCGATAACATTTATAACGGCCGAATTTAAAGTTTTGTCTAGGTTAATAGAAGAAAATTTCATCATAAAATTGAAACGCGTGCGGAAAAACGCACAAACCCATAAAGATGTTTATTCAGGACAATAACTTATATCCAAAAATAACAGCAGAAATATATATGCACTACCACCAATGAAGGTTACAAAATACTAAAGGTAATACTTAATGCTTTACGTAATGTGCTGTTTATCTTTTTTTTTTGTCGTTAAGACTTAGAATTGCACAAAAATAATGGATTATACTTTAACGAAAACATCCCTTGAAAAGTTATTCATTGATGGCTAAAAGATATTTATTTCTGAAATCTAAATCTTGTTTCGCTGTCCTGATTGTTCAAGATGTTACATGCAGTTAAGAGTGGTGAAACAAATACAAAAAAACACTGGTCTGTATACAAGTAAACGAAAGAAAGCCGCTGGAATGCACTCCTGGTCTCAGATAAGCACATTTAAAAAATGGCAGCTAACATGAAATAAGTGCCAATAAAAGAGTGAGTCCAACCCTTGCTTTTTCAAAAACAAAATATATTCAAAATGATAATGTATATAAAAAAAAATGAATATGAAAGTTTACAATTCAAACAATAGATCGATATCAAACAAAAGTATTTCATTATCATTTTTCGGCTACAATGGGTATATGAAACATCCAATGTCGTATTATCAAAATTGATTCTTAACAAAGAATGTTTCTGTCATGTTGTGCAACGAAATCTCTACAGCACATGGTACATGTAGTGACACCACTACACTACCAATAATTTACCCACACTTTTTTGGTACATTTCTACCCTCGTGCATATCAGTACTGTAAGGAAAGACTGAAAACTTATAATGTTATACTTTCAATGAAATCAGTACTGATTTTGTCAGTACTGTTTCAGTACTGATTTTGACAGTACTGTTTTAGTACTGATTTTGACAGTACTGTTTTAGTACTGATTTTGTCAGTACTGTTTCAGTACTGATTTTGACAGTACTGTTTTAGTACTGATTTTGACAGTACTGTTCAGTACTGATTTTGACAGTACTGTTCAGTACTGATTTTGTCAGTACTGTTTCAGTACTGATTTTGACAGTACTGTTTTAGTACTGATTTTGACAGTACTGATTTCGTCAGTAATGATTCAGTACTGATTTCGTAAGTAGTGTTTCGTTACTAATTTCTTCAGTACTGTTTTATTATAACACTTTTTAAATCAGACTGTATCTGTATAGTGATGTCTAGTTGTTTTGTATATTTGGGGTGGGTTAATTGTTCTCTTTGACACTTACCCCATTTCCATTCATTTTCTATATCCTGACATGTTAATGTTTTCGTTATGTTTTTTTTTTATTTCTCTGATTTTTGTTGTCCTGAAGTGGTTCAGCTTTAGAGCCAGCTCTTCGACAGTTACTTTAGCTTTTTTTTTAAATATTCTGGCTTTATGTCATATTTATTGTCAGAATTGCATCTTGTGTGGTCTACAAGGTTTATGTTTTTAATACTTATTAATACTTCTATTTGACAATACCATATTACATGTATTTATATCTTGCTTGAGTCAAATCAGAACATATTGAACATTGGAACTCGATATATTACTTTTGAGAAAATGGGTGGATGGATTGATGTTATGTGATCCAGTGGCAAGTTAAGTGCAGGAAGAGGACATGATACTCAGATATAAATACAATGTAATTAACATATTTTGTACAGAACTAGACCAATAATGCACTGAGCTCCTTTTTAACATGCTAGTTCACCACAAGGAGAGAATCTGCTATAAGACATGTCCCCCTCCATGAACAGGTACCTTCAGACTGAACAGTGTATGTTTTTCTCCTTTTACTGTGAGCTGAGCGAATATTCAGAATACGACCACTTTTTTTAGTCTAACTTCTCATAAATAAATTTCCAATCATATGCTCATTGTAAGATTTTTAATGGTTAAATACATTTATTGACAGATTTCTTTTTCTTTGGTATACCTTAATCATGCTGCAATTTCATTCACTTGTAATGAGTGTATTGTGAATAGTAACTTAGATACATGTATGCATAACTCTTGTACTCTTTCTTATAAAACTGCAGAGCGTATTTAACGAAAAGAATAATATGAAATTTGGTGTTACAATATTTAGGCATCCCGTTAACGGGGAGTTGAAAGGGTAAGAACTACATTACTCAGTATAGCATGTTCACATGAGGACTGATGACTTTCAGAAACTCTTGGTTTGTAGTTCCTCAGAAACTCTGATTGATTTGAATCTTACAGACACACAAACAAAGGTACATTTTGTAAAATAAGCATAAAAATTTAAAGAAAGATTTCCAAAAGACTGATTAATGTCTGACGGAGGTCATTTGGTACATAATTAACCTTTTTGATTTTTGAACATATATGGTTTGCTTTTCAAAATTAATTTTTATTGACTGAATAAAACAAGCTGAAGAACTCAAATTTTTGTTCTATCTTCTTATCAACTGCAATAACTTCCATCGAAATACAATAAACAGTAATCTTAAGAATGAACAGCATTAAAAAGTTAAAAAAAATGTGTGTTTTTCTCTCTCTCAATTTAATGTTTTTTTTTTAAATAACTGTTTCATAATTCTGCTTCAATGTTATTTTCCATTGCTTTTCCTATGCATGTGATATATATCTTTGCCAACTTGTTTCTGGAAAGGAAAAAGTGGATTATAACATTTATCATTTTGTTAAAGTCCAATAATAAGATTAAACATAGGTCAACCATGACATAATGTGAATCAGTGTACATGCATTGCTAAAGGTGGTATAACGTTATTTATACAAGGTTTATATTATACAGGGAGAAAAATGAAAGAAAAAAATGGAACAATGTTTGATTTACCTACTTGAAAACTGGCCTTGAAGTCATTAAACTTTCGAGTCAGTTATTTACTCAAACTCCAAAATCAACAAATCAACCAATCAAAATGCTGGATTTCAATTTTCGACCACGATTTTTTTTCTCCGGGCACTGAGAAAATTTTGTATGACTTCAGGGCCTGATCTAAAGCGATTTGGAGAAGAATTTTAGCGTCCCAAGTCTGAGTTAATGGCAAATGTCCATGTTTTCAATACGGGCTGCACTTTTAACATTTTTAATTTGTTTTGTTATAAATTAGGTCGTTAATTTTTCTGAATTAAATTGTTTCATATATTGTTTATGTCATGGTCTTTTGTAGCCGACAATACGGTATGGGTTTTCTCATTGTTGAAGTCTGCACAGTTGTATATTATTGTTCACATTCACATCGTCTCAAATTTGGTCGATAGTTTTCTCAGTGACAATCCTACAACTTTTTATCATTTTATATATATGCAATAGTTTAAAAATTAAATAAAAGTATTTTTTTTTTTTTTTTTTCATTATTAGTAACAGTGGAAGTTCTCATTATAATAAATTACTATCTTTTAAATCTGTTATTCGGTTACAGAGAAGGAGATCTTTGTTTATATTTCCTTTAGGTTCCTAAGTACAACTATGTCCTGCGGTAACACTCTGACATCTTTGGATCGGCAACAAAACACATATGTATTAATATAATCTGATTATTCGAGCACAATATCAATGCAATCTGTGAAACAGTTAAATGAAAAGTTGTGTGTACGAATATGTCCTTCCCGTAGACTTCTTTGTTAACTTTAATGACATCTTTCAATTGTTGAAGAATTGTATTTCTACTCTTTATTTTTTTGAACTTGCTCGTTGTTGGTTTGTTGTCATATGAACACACTACAACATTTCTTGATATTGAAATAAAATTATAGGAATAACTGCAAATACTTACTTTAAAAAAATCATAATTGAGTGTAAAACTATATATATACCTACCTTTCAAATTATTTCAATGTTCTACTGTTACCTTTCATACCAGTTCTATCTCTATCTCATATTTTATCTGTTCATGACAATTTTTAGTCGTTGATGTAAAACTTTATTTTCCTCATAGACTTAGTCTTTGTGTTCTGGTGGGATCCATTTTTAGATACCTATAACAATAGATCATACTGCATCAAATACTTTGCATGCATTTATAAAAAGTTGTTTTTCCCAACATGCATGTTATGGTATTAATTATGGACGTAACACTTTGTAAATTGTCCTTTGAAAAAATACGTCATGAGATAAAGATTGTATCGATGATTTACAAAATTCTGTAAAGTGGTTCAGGAGTTATTGATAACACTTACGTGGGACAGTCACATAAGGACAATATATGTTCCATATGTGAACACATTCTCACTAAGAAAATGTCACCAGAAGTGCAAGTCAGTCATCACAACGCATAATGTTTATGTGGTACAGTAAAAACAGTAAAACCATTGGTAGTAAAATTGTGCGGGATGTTTAATTTTCAACAATTGTAAGATTGGTCACCTTTAATCGGATGCCTCATATAGCATGTATAGAAAGAGAGTGCCATGATCTCTGCAGGGTAATAATTATTGCAACAACTCTTTGAGAGGCTGTCGGTGGCCTTTTGTCTGAATATGCAGCAGGGCAAATTCCTGTCCACCTTCAATATGCTTTCGTTGTCCAGTGGCAGTCCAAGTTTCATTGACCTTCTTTCACCCCAGATGACATCTTTTACAGGACTTACCTATTGTACTTATTTAACAATTGTTTTGAACATGCATGTAATATTTGCTACTGGACATTAAGCAAATTTTTAATACATGTACTCTAATATGTTATTATTTTGAGGAATCTCATTAGGATCATTTTAAACTATGGGGATTATCCTCTTAAAATATAAATATTATTCATACAAAGTATTGCTCAATAATTATGTGTCGGATTACTAGTATTCGTGTGTCAGTCCAATGGATCGTCGGACTAATAGGGCGTCAGGCTATTGGGGTGTCGGACCAATATGGTGTCCGAACAGAAAGATTTAAAAGGCAAAAAAAAATAAAAAAATGTGCAACTTATAAAAGGGTCTGGTCTGGAAGTGGTTTCTTCATTTCTGTATTCTGTAATATTCTATATCCTTTTTCACTTTTTATTATTAATTTTGCCTGTTATTCTCTTTTCTTCATATTCAAGCACCCCACTATTATCGATTCTTCATTGCTTCTGTCTACTTTATAACAACAATGGGAATAATATGAAAGCCAGCCAAATAGGACATTGGAAAATTGTCTGTTTTCTGTTTCTTGGTTTATTCTTGCTTGTCGTTGGAGGCAAACTTTGTCTTTCTGTCTCTTTAGTTTGTGTGTATTATTATAAATTAAACGAATGTAACACAAATGTAACACAAATTTGCCATCTTTAAACAAATTTGTTGAACATTTAATCTCTTTTTAACAGAAGGAAAAAACTAAGATTAAATATAATCTACAGAAGTAAAAAAAAATATGAACAAAGTCTTTGAAGTTAGATGCATGATTTTTGTTATTAGTTGTTAGTGGCTTTGAACTAGCTGTCAGTAACTGCAAGTACTCTCAGATCTGTATTTAGTGACTTTTTTTGTTGGGTAACGGTAACGTCCATTATGTTTTTGTTACTGAGATGTATTTCTATTTGCATTCATGTTATTTAAAGTTAAATAAGCCTTTTTCAACTGAATTTTATAGTTTGTTGTTATGTAGTACTGTTACAACTCTGTTCCAGGTTTAAGGGGAAGACCCTAGCATGTTTAGCCTCACCACATTCTGTATATATGTTCCTGTCCGAAGTCAGGAGCCTGTAATTCAGTGGTTGTTGTTTGTTGGTGTGTTACATATTCATTGTTCGTTCATTTTTGTACATGAATAGGAACGTTAGTTTTCTTGTTTGAATTCGTTGACATTTGTCATTTGGTGCCTTTTTTAGCTGACTATACGATATGGCTTTGCTCATTATTGATGGCCGTATGGTGACCTATATTTGTTAATTTCTGGTCATCTAATCTGTTGTGGAGAGTTGTGATTATTCCGCTCATTTTGGGTGCCATGATTGGCAAATAAAATATATGTTGTTGTTGTGTCGTTGGCAATAATACGGCATCTTTTTTTATAAACAAATATATATATGTAAATCGAATGTTCTGTTCCCTTATGAACCACATAAAATTTAACTAAATTCTTGAAGGGAAAGGCATTGTTTCTGTATAAATGTCAACAGAATAGATAGAATGTTGTGTCAACAGAATACAGAATCAACATTCTGTATTCTGTTGACACAGTATACAGAATGTTGATTCCGGCAAAATATATGATCTGACAGGATGCTCACGGAATAAAACTTGTGATGGAAGAAGACACATACATTTTACTTGTAAAACATACATGAACAATAGCAATCCGTAGATGATTCAAAAAGGATCCGCCATCTCTGACTTGTCGTAACAATCGTCTCTTTCTGCAACTTTAAGAATTTCTGCAAGTGGCTTGTAAACCGATATTTTCTCTGCTGTATTTCTGTATCCTATCCTTCCCGGCTCATCTACTGTTGTCTCAAATTTTGCCGTTGATGTTATTATCGTAATCACAAAAGCGCGTCAATATCGAACGTACAATTGCCTATTGTAAAACGTTTATGTGATTGGATTTACACATGACGTCATTCATTGTTTACAAACGTTATTTTTGCACTCGCACTGACATTTCAACAGTTCAACAGTTCAAACTTCTTCTGGATTGAATACCACAATGGGCCATTCCAGTTAATTTCTGACAGGTGGGGATGGATGGGGAAATTTTTGTTCATACCTGTCAGAAAAAAACAGCATGAAAAACTACCTATCAGATCTATAAATTAAGACCTATCAGATGTAGAGTTTCTTCTCATATTGGGTGGATGGGCTTTCATGGGAAAAATTGACCTATCAGAATTTTTACTGCAAGGATTGTACCAATCAGAATTTTAAATCCAATACCAGGTAATGCATAATCCGAAACTGTCTACATTCCAAAGCACCCCTAAGATATGAAATAGGTATTTTTTGTAACCCCTAAGATGTAATTATATTTAACTATTTACTGTTGCAACACCCCTCAGAAATTGTTGCGTAAAAGTGTACCTGTCAGATGAAAAAACCCAAAATTTCACCCCTAAGATGTATAAATTTTACACCCCTCAGGAAGGACCATCCATCCCCCATTATCAGATATTAACTGGAATGGCCCAATGGGATTGAAGGTAGATCAAGGTATAGTAGTACATTGAATATTTTAAAACTGAGAAAAGTGTAGCACAGCTAATTCAAAACATATTACGTTAGTTAAAAAAGTAGAATACGCGTTACACAGTGGCGGACCCCTGGGGTTCCGGGGTGGGAACACCAAATTATTTTGGACGTTCAATGCATTATTCTATATAATACTACTTAAAATATTTTATTTCCCCCATTTTTTCGCTATAATTATGAAATCTTTAGGCGACTGAGTTGGAACCCCCCTTTTTCCTTTTATCCCGAGTGTTTGGAACCACAGGCACTTGTTTCTATCCATACGAAGGTCGACTATGGATAGTCGAAGGTCGACTATGGATAGTCGACCTTCGTATGGATAGAATCAAGTGCCTGTGTTTGGAACCCTCTTTTAAAACAATGGGTGGATCCGCCTCTGGTTACAGAACTTTCTGTAAATGTCAAAATAGGTATAAAATCGCGGGTTGTTTTGGATATACATATTATCACTTCTTTGACAAACCTTATTAAATAGATTATAGTATTAATATTTGTCAAATTGATATTTGTGAAATGATCAGCCTGACTTTCTAAACTTATGATTGGATAAAGGGAGGTGCGGTACACCCCTCGGCGTAAGAAGGGGGAGGGGTCCGAAGGTTGGACCCCTTTTTAACGATAAATGCATAAATTTGAAAAGGGAAATCTATTTGGAAACCCTGTCTCCAGATTTGGAACCCCCTTTTAAAAATGTGTTTCCTATTTTGACAAAAAAAAAATTATAGGGCCCAATGTTTCATTTAATTTGGGAAACATTTTAATATATAAGTCCTAGGTGCCTACAAAATTATTTCATCTCGCCACATTGACTGCTGTGTTTGTTGCTGTTCAGTTGTTGCTGCATATATGTATATTTTTATATATAAGTGATCTCGTTTGAAATGATTTAACAACAACATTTCTGTTACTTTTTTTAAATATTTTTTTAGCATACTATGCGATCTGGGCAATGCGATATATGGGTTTGCTCATTGTGCATTTGGTGTGGTAAAAATCAGGGGCGGTTCCTTGATTTTTGAAAGGGGGACGAAGATATTAAATTTTGCCGAGCGGAGCGAGTCGGAAATTTTTTGGGACCTTTTTTGGGCTAAAAAAAACATAAAATAAGTGTTATATGCACTATTTAAACGGTTCCTGGCTTGGGGCATGCATATTTTATAGTTGCTGTAAAGTGTAAGGGTTGGACATTTTTTATGCTGTATTCTCCCTATTAATTGTCTATCATAAAATGATAGTATTGATCCAAAGCTATGTACTGATATATTTGATGTAGGACTTGTCAGTAAAAAACAGACATGGAAATTAGATGAAATTAACCATACGACCGACACGAGTTAAAAAAGACAAACAAGCAGTTTTTATCAAAATGTTTGATTGATATGTTTCACCCAACATAACTTAGGGAGCCGAAGTGAGGGGTTCCAAATCCACCAAAGACTACGAAAGTGTCTGAAATGACAACGAAGTTATGAATGACGGTCAACAAATGGAGACATAAAAGTCACATCCAGTAGGCAGGTTGCATGCAGTCTGGTCTTGAAAAAAGTATTCAATATATATAAGTCCGGCAAAACAGACATTCCAGTCAGACATGCAAACCCCGGCCACAAAAAATACGCCCGTTTTTATTCATCATGTTCATTTCAATGCTAAATATTTTTGTTGGAAATTTTAGTTTTTAATAGCAAAAAAGTGGACAAGACTATTGTTTTCAATCCAGATACGGCCAAAATTTTTGTTTATGCGGGGTTCACACATTGCCGATTATTGCTCCCGTTTGAGATCAGACAGCAATACGACACGAAAAGTGAAAAAGTCGGATTAGTATCCTCAATTATCTGGAATGTCCTATCATTGTCTGAATACAATCGTTTTAGTTCGTAACAGATTCTTACGGGTCGGGAAGGGTCCGAATAGTTCGGCAAAGCACCCCGACAGTTACGTGCGTCCCGTAACATTCGGGACAACTCAGCCGATTTTGTCTAGTCGGATTACAATCGTGGCTATGTCGTGACAGATTCTGCTGTATCGGATCGAATTCCGAACAATGTCTTGTGTATTCTGGACGGTGTCTTGTGGAACGGGAATGATCTGGAGTAATTTTTCATATTTGTTTTTCTGCCGATTGAGTCCAGATTGCATCCAGATCTTGTCGATTGCGAACCGTTTTTTGCCGAAACCGTTCCGAAACCGTCCCGTTATTAATACGAAATTAATCAATGATACCCACGTCAGAGTCCCGACAATTACAGAATACAATACGACTGATACCCGACAAAGTCGTTTTCAATGCGATAGAGCGGACCATGATAGGATTACGTTCCGACAGTACCTGATCAATCCGAATATGCCGACAGTTTTCTAACGGATATCTTCCGTCAGCGTCGGTTCACTGTCTGATATCTGTCGGATTACGTTCGGTAGAGTCGGGACGAAGTCGTGACATACTCGGTAGAATTTTACCTGGCGAAAAATACAAATCGGGTTAGAAACGGATTCAGAACGGGATTATCGGGACTAATTCGCTTAGAAACGGTTGAATATCGTCGCTTCATGAACACTATCTGATTGTTGTCGTGATCAAATTATTTTTTTTTACAAATTTTGATTTAAGTTTTAATTTCCATCCACGATTCACAGGATCTTGATCAGACTTTTGATAAATTTTAATCGGGGATGGTCCTGTCGAGGACGGTAGTAAAAATCGTAAATGTGTGACCCCAGCTTTAAGGCAAGAATCAGAGTCATTTTTTTTTCTCTCAAATATCTCAGACTGCCTCCTCAAATCAAATGGTTCGTACCTGAGACTTGAAATCTTTCTAGAGCTTATACTGACTGGGGATCATTATTCAATTTGTTAAACATGTTTTCGTAGGTAAATAATATTGTGGAACTTTTTTTTCATGAGAGTGTAATAGTCTATAGAGTATTTACCATTACTTTCTGTTTAGTGGAATAGTGAAATAGAAGTCAATACGTTCTTGTTCAATCCTGTGTCGCTTTGAAGGTTTCCTGATTGTCATGACAACCTCAGCCTAAGCAATGTGTATAACTGTAATTTGAATTTCAAAATGACCGAGTGCCGTTTTTTCAACGCACTGGTCAACTCCACCATAGCAAATCACATGACTTTGACAATCAGTAAATACCGGCCAGCGAAAAATGTCTTTATAAGTAAAGAATTGTCGTATAAAAATTAAATACTCGGGAAATGGCAAAGTTCACGAAGTCTAGTCTGATTAATCATTTTACAAAAAAAAACAAGTCCGAGCAAAAGGGGGGGGGGGGGCGTACGCCCTCTACGCCCCCCTCTGAATCCGCCACTGAAAAATCATTCAACAGTCTTCCTATTTTTATATTGTAAATAAAGATGTCTGTGAAATATTTAAATTTCTATTTTATTTTGGTGCTGGCTATGGTTACATTGAAATGTAACAGTCGTAAAAAAGTTATTGTTACAATGAAGTTTAGGCTATATCGCCGGAATGCAGACCTAGGGTTGACTAAAGAACTACATAAAATACTTACGAGTGTAACAATGATATGTATGTCAACGGTTACATTGTGTTATTGTTACGTTAATGCACTCAAATGAAAAATTATTTTTTACAATATTTTATACATTTTTTTAATTTTAATTTGATTGTCAGTGTACACACAACCAGTATGTTGTTTCAGTCCGATGCATTTTTGGCCCGGTGTAACCACTCAGTGGCGGATCCAGAAATTTAGATAAGTGGGGGCCAACTAACTGACCTAAGAGGGGACCGGCTCCAGTCACGCTTCAATGATTCCCCTATATAAGCAACCATTTTTTTTCCAAAAAGGGGGGGTCCCCCTAAATCCACCTCTGACTCTAGGCAGCCCTCACAAACGAGTAATTGGGGTGGATGGGTTGGGTGGCTCAGTGTTGTATTAATATATAAGAAGATGTGGTATAACTGCCAATGAGAAAAGTCTCCTATTCATATAAGTCGTAATATGTAGAAGTAAACCATTATAGGTCAAAGTACGGTCTTCAACACCGTGCCTGCATGAGCTCTCACAGAACAGCAAGGTGTAAAGGGCACCAAAAGTGACTTATGTAAAACCATTCAAACTTGAAAACCAACTACTGAATTCCAAACTCCTGACTTAAGACAATAACCTTTTTTGTATTGTTACAATCTCTAAAACGTGTCCGATAATTTAAGAATGTGTCCGGTTAAAAACGCCAGAATATTTCAAAACTCATATACCCCCAATGATACTCTGTAAAGTAAAAACGCAATTCAATATTAATGGTGTGGGATACGATAGAACCCGTATTGTTCGGTTGGATTGTAAATGATTAGAAAAAAAAGTCGAAGCAGGTGCCAAAAAAAAATCTGGAGGAAAGGTTTAGTAATCCGTACAGACAAATGTCCAAGGTATGCTACACTGTGCACGCTATCTTCTGCTTGCAGACACAGACTATAGGTCTGGTTTAAAAAAAAAATGCACAATAAAAAGTTATTTTTATTTGAATCGCTTTAATTTATGATTTTCTTTATCAATATGATTATTATTATTATAAAGTTCAGACAGAGGTACTTCACAATTTAGAAAACTAATACATCATGTACATTTTATATTGTATTTTCTTCCCGGTGCTTGACTACGTTTACTGTATGTCATTGATAAACATTAGTTTGTTCAGCATAGGTAATTTATCACAAGCATAACTGCAGGCTAAGTTTAACTATTGATTACTTAATGTCCAGTGGCAAATATGTCATGCGTATTTAGAAAAAAAACCATTAACATTGCATTTAATAAGTTTTGTAAAGTTTAAATCATCGTTTATAAATAGTAAGTAAATTCTATTGTCCGGTGATGCCTATAAATGTCTTTTTACAAAATGTATGTCTATGAGGGTACTGCTCGACCGGCGTCCCGCAGAAGTGGTTTCGCCAGTGCAATTTGACATGTTTATCAAATCATTGACGTCACATTGACGCGTTTTTGAGGAATCGGACACGTTTCTGTGTGCTACCATAGATAGATGTATAACATCTCTGGCAAGGTGCTACATATATGACTATGTACGATAAATTTTCAATAAAATTAAATAAGTTCTACTTCAATCTATTAAACATTAATGTACTTTTGTATAAAGTAGTTAGTATTTATTTAGATGTCTTTTGTCGTTGTTTCACGGATCTTATTATAAAGAGCACATAAATAGACCGATGGTTAAAGCTACACGTGTATGAAATACTTGCCACTGGCAAACACCAATACTTTGATGATGATGAATTATCATATTTTCCTTTTTTTTTTTATTTAGAAACAAATTTCAACTTTGATTGATTATAATATTATGTATACATGTAGTATCAGAAGTCCAGTCCATTAGTGATTACTGGACTTATGGTAGTATATAAAGTAATAAGTAAATTTTGATGTCATACCATTCCCTTCCATAATTGTGCATTCTTTTTATTTTTACATAACACAGAAATGAGGAAAGTTTTAACATAAGATAATTTATTGTAGCCTAGACCTGTTGGTGACCTTCTGCTGTTGTTTTTTATTTGGTCGGGTTGTTGTCTCTTTGACACATTCCCCGTATCCATTCTCAATTTTATTATTTATAAATTCATTACATTTTCTTTCCTCAGAATGATTAACAGCAATGGAGACAGGAGCAGACATGGAAATGTTCGATGTGAAAATTGAAGACCTATAAACAAAATGATGTATCTAGACAATATGGCACTCATCAGAAAAAAACCCCACATTTAATCATGAACCATTGAATCCTGAGTTTCGTACAAGTACCAAAACATTAAAGGTGGATGCTTATAATGAGCTCATATATTAGAACTAAAGTGTCCTCTTGAATTACCACTGTATATGTAAAAAGACACATCATATCCGGGACTGAATTGAGGAAAAGAGCCAGGAAACTGACATTCAACAAAGCATTCCAAAGAAAAGATGGCATAGGGGGAGAGCAATGAAACATGATACATGCAAAATTAATTGTTTCTTTGATTGTTTTATTTATGAGCTTTAAAGGGTCATAAAATAACCAAGGGGCATGCAAATGACAGAGATTTTTGCCACAAACTTCACATGTTGGTATGACATTGAATGTTTTATTATATATTAAAAAATGGTTATGATAAATAAAAGAAATTCCAGTTATGATTAAAAATAAGGTAATCGAGACATTGTTTTGTGTTGATTATAATGCATTGCCTAACATAGTAACATATAACTGCATTAATTACAACATATTTTAAGCAATAGCAAAATACCAAAAAATGAACAGTATTGAAGATTCTAATCTTGTTTGATATATATATAAATTATGCGCTATTATACAATTGATACTGTAAAATATCAGCCTCGAACCACAGTGTGAATCTTCCTGATGTCGAGTGCGTATTATTTTTATAAACACTGAAAGACAGTCACAATCAAAATCAAGAAGTAAGCAAAGAATCACAAAACGAAAGGGCATTTACAACAACACATTGAAAAATACATATATAAAAACAACACGAACTCCCGATAAAAACCGGGAGTGAATTCAGGTGCTCCTAATGCGTATTATTTTTATAAACACTGAAAGACAGTCACAACCAAAATCAAGAAGTAAGCAAAGAATCACAAAACAAAAGGGCATTTACAACAACACTTTGAAAATACATAAAAGACAACACGAACTCCATTAAAAACCGGGAGTGAATTCAGGTGCTCCTAATGGGTAAAATCCGATAAACTGCTTATCTTGCTTCATTTCTGTTGTTTTCTCCTTCGCTTCAATAGTATTTCGATAGACGAGAGTAAGCTTGATAATTTTCCTTGGTCATGTTCACGTCGCTAAAAAAAAATCTGCGCAGCAGGGTGATATAGTCTAAGAGAAAAACGTAACCAGCTAAAAAAGGATAATAATAATATTATCAAACCTATATTTGGATACCAATTGTACTGAGATGCACATTGTAAAAACTTCTCTAATGATAAACACTTAATCAGAGATATCTACAAAAGATACAAAATATGCCACAAATTATTATATAGCATACTATACTTACCGAGTTTAAAAGTTTTCAGTTCCAAATATTTTTTGAAACAATACACATTCAAGTTAAAAAGATTAACAACACCAAATCTACTGAAACAGTACTGAAAATAACAATACCGAAATAGTACTGTCAACATCAGTACTGAAACAGTACTGACAAAATCAGTACTGAAACAGTACTGACAAAATCAGTACTGAACAGTACTGTCAAAATCAGTACTGAAAAAGTACTGATAAAATCAGTACTGAAACAGTACTGTCACAATCAGTACTAAAACAGTACTGTCAAAATCAGTACTGAAACAGTACTGTCAAAATCAGTACTGAAACAGTACTGACAAAATCAGTACTGATTTCATTGAAAGTATAACATTATAAGTTTTCAGTCTTTCCTAACAGTACTGATATGCACGAGGGTAGAAATGTACCAAAAAAGTATGGGTAAATTATTGGTAGTGTAGATGTTTAATAGGATCCCGCGAAAAGTCTGACTTTGGTCCACGAAGGTAGCAAATTGTCTGTGTGACCATCGCTGGCGGCTTTTGGTACACATAAGATATTTTATTTTGTTGGTTAACAGATATTTTTTTTAATATGCCGGACAGCCATTAAAACATCACCAAGGAAAGGTTGCCATGCTCCTTGTTAATTTCCATGAAACTGATACAGCCCCAAAGGTTTTACATGAACACCAATGGATACTCATGTCAATTTGAAAGCCACGCGAAATCAATATCGGAGATGTTTAAACAAATGCATCGATCCTGCTGGGCGTTTGTTCTTCTATATCTCCCTTGACATGGCCTATCATTAAAAGGTACCTTTTGAGGACTTGTGGATTATTTGGTATACTGTTAAGGGTAATTATACAGTCTACAAGCAATTGCATCCTTGGAAAAGCCTCCTTAAGGTAGCACAATTCAAAGATTTCATAACTCCAACTCCCAAGTTTTAAAATGCTGTAACTTTCTTAATAATGCTTGAAAATTTAAAAAGTGGTAGTTTTGGATAGCTAACAGATTACTCTTTCAAATTAATGCAATGTTAGTATTATGCAACAACTATGTAACCAATTGTAATGTTAACTGTGTCTAAAATATTTTTTACCAAATTTCCACTTTCAAATGAAATTAGCTTCTGCATAGGTATCCCTAGAGGGTTGATTTTATTATATGTTGTTCCTATGGCCATTATCTACAAAAAGAGTGCCTCAGATTTCAGATAGAATGTATAGAACAAATTTTACACCTAATTAAACATTATCTTCTTTTATGTGGTTAGGATGTTTACACTAATTACAGATTTATGAGAGAATGGAATCCCATAGGGACAATTTGAGACACACTGTTGAAGCCCATGATGTGTTGATTAAGATTTCGTTAAAATTTTCTGTATAGTTAAAGTAATGATAGAGCTAAATTCATGCAAGTGAACTGACCGAGATTTTGTCACTAATAACACAATAATTGATTACATAATGATTGCATAATAAAAATATTACATTCATATAAAAGATTAATCTTTTATCTATCTGTATATACCTCTTTTATTATTTTTTATGCATTCATAAGAAAGTTACAGCTTTTTAAAGGTTAGTGATTGGAAGTAAAAAAATCTTTGTATTGTGCTACCTTAAATTGCGCCCCAAATTGTTTGTCATTAGTTGTTAGAAAGACCTGGCATATAGTCTGCTGTTTATTGAAGTGTTTTTACAATAAGGGCGTGACATTCATGACATAAGCTAAACTTTACATGTCGAAAGTAAAAGCAAGAAAAAAGTCATACATGAGTTAGAAAACTTTCGAACTCGAATTACGTCCGTTCAAATAACCCTTGTCCTTCACATATGTTCCAAAAATCTATTAAGCGAAAAGTATTCGACATTAGTCTTAACAGTCATGTTTAACCAACTATGCATAGTTATAATAAAAATAAACTAGAAGCTCTAAATAGCCTTTGTGATCACCTGGGTCTATGTGCATATTAAACAAAGGACACTCTCCAACATTATACACAAGAATATAATTCATGACAAAATCTGTTTTTTTTTTTTATCTTGTATTGCTGATCATGTGCTGTTTCGATTCCTTCTTTCTTGTTTAGTTTTGCTCAAAACACAAAAGAGGATAAAAAAAAATCCTCATTTAAGTGCAATTACTTCTATAAAGATTCACAGTCTACTTAACTTTGTCGACAACATTTGACTTGTTAGTAGATCTTGAAATGCTGATCATTTTTGTGATTTAAAGTGTATCTTAATCTATAATAATTTTCTATAATATATGACAAAACTTAAAAAAAAAAAAAAAAGATAGATGTCACATATAAATCATGAAAATCTTCTTTTTCAACCCCTATTTACACTTATACCTTATGGTACCTCATTCAAAAGCTTATTAATAGAGGAGCAAAAGATATATAGTCAGTGTGTTCCTCGTCGCCTATTAGAGGAGAAACGAAGGACCTAAATATCGAAATACATGTGACTATTAAAAGACATAGCTTATTTTGAATAATGGAATGGACTGCTGCAACCAGTCAGCCTCTAATTCAAGAAACCTTAATACACCATTTGAAACCTTGATAGAGTAACAAAACAGTTTTAACAACGTGTATTTTGGCACCTCTAATGGTCATTGCGGGACATACTGTTTATAACCATTTTATTCCTCTTTGTATAGCTATACGCTATATTCCTCTTGTTTCTCTGTTGGAACGCTTTTGAATGACGTATAAGGTAGCAATACACAGTAAGGAGTTTGGTTTCGTATTTTGGCCAGGGTGGATAGTGCAATAAAATTCATTTTTAGACAGCTGAGTACTAATTTAGCCTTCAAATACGGTTAATAAGAACATAAAGATTGTTTTTTACATGTTGTATGGCCTATTTACTGTTTGACTCTCGGTATTTTCATAGCTAGACTGGCCATAGGTTCGAAAATTCATGTAAATAATTGTTTACAAACGCTTTTTTTCTACTCAAAGTATTTTACAAAACAAAAAAAAAACCGCGTGTTTTGGCTCTTACGTCCTCCGTAACCCCTCTAATGGTCAATATTTATATACCCATTTTATTCCTCTTTGTATAGCTATAGGCTATATACCTCTTGTTTCTCTGTTGGTACGATTTTGCATGACGTATAAGGTATAGCAATACGTTAAGCTTTTGAATGAGTCATAAGGTATATCTGTTATTAGTGGCTGAAGGGTCGCAGTAGTCCATTCCATTATTCAAAATATCCATTTCATTATTCAAAATTGGTTATTTCTTAATTTCACGCGTATTTTGGCATTTAAATCTCCGTAACCCCTCTAATGGTCATTGCGGCACAATCGACATGATATATCTATAATCAGAGGATTAAGATTAAGCAAAGATCTTGTGAAAATAAAAAAGACAATGTTTAGTATTTTAATTTTTATATATACATGTATTTTGGTATTCAGGTCGTCCATACATTAAACCAAGGAATTTCTGTTAAAAATAGTTAGGAAAACCCACTAGTTTATCCTTCGAAACAAAATAAATAAATTAAAAAGATCCGGATTCATTTCTTACAAAATTGTTTAAATTAGTTAGATCATACGAAAATTACGAATTATGAAATACGGGATATATATAGTGTCACAGTCAAAAAATATAATTCTATTTCATTATTCACTTTTCAATTTGAATACTGAAATTTAAACTATTTCATTTTTCATTATTCAACACTTAACGTTGAATAGTGAATAATGAACTATTTCATTATTCATTATTGAATTTTGAATAATGGAAAATGAATAGTGGACGTACTTCAGCGCGGTATTTGTATGGATTATACGGAGAAAAACAGCATTATGTGATCAGAAGCTAATCTAAATTATAGAATTAAAAACAAAATGCGAGAAGATAATTTTAAGAAAATGCTTTGAGAATATCAATAGATACAATAGGGTCACCGTGCGTTTTTTCCTGCTAAAATTTAAGATAGCAAAAGTTCATGTATATTCTTTCAGAAAATGCACTATGTCCCCTAAAAATGCCAATTTAAAAACATTAAAAATCAAACAAATAAAATCTACGTTTGTAAACATATTAATATTTATCAGTTGAATTTCGGTACTATGATTTAAAATTAGACCTTAAGCTTTCTTGTTATTTACAATCCAAGATATAAGGTAAAAAAAAAAAGCCCTCCCTCCCCCCCCCCCCCAAAAAAAAAAAATAGTCAAATAATAGTCAAAATCATCATCAATGGACATTATCTGTATTAAGGAGTCGATTAACGATTTCGATCATGTTGTCTCATTTGTAGAACTGACCTTGCTGATCACCATTAAGTTTTTCTGTATCTATTATAATTTTCAAGATAGTAGGCAAAACAACTTGTCATTTAAGGGCAATTAATCCTATATTAAAATGGGAAATGAGTCCATGGGACACAGATAATGCCCCCGCTCGCATATTACTTTAGAAAGGGACATAACTTGATAACGACAAAAGTGACACTACCCACATTTGTTCTTGATCTAACTTCTGTTGTAATAAGTATTGTGTATAAGTTTCATAAAATTTGCTTGAGGCCGTTAGTTTTCTCGTTTGAACTGTTTTACATTGTCATTTTGATGCGTTTTATAGCTGACTATGCGGTATGGGCTTTGCTCATTGTTGAAGGCCGTACGGTGACCTATTGTTGTTAATTCCTGTGCATGTCATTCAGTCTCATATGGAGAGTTGTCTCATTGGCAATCATACCATACTTCTTTTTTATATTAAGTTAAGAAACACAAACGATAAAGTCAGTATTTTCCCCATTTATATAGGGCATAAAAGGAAAAGTGAGGTCATCAAAATTTATACTTGACATGTGTTTTGTGGTATACTCATTGCATATAAGTTCCATGCCATTTTTAAGGCAAACTACAGTTAAAGAACGGATATAAAAAGTTCAGCAGTTTTTCCATTTCCAAACTCTAGAGCAGTAAAAGTGACGCCATCAAAATTTAAACTTGATCTGGGATGTGTGGTAATAAGCATTGCGTTTAAGTTCCATAACATTGGTTTGGGGCGAACTATAGTTAAAGAATGGAAACCAATTTTGGACGTCATCTGACAGTTTTGACAATTGGTAGAGCTCAACATCCTGTTGTCAGATTTTCTCTCTTTTTAATGGTTTTCAGAATAATAGACAAAACTTTAATTTTACCCCGTATGTTCTATTTCAGTCATGTTGGCCATCTTGGTAGGTAGGCGAGGTATAAATCAGGCATATTTCTTTTTAAATAAGATACCCTAATGATGATTTTTCGAAGTTCAAAATAAAACCTGCAAAAATATACACGTTTTTATATCGGACATAAAGCAAAATCAGCGGACAAAAAGCAAAACGGATCAAAAGCAACGGACAAAAAGCAAAAGTGTCGGACAAAAAGCAAAATTATCGGACAAAAAGCAAAACGGACCAAAAGCAACGGACAAAAAGCAAAAGTGTCGGACAAAAAGTAAAATTATCGGACAAAAAGCAAAACGGACAAAAAGCAAAAGTGTCGGACAAAAAGCAAAATTATCGGACAAAAAACAAAATTATCGGACAAAAAGCAAAAGCGGACAAAAAGCAAATTGCGGACAAAAAGCATCGTATCACCCGCGTATTAACCATATGTGGATTCTTAAAAATTCTAAAGAACTTCTAGACAATTTTAAATCTCGGTCTTTTTCTGAAATAAGTTCTATCAAAACATTTGATTTTTGAACCTTGTATACCACCATTCCCCATGTGAAATTAAAAAAAATCTCCTAAAAGATATAATCCACAATGCCTTTCAACATAAAAATGGTAGCATACGCTATAAATTTATTACTTTGGGATATCATAAGGCATATTTCGTTAATAGTGACAAACAAAAAGGTAAAGCATGCTACACAGAAGAACAAGTGGTCAGTATGCTGGAGTTTCTTATCGACAACATATTTGTTGAGTTTGGAGGTAGACCTTTCCAACAAATTGTCGGCATTCCTATGGGAACAAGCTATGCGCCTCTTCTTGCCGACCTCTTCTCAATTTCATATAAATCGGAATTCCTTCAGACACAGACACTTGTCATAAACAAGAAAATCAAAGAAGCCAAATTATTTAATTTCACTTTCAGATATATTGATGATGTTCTTTCCATAAACAATCCGAACTTTTCTGATTGGGTTTTATTAATATATCCCCCCAGAACTAGAAATTAAAGAAACAACAGACACGGCTTCCTCGCCTCATTTTTAGACTTATATCTCGAATTTGACTTACACAGTCATCTCAGTACCAGAATCTATGACAAACGAGACGATTTTAATTTTGAAATTACAAATTTTCCCATCCTTAGTAGCAATATACCAACTTCACCTGCATATGGGATATATATTTCCCCAACTTATTCGATATTCAAGAGCTTGCAGCTCCAACTCAAACTTTGTAAAACGTCATCAGTGTCTGAGTAGAAAGTTGATGGACCAGGAGTATGTCAAAGAACGTCTCTGAAGGTACCAAGACCTTGTTGATAAATATTCCATATCAACTTCACAAATAATACATGATGGTCTTGATGTATAGATTCTGCGTACTGATGTTGTTTATCATCTTAACGTGTTATATTGTTCTTTGTTTAATTATTAATATTACTTTTACTGTTGTATTGTTTTATGTGATATCCTTTTAACGTGGCGCGGTACTTAAACATCACGTTAATGTGTTTGTATTATCTTTCATTTTTCGATGGTGTGTTTTGTATATGCGACTTTTCGTGTTTCTTTGGTTCTTATAACGTGACTCTGTACTTTAAAAGATCCCGTCAATATGATATTGTTCTATTATATGTCATTATGATATATTTCTATTATGAATAAAGGCAACAGTAGTATACCGCTGTTCAAAACTCGTAAATCTAGGGTAACAAACTAAAACTGAGGGAAACGCATTAAATATAAGAGGAGAACAACGACACAACATTAAAATGTAACATACACAGAAACAGACTAAGCATTAGACAAAATCCGATGAGAATAACAAATATAATATCAAAACCAAATACATGAATTTGGGATAGAAAAATACCGTGACACATCTTATAGTAATGTGAATTCACACTCAAATATAAGAGAAAACAAACGACACAACGGAAACACAACGTTAAAATGTTACACACACAGAAACGAACTATAATATAACAATGGCCATTTTCCTGACTTGGTACAGGACATTTTTAAAGATAAAAATGGTGGGTTGAACCTGGTTTTGTGGCATGCCAAACCTCGCACTTTAATGGCAATGTTAAATATAACATTGAAATGACAACATAATATTACAGGACTACAATACAAATGAATAGGAGAACGTATTAGACAAAGAAACACATGATTAATAGATAACAAAATGCATCAGGTTTAAAATTCAATACGGCAAAAACGCGCCTCGTCCACACAAGACTCACCAGTGATGCCCAGATATAAAAGATCGAAAGTGAAAAAAAAGTACAAAGTTGTACAGCACTGAAGATCAAACGTTGAAAAAGGTTGTGTCAAATACGGCTATGTTTTATGCTTGGGATAAGAACATCCTTATTATTTAAAACAATTTATGTTATGCAAACAGTAAATTTTATTAAATGAATATAAAAGATATACATAATGAACTGAAGTATTAACTAATTACAGAAAACAAAACCCGAATACATAATGCAAAGACCAACACAGAAAAATAGACACACCCGACTAAGTCCATGCCTCAACGCAAAAATTCATAAAAATGACGTCACATACGAAGTGGTGAAAAGGCACAAATATTACGTCACATTTAAAATTCTGAAACATCACAAAAATGACGTCACATTTGAAAAACTGTATCTCAAAAATAAGATAGAATTAGGATGTATTTAAGATTATAATAGAACTAAATATTGATTTTACATTTAAACACAGTGCACATTGCAATACTTATGAGAAGCAATTAACTATAATATATATGTCGGACATATAGTTCTTCGGTCTCTGCAAACCATTCACTAAACCGTTCGTCGATAGTATTGCGTACATCGGTTATAGCTTCTTTGACAACTGAGACAGATTTATAAGCTGCTACGATGTCTAAAGTCCGTCCCTGAAGTTTTGTGCTCAAGCCTCTGGTGAATGCCATACAGTTTTTCACTATGACCAGTGTAATCAAAAATTGAAAGTTAGTTATTGCGGCATGTAATGTTGAGGACTCGGATGACGTCTCTCTGTTGAAATTTCGCGACGACATCATTTCTGTTAAAGATGCTTCAATAGCGGAATATAACACCAAAAAAACCTCAAAGGCATTGTGTCGTTCCACAAATCGAGTGCGGCACATTTCAATAAGTTTATGCTTCTTAGTATCACAAAGTTTATCAATCCATGATTCAAGATTATTGTTTCTTTTTGGACTAAATTTATAGAAATTAAAAACCTTTTCTGCCGTGTCTAGCATATTTCGGACGAGCGGTGATTTTGCACACTGATTTAAGACCAGATTTAGACAGTGGCTATTGCAGTGGGTGTACAATGCCTTTGCGTTTGTGTTGGTAATAATAGCAGCTGCGCCATTTATTTTACCAGCCATATTTCCAGCCCCATCGTACGTTTGACCACGACAATCTTGAATGTCTAGACCCCAATCAGTTAAAGTTAATAAAATGGTTTCGGCTATGCTTTTACCACTTGTATCGGGCGTAACATCCAAAAATCCCATAAAAACCTCTCGAATGTTGGATGATTTATCGACAAATCTGAGACAAATTGATAGCTGTTCAGTGTTAGATATATCTGCCTTTTCATCAGCAGAAATTGAATAAAATCCGGAGTCTTTGACCTCAGCCAATAAATCATCAACAATACAATCTTTGATGCAATCAATTATTTCGTTCTGTATTGTTTTAGATCGATATGTTGCATTTCGAGGACAGTTTTCGAGATAGCGTTTTAAATTCACTTCCCCAGAGTCAATGCGAAAGTCCAGCAAGGCCTGAAAGTTTCCACTGTTAGTGTTTTTGTCACCAATATGCTGCGAGTCATCTCTGTGTCCTCGTAAAGGCAAATTTTGCCTCCCACATAAAATCACACATTTGATAACAGAGGACAAGATTTCGCGATTTTTTCTTACAACTTCGGCTTTTTTTGTGTTTGATTGAGTTCTAATATCATCTTTGGTATTTTCCATCACAGCAAGAAAATTGAGTGCCTTTTCCCTAGCAAATTCATGTGATTTTTTGGCCTCTTTATCGTCTTTCCCAAAATGTTTAGTTAGCCTGTCGTGAGCATGGGCCATATCTAAAAGAGGTTTGGATGATAAAACACCTAAATCATCTGATCCAAATAAGAAGCAGTAGATGCAAAAGCAGCCATTTAAAGAAGGTGAATATACAAGGCCTACATATCTTTCCAACCAAGTACTCTGAAATGTTCTGTTACGGCCCCCATACTTGGTAACTGGAAATACAAATTTTTTATTCGGAATAAAATGATTCCTAAGAAGTTGATATTTCTGTTCATCACTGATTTGCAGTTTATACGCAAAATTACCAACATCATTTTAATAGAAAACTGCAATGGCTGAGCGTGTGAACATGAAGGTTTAACTATTGTATCCAAAAGTGACTCCTCAGATGAGCTCCCTCGACTATCACAAACTTCATCTAGATTTGAATTGTGACGTTTTCTAGGCTGAATATTGTCATCTTGCTCCAACTTGCGTTTGGGACTAGGGCAGCTTGACGACCTAAAATATATAGAAGGTCGGTCAGTCGTGCTTAAACATTTAAAGTATTTAGAAAGGAAAAGGGAGGAGATTGTTTTTTTCAAAATGTACAAAATGAAATTTAAAACCGAGACTCCGTTAGTTGGCCAATGCAATTATATATGGAAATTTCACTTAAAAATACAAAAATAATGTGTATTTACCTTTCAAAATAAGAAGTCAACTTCTTCATATCGACGAGCTGTTTTGACAATTTAATTACATGAATACAGGTGAAACGCATTCATCCGTATTCTATCATTGTGACACCTCCAGGTATCGAGGTAATCCCTAGCCAATTAGTGCGATGAAAGGATTAATCTTAAGTATTTATTTGTTAATTAGCTAGTTATTGAAAAAATAAACACTTTAAAAAAAATTTGAGGTTCGTCATGGGGGTGGTCCGGTGCGCCGTGGGACCACCCCCTGGATCCGCCACTGTGTCCAGTTTGTTTGAATCCAACTTCAAACGTAAATTATCGTAGATTACGTTGAACAAAATCAAATCTAGTAAATGAAGGCGGTGATTAATTTTCTTTACCATAACACATGAATATAATAGAAAAGACGTCAACAAATTTGACAAAATCCGACGAATCAGAAAATACGTTGAACCACAAACGTCAAAATTATTCAATCGCGTAGTGGAATGAACTATTTAAGGATTCTTAAAAATTCTATATAACTTTTTGACTATTTTAAATCTCGGTCTATTTCTGAAATTAATTCTTACATACTTTTATTTTTTAACCCTGCATGTTAACATCGCCCATGTGAAATTTTTAAATTGTTTGTATATACATTGAACGACAAATTTATGTGACGTGTAAAATTTTCTGACGTCAGACACGCGAATCAATGAATGTGTTTGTAGATAGATGTTTTTGTGTTCTGTTGAATTGTTCCTTTTAAAATTGTTACACGATGATGACTGTTGTACCCATATTTTGACTATTTTATTTATTATGTCTTTTTAGTTCACGCACTATTGCAAATATAACGGAATTTGATGAGACTGTCATCAAAGTGAGAGGTTTAGCGCTTTAAAACCAGGTTTAATCCACCATTTTCTACATTTTAAAATGCCTGTACCAAGTCAGGAATATGACAGTTCTTGTCCATTTGTTTTTGATGAGTTTTGTCATTTGATTTTGCCATGTGATTATGGACTTTCCGATTGGATTTTCCTCTGAGTTCAGTATTTTTGTGATTTTACTTTTTTCGGTACTGATATTATTTTCAAAAAAATCTATAAAATGTCAGTTTATGAGTTTGAACACTATAAGGAAACTATGGTTTAAATTTCTTCAGGCAAGAATGATCTTAGATTAATTTGTAATACTTTTTAATGTCCTTTCTGGTTATCTTGCTCTTCAACTGTTTCAATTCTTATACATTCTTGGATCAACTACACCTGTTAAATGTGGACCTTTTAAAATAGGGTTAATAACTTGTATTTTGTATTATATAGGCTATGGCATCCAGTAAACCTATACCATGTGGACCTTGTCGACAAGCAAAGGTAAACACTAAAGCTGAATACTGTTGTCACAACTGTGATGAAGGATTATGCTCATCATGTTCTGGTCAGTACAAAGGATCGAAGTTGTCACGTGATCAAAAAACTGTTGATATCAAAATTTATACACTCTCAGTGCATGCTATCAAAACAGAATGTGACAAGCATGGTCAACAGCTTAAATTGTACTGACCCGGTCATTTAATGCCTTGCTGTGATATATGCATTTCTACTACTCATTCTAAATGCACTGGAGTAAAATATTTAGCTAGCGGGGTGGAAAAACAATTATTGAAAAATCAAAAGAATCTTTAGATACAGATATATATTTCACCATAGACATGGTGAAAAACAAAATAGGAAACATTAAAAGAGGAATGCATAAAAGAAACAATTGCAAACTTTCGCAAGAAAATAATTAAACATTTAGACCATCTAAAGGAGAGACTTTGTCAAGATATAGTCACCCTCCTGGATGAGGAAAAATCAAAATCATCAAATTTGATAACTGAACTTGGAGGGGAAAAGTAAAGTTGAATAAAATGAAAGGCCAACTACATGCAGCCATAACACAAAGTTCCAAACTCCAATCATTTTTAGAGATACACCAGATTGAACAACAAATACATCAATGTCAACGATATGTTGAAGATCTTGAAGCTGATGACAAGACCAAAGAATTTGAGATCAAACTCAAGCACAATTATGAAATAGATAAGACAATAAGCAATTTAGAATCATTGAAATCCTTTTGAGAGGTTTTCATGGATAAAACAGACATATCAGTGAAAAGAGAAACAAGTATGAGGAGAGAAGCACAGGTAAATTCTTTAGAACGATCCAACATATACAACATGACCATGAATATTGAGACAATATTGAGACAATAACAGAAATCAACATAGAGAAGAGGATCAGTGACATGATTTGTCTGATGGATGGAAGAGTAGTTGAAGAAGATGATAAGATAAACCTACTTACTCCTGATGGCAAATTAGAGAAACAATTAACAATATCCGGTAGACCCAACAGTGTAACACAGATCAATCAGGACACTATTGCCATGACTTATCTTAAGTTAATGAGAAAGCCATTAAGATCTTCAATTTGGAAAAAGAAAACAGTTACCAAAGTTATCACACTTGACAAAAAATGCTGGGGTTTATCATTCTCTGATAAATCTTTGGCTGTTGGTTTGAGTGAAAACAAAATCCGTTTTATAGACCTTGGAAGGAATTACACTGAAGTCGATTCACGGTTGGAGCGAATCCTTACTGGATTTCCTTATTCACTGTAATGAGAAAATTATTTATAGTGACTATAATGGTAATGCCATATACTGTGTTGATGGATCAGGTGCACAGATCTGGAAATATAGACAGGATGGATCTTATCCAAATGGACTTTGTACAGATTCTTGTGGAAATATTTTTGTTGTAGATCCGTTATCTTATAAAATAACAGCAACATCAAAAGATGGACAGGATAGTAAAGTACTGATCAGTAAAGATGATGATCTGAAGAATCCTAGATGTATTTGTTTAAATCCGAACCATTTTGAAAATTAGTCATCAGGTTTTATTTGTGATTTTTACGGAACATATTTAGCAAAATTCAATTTATCTTATGTCAACTAAGAGGAGAAACAAGGAAGGGTCTTATTGTCTCTTTTATTTTGTTGTTGTAAAAGATAATAGGTGTTTTATTCAATGTTCCTTTATAAACTGAAATAACTAAAGCTACGAAAAATAGCTGTCATAACTTTTAGAGTTGCATTAACTGGTAATCTATTGATCGCCGATTTGACTAAAATTTTCATATGTGATTCAATCGATATCGAATTTATTTTGACCAAATTGAACTCAAGTGACTGCTTATAGCGCAATAGTATTTCAATTTTACGCCTTTTCTATGGAGTTTATATATACCAAAATGGTTTGCCTTTGTTGACATATTTTGATTTGTTTTTATAGAATTTTAGATTATAACACAATGTTGATTGATGTACCCTACTTTTGACATTTTTACATATGATGTCTGTTTGTTATGCTCACACATTGTTGTCATTATAATGGAATTTAACGCGACTCTCATACAAATTGAAGGTTTATCTAAACAACCAGGTTTAACCTACTATTTTCTTCATAAGTGAGTGACTTAGCCAAGTTAAAAACTTGACAATAGTTTTCCATTCGAGCTTTTGATTTTGCCATTTGTTTAGGGAATTTCGGTTTTAAAGTTTCCTTGCAGTTCGGTATAGTTGTTATTTTCTTTTTGTGTGTCCTTAATTATTACATTATCTTTAATATCTGTATAACAATTATATTTCCAAATGTAATATGTGCTCAAATATTAATAGATATTACACTTTTGTGTGTAAAGTGTAAAAATGCTCAAAACAACAAAATTGAAGAAGATGTCAAAGTAAATTGGATTTTTTTCGACTGTGACTGAAAAAACAAAATTCAAAAACAATTTCAAAACTGTAATAACATTTTTTTGATATTGCTTTTATGGGTCCTTACATTAAATTAAAAAAAAAAAAAAAAAAATTACATCCTGAAGATAATTCTATATTGACATTAAACAAGGTCATCTCAAGAGAATCAATTAGTAAATGTAAAACAACTGTCATATTCCTGACTGAGTACAACCATTTACTCATGATTTACCATGATTTTATAGCTGCAAAAAATACAATTGCCTTTAGTATTTTGTGAAACAAAACTGACAGTGGCAATTATTCATATTTTTTTATAGTTAAAATATCATACCAGTCTTGAAAAACTGATTTAATTTATAAAGAAAAAATGGAAAAGGTTTATATACATTGTATATATATATGCCCCTGGTTAAAATTGGACTTCATGTAATGAATAAGCAATACGTTATGAAAAGAACAACATGCATCTTATTTACTCTTTTGATAATAAGAGTGAAATTTTCAAATGTTTTTAAAGGTTCATTTTTTGAATTATCCTAATGCATTAGCTTATCTTATCTGCATTTAAAAAAACTTTTATGAATTTGTGGTCTTTAATTGGATCTTCGACTTCGTTTTTTGTAAACGAAACGCGCAGGTCTGTCGCAAATATGAAATTTCAATCCTGACATCTATAATGTGTTTATTCTAAAACTAATATTCATTCAATAATACTTGTTCTGATGTCATTATCACGACATAAGACAGAGTCTCGCATTTCCCCATTTCTAAGCCTCATCCTTATGTCGTTGATATGTCAAGCCAATGCATTTTTATTGTCTATATAACACAAGAAAGTATGTATTCAAAATTTAACATCAAAGACATCAAAGTAGGAAAGTTTAATTTGGTCGACGACTCATATATACTCTCTTAGATGCATCCCATTACGTACATTTATATATATATAATTTTACATCACTTGATATATATCTTTACCAATACAAAAATAAGGATATATGGTACAATTACCAATCAGATTACTACCAAAATATATATATATATATATGTTCCTGGTTTAAATTGGACTGCATGTAATGTAGAAGCAATTTTGTAAAAGTTGTTTTATTGTAAATATTGTACATACATGACTTATCTTAACCTATGCATATGGTTTATTAGGAATAAAACATATATTCTATTGAATACTGTCCTCTATTGATGAATATAATTAGATTTACGTTATGAAAAGAACAACATGCATCGTATTTACTCTTTTGAATTTACTACCAATACAAAAATAAGGATATATGGTACAATTGCCAATCAGATTACTACCAACTAAAGGCCAAATGACTAAAATATATGCAACAACAGATCATACTAATCAAAGTCTTTTAACAGTGAAATGAGTGACTTGTTGCCACATGGAAACTTACAGTTCTCAAAAATAAATTACAGGATATTTAACATATGAACTTATTTATTTACTTTTTAACTTAATTATCCATCCCTTATTTTTATTAACTATGTATTTGCATTGCATCACAGATCAAATTTATTCGTTCATTGTGTAAATTTGTGTTACTATGTTTCTTGATTGAGTTAAGCCTTCCAATTGATATTTTATAGTGTGTCTTTTTATGTTGTGATGTTATAGGGTTGGTACCTTTAAATGTTTAAATCCCGCTGCAATGGTCTGCACCTATCCTAAGTCACAAATCTGATGTTCTGTGGTTGTCGTCTGTTTATGTGGTTCATAAGAGTTTCTCGTTTTTATATAGATTAGACCGTTGGTTTTCCCGCTAGTAATTTTTGGGGCCCTTTATAGTTTGCTGTTCGTAGTTAGCCAATGCTCCATGTTGAAAGCTGTATAATACCTATACTGGTTTACTTTTATAAATTGTTGCTCGTACCACATCTTCCCATATCTATTAAACAAATTAACCAAAGATAATCAAGCTTGTAATGTAGGTAGGAGTGATCATATTTCATTGGGAATATATCATACTCCTATAAATGCACCAAAGTTATATCTCATTTAAAAGAGGGACGAAAGATACCAAAGAGACAGTCAAACTCATAAAGGTTAAACAAAGAAAATTCGGTTATGATTAATAGAATATTCATTTTGTATCACTTGTCAATAATATTTCTATCTTATAAATAGTTATCTTATTGGCATTCATACCACATCTGTTTGAACTTTACACAGGTTTGATTAGATTTACAACTACCTATGATAAAATGTAGTCAATGAAAAAAGATTAGATCAGACAAAATGAATAAATCAATCTTTGGTGTGACTGTTATCAGTATGTATAATCGATTTTATTGTACCCAGTATAATGTATAACCTTTAGATATGTATTTAACCTGGATCAGGTATATACATGTTCTGATTAACTTCCTGTTCGGACGACATTTTGAAAAACTGTGAAGGAAATGGATTGAAGACGTCATTATAAAGGACTGTTTATACATCAGGAGGTATTTAGTTAATGTGGATATTTGCAATTCACATTTTGAAGAAAAAAACTTTCAAACACTCGATACTGACATTTTTTATTAAATTGTCAGTTCTATTTTAATAAGAACACTTTAGGAAACAAAGGTTTTAAACTCCCTCAGGCAAAGCTGACCTTGGATGAAATTAGTTATACTGTTTAGGTCCTTTGTGGTCACATAGCTCTTCAACTGTTTCAGTTCTTATACATCCTTGGCTTTTTGAATATGCAGGATTGAGAGTTCTTATAGACCAAATTTTCCTGTCTCCTGTGTCCATATTTCTCTCTTCCTATATTACATTTTCCTCATTTTGACCTTTTTTTATCTTATTTTTTTAACACCATGTTAAAAAATAAAAAATAAAATAAGATAAATAAAAATACAAATGATAAAAAGAAAATATATGAAATGTCAAAAATAGACACGAAGCGACAGATTATTCGGTCTAGCATTCTTGAAGAAGGTAATCATGAAAAGTTCTTTGGAAGCATGATATTAATAAAGTTTTGTTTCATATTTTCTTTTATTAATTTTCTTTTCATTATATTCCATAAAGGTTTAACAAATTCTCTCATATCTGAAGAATTTGAAACACAGACTATGTGTTAATATCAACAGTCAAAAGAGACATAATCCATTCATCAATGGAAATGCAGCAAATTAAAAAAAACAATGTTTTTCAAATTCAGCCTCCGAACCTGACATTATCTCTCAATCAAAAAAAAAATCATAAAATTATAGGAAGGTTTGACCAAGTTGTTAATGTCTTAAAACTTTAACCCCAAATTTATCTTTATGTCAACTGCCAAAAAAAAGTTGTTTTTACGAAGGGGAAAATTTTGTATATCGAAACCGGTATGTACAAATTAAGTATAAAATCCTATTGTACGAAAAATATTTCGTTAAAACAAATGACTTTTGTCAGTGTCAATATATAGGTATAATGTCATCAACTATTTGTTAAGCAGGCTTTATAATATATGTTTTGTATGTTTTAGGTCATGGCATCCAGTAAACCTATACCATGTGGACCTTGTCAAGAAGGAAAAGTTAAGACTGAAGCTGACATCTGGTGTAACAACTGTGATGAAGGATTATGTTCAACATGTTCTGGTCATCACAAAAGATCTAAGTTGTCACGTCATCACAAAACTATTGATATTAAAATTCATAAACCATCTATTCATGCTATCAAAACAGTCTGTGACAAACATTATCAACAACTTAATTTGTACTGTACCGGTCATTTAATGCCTTGCTGCGATGAATGCATTTCCACAAGTCATTCAAAATGCACTGGAATAAAAAGTTTAGCTGGTGTGGTGGAGAAAACAAAAATTGAAAAATATAAAGAATCTTTAGATAAAGATATACGTTCCACCTTAGACATCTTGAATAAAATGGTGAAAAACAAATCAGGAAACATCAAAAGAGAAGAACAACAATATGAAAGTATAAAGGAAACAATTGCAATATATCGAGAGAAAATAAATAAACATTTAGACCATCTGGAGGAGAAACTATGCCACGAAATAGATACCATCTTAAATCAGGAAAAATCAAAAATGTCAAATTTGACAACTGAAATTGAAGAAAAGAAAGGAAGATTAAATAAAATTAAAGAACAACTAAATGCAGTCACAACGAAAAGTTCAAAACTCCACTCATTTCTAGAGGTACATCAGATTGAACAGCAAGTACACCAATGTCAACGATTTGTTGAAGATCTTGAAGATGATGACAGGGCCAAAGAATTAGAGATCAAACTCAAGCATAATGAGGAAATAGATGAGATACTTTGCAAGTTAGAATCATTGGAAACATTAGGAGAAGTTATTGTGGATAAAATCGAAATAGCAGAAGAGAACAGAGGAACAAGTGTAAGGAGAGGAGCACAAGTAGAATCAGGAGACCAATCCAACATAAACGATATGACCATGAACATTGAAACAAAGATAGAGATCAACATAAATGATATCATCAATGACATGATTTGTCTGATGGATGGAAGAGTTATTTTAATAAGTCAACCCACTAGTAAAGTTATCTTACTTACTTCCGATGGACAACTTGAGAAACAATTACCAATATCTGGTGTAGCGAGGAGTGTAACACAAATAAATCAGGACACTATTGCCATAACTTATTATCAAGAGAGAGCCATAAAAATGTTCAATATGGAGAAGGAGACAGTTACTAAAGTAATCAAATTAGACAAACCATGCTGGAGATTATCATTCTCAAATAATTCTTTGGCTTTAGGTTTGTATAAAAATGAAATCCGTATTATAGACTTGGAAGGAAATACACTGAAGTCAATACCAGTTCAGAGTAAGACCATATTGGATTTCTTTGTTTACTATGATGACAGAGTTATCTATAGTGACTATGAAGATGAAGCTGTATACTGTGTTGATGAATCAGGTACACATGTCTGGAAATATAAACAAGATTTGTCTTCTCCAGTAGGACTTTGTACAGATTCATATGGTAACATTTTTGTTGCAGACTATGTATCAAATAGAATAATAGTTATATCAAAAGATGGACAGGATAGTAAAGTACTGATTAATGAAGAGGATGGAACGAAGAAATCTTGGTGTATTTGTTTTAAACATAGTGAGTCATCTGGTTTTATTTGTGATAACCTTGGCATATATTTAACAAAATTCAATGTATCTTGCCGATAAAATATAGACTGAGGATTCGAATGATATAGCATTAAATGAAATATAATGAAGTGTCTAGTAGTCTTTTTTTATTTTGTTTTTAACAAAAATTATAGTTTCATATTCCACTGTTCCTTAATAAACTGTAGAGAACTATAAAAAGAATAATGAAAACTGAAAATATATATCCTTTACTTTCAATTAATCTGCTGTTAGAATTTCTATTTTTTTTTTAAATCTTAAGACTTTGATTATTTCTTGGAAGAAAAATTATATAAAATTTGATATATATATAGTTTAAATCATTCCAACTGGTGAAAAACTGTTATAGAAATCATAAGAATTTGCTTAACGGCATTGAAAGACTTTTTAAATTTGATTTCTTTTGGTGGACGATTTTTAAACATCGTGGATCTTCCACGCCATCTTATCTCGGTTAAAGAACCGCCCTTGGGATTCTTTATCGTTATTCCGTGGGTAATTATCAGGAAAAAAATTCTGTTGACATTTTCTCTTCGTGTTCCTTCTGCTTCTGTAGTTACATCTTCATCACGCTTGACAGCAACGTGAAAATCCTCTGATAGTCCACACTTGTCAAGGAACGCGTTAATAGAGTTCTCCTCTACAATCTCAGGATTCCCGGATACGCTGTACGGAACAAATCCTCCGCTATGGCTTGACCGAAGTCTCTCAAAGATTCTTCCAGTTTTCTCTTTCTCAGTTTTGCCTCTGTCACATACCTTTCCTTCATCGACGTATGTCCAAATGTCTCTTCCATCTTTCCTTTAAGGCTATTATAATCTCTCTGTATTATTACTGGAATCCCGCATGCATACGTCTCAGCTTGTCCCCTAAGAGTACTAAGTTGGACTCTTCGTGACTTTTTATTGTTCCATATACTAGTATTTAACTCGGATATATTCTCGGATATTGGATAAATTCAATCCAAACGTGATTGCTCACTCCGGAAAACGTTCTACGGACAGGATATTCGCTTGCTGGTCAAACATTCTTCACACGAAAACACTTGATTTTCGGCATATCCGTAGTTAATTAATTTGACCGATTATGAAAATCTGGCGATTGAATTTGT
This sequence comes from Mytilus edulis, assembly GCA_019925275.1. Taxonomy (NCBI): domain Eukaryota; kingdom Metazoa; phylum Mollusca; class Bivalvia; order Mytilida; family Mytilidae; genus Mytilus; species Mytilus edulis. The sequence goes on along the minus strand of CM034350.1, from coordinate 123,254,675 downwards.
TTTGTCGATGTGCTCTTGTTTTCCGATTCTTGCCCTGATATCTGCATTTCCGTGTGCCTTTGCCCGTTAATAACAGGGCTATTAGGACTAGGACAGGAGTAAGAGGGCATTTCATCTAAATCATAGGGCGTATCGCTTTCATCCATTATGGTGCGAGCCAGAGTACTATAAATATGCTTTCTAAGAATGTCATCAGGTCTTCGTCTCTTCCCAGACCATGTTTGTAGAGCGTTGTCTGATTCCTGACCATTAAGAACGAAATTCCATATTAATTTCAGCACAATTGTACAAATTAATAGTCCTTTTAAAACTATTAGTCCAGTCATAACGTATTCCTGAGACTTCTGTACACCTTGGTTGTTGCGACGAGGTCGATACTAAGAAAAAGCAAACTAACCAATATTTGCCAAAATTTCTTCCAACCATGAGTTGATTTCCTTGTTGTTCTTCTTGTTGTTTCCATTGTATATTATTACTAGTTCGTTGAAGTCACACACAGTAAATCCCACCGCTGCCACCAATGTGACGAAAAAGTTAGTTAGCGTGATGCAACCTGAACTGAAGAATGTATACGTGTGTTTGTGCTGTATTGTTGGGTGTATAAGTTTCACTCTTTCACGGACGACAAATGCCAAATATACTCTTTAACAGGGTTACCCTAAAAATCAATTATGCCTTAGATAAATGTAATAGTTTATTTTAATTTTATCAGATGTCTATTTTATTTTTGTTTTTATGTGAAATCTGTGATAAACATATTATATAATTCTGTCTTTGTTTTATTTATTTATTTCACCCATGCAAATGTCTTGATATCTTTATCAGACACCTGTCGATGATGTAATTTATAAGTATACCAATTCCCTGGTTCATCATTTCAGATTATGGGATTTTTAACTTTCATACTTGATGTAATATTCTACTCCTAATGGTGTCCTCATATGACAACAGAGACTATAGTAAGTGCAAAACATTCTGATTTATCTACACTGGAAATATAAAAAAAAATGTTCATTTAGTAAAGTTAACAAAACAAATGATGAGACAAATATATTGACTTGACAATAATACAATGAAGACTCAACATAGGTAAAAAAAAATCCTGATTGCCCTCCAATAGAAATAAGAACATGTACAATTAACAAAAACAAATGATGGAAATAAGGAGTATTCCATCTGCTGTTGTTTTTTTCTATGGTCGGGTTGTTGTTTCTTTGGCACATTCCCCATTTCCATTCTCAATTTTAAATGTATGTGGGCGGGTTGGAAAGGACTTTAAAAAAATCCCTACAACCAAGAACTATTTTTAGATAATTTGGAAAGGGTAATTAACACATACTGAGAAAGACCCATGACCCACATTCAATAATTAAACTTCCCTTCTACCCTCCACATACATTTTAATGGAATAACCTCAAATATATTGACTAGGCAATAATACAATGAACACTGAAATAAGGTTAACAGTAGTGTTTCAACTGTTGTTCTAATGTAATAAATCACTTGAGTGAAAACTAATCTGGGTTACAAACCAAAACCAAGAGAAACACATCAACAATAAGAGGAATACAACAGAACAACAGAAACTTTGAAGTGCAACGAAAACAAACGCCAATGCAACATACACATGTACATAGAAACGAACTATTTGATAACAGATGCTTAAAAAAAAACCTGATTGGCCTACAATAGAAATAACTACATGTACAGTTAACTAATGATGCAAACAAATATATTGACCGGGAAAGAAGACAATGAAGACTAAACTGAGACATAAAGTACTAATTGAATTTTTATAACGGTTTCTAATCTTGAATTGTTAGATTACTGTTTCATTATTGTTTGACCTGTAATTGTACCCTAAAATAATATGTTTTATTTAAGGATGAAAGGAAAAGAATGGGTATATCAGTTAAAATATGCTATTAAATCCTTGTACCACTTTCCTGCAATCATTATCATGATTGTCTTCTTTCCAGTTATCCCATACGTTCAGAAACTTATTAAATGATCTACTAGCTTCTGGCAAGCATCTTGCAATAAAAAATGAAAGGGTTTTTAATTTGGCAGCATGATTGTTGCAAGCTTGGTGTGACCAGCATAATATTAGTCTTGCATGCATGCAGTTTGCTCGCAGAAAGTACCAAAATCATCTACTAGCATGCGGCAAGCATTTTGCAATAATAAAACATAATGTTTGCTTGTAACCTGGTTTTGTGGCATGCCAAACCTTGCGCTTTTATGGCAATGTTAAATTTAACATTAAAATGACAACATTATATGACAAGACTACAATACAAATAAATGGAAGACCATATAGAACAGAGAAACACACGAATAATAGCTAACAAAAGGTACCAGACTTAAAATTAATAGACCAGACACACGTTTTGTCCACATAAGACGAGTGACGCTCTGATGAAAAAAGTTTGAAAGCCAAAACATGTATAAAGCTGAAGAGCATTGAGGACCAAAAGTTCCAAAAAAATGTGCCTGATACAGTTAGGGTTTTCTACCTGGATAAGAACATCCTTTTTATTCAAAATAATTCATACTTTTGCAAACAGTAAATTTTTATAAGATGACTATATAATAGTTATACATGATAAAACCGAAGTGGTGACTAACTGCAAGCTATTGATGAGCATTTTACAATTGGTGTTGGAATGTTCATAACTTATTAATCTTTGGAGTTGAAAATTATTGGTGTAGGTACATCCAGGAAATTATTATGGTCTTATGAAATTCATAAATTGTTATTTTCATGCATTTGCTAAGGATTTTTTTATACCCTACAATTCAACGTGATTTATAGAATAGTGCAAAACTTTGATTAGATTTACAATAACCTATGATGAAATAATCAGTCACATAAAAGATTACATCTGACAAAATAAAAATTAATCTTTGGTCAAAGTATTATCAATATATCATATTATGTACTATGGACCCGTCTATATAGGACCATAAAATATTTAGTTCACCTGGATCAGATATAACCATAGCTTTATTAACTACTGGTAGGACGACATTTTGAGAAACTGAATTAAAGTTGTCATACTAAACTACTTCATACAGCAGGAGGTAAATTCAAATAACTATATTAGTAGAGGTATTGATTGATCATCTTATCGTGTATATTTAATTATTTTCTATTCAGAAATTTACACCTCTCGATTTGGATGATATACAACTGTCAATGTGTATACATATAAAAGTCTCAATAGAAGTGTAAATCTATAATACCTCAGTTACATCAGTTTAGAAAACAATTGATCCCAAATATGGACATAAAATTGTTATAAAATCAAACAGTTATAAAATGTGTCGTGAAGTTACTACAGAAAATTATTCATCCTATTGTAAAATATGTCGTATGATGAAAAATCGGATAAAAATAGCAATTCTTATGTTTATTTTAAAATGTATAAATATTGAGGATATTTGCATTTCAAATTTAGAAAAAAATATTACAGTTTGATAAATTTATAAAAGGTTTCCTGGAACTAAGTGTCTTAGCTGTTTTTTGCTGTCAGTGTAAACGTGTAATTTTGACTGCCAAAAACTAAGTTTATACATTAGTGAAATATAAGGAAAAATGCAGAAAAAATATTTTCTTCATATGCCATTTCTGGATATTGACAAATCTTTTCATGACATTCTGTCCAAGTATTGTGAATTCTTTAAGTCAAGATATGAGGCAGACTTAAATGTATCTGTAGTATCCTTTATCTCTAGTTCGATAGGATACATTCGTTCATCATTATCACCAAATTTTGTATTATTTAGTGAGAGAACATCATCTATATAGCGGAACGTAAAGTTAAAGGATATTGCTAACTTCTTATCTTTCTTCCTAAGAAGTTCCTGTATTAAGTCATCCTCATAATAATAAAGAAACAAGTCGACAAGAGGGGCACAATTGGTTGGTCTGTTGAGAATCACGTCCTCCAAACGTAACAAATATGTCGTCAATCAAAAATTCAAATAAAGGCGTTACTGACAGATTACATTATATATTGTTTGTATATTTATATATAAGCCTCAATAAAAATAAACAAATATTAAATCTAATATGTTATCAAAGGTACCAGTATTATAGTTTTGTAATCCAGACGCGCGTTTCGTCTAAATAAGACTCATCAGTGACGCTCATGTCAAAATATTTATAAAGTCAAACAAGTACAAAGTTGAAGAGCATTGAGGATCCAAAATTCCAAAAAGTTGTGCCAAATACGGCTAAGGTAATATATGCCTGGGATAAGAAAATCCTTAGTTTTTCGTTAAATTCAAAGTTTTGAAAACAGGAAATTTATAAAAATGTGTCAGACTAAATGGAATTGACCATACTTCACAAACAAACAAAAGTATACTCGTTCAAAGACGTGTGCATCAAAACAGATCAAAGATAGGTATGATCAGGTATGTTTAAATTCGATGCATAATGAACAAATTCGTTCACCATCGAATACGAATTTCAACAGATAATGTACATGCATCGTGTTGCTTATTTCTCCGCCTGCATGATATGAAGCCTTTTTATAAAAGGGGGAAGTTCCCCAATAATTAAATCAAATGATAAAATTAACACATTAAACAACAGTTGAAAATGTTTTTTTTTAGATTGCAGTATAAAGACAATAATAGTGCATTGACTTGACATATCAACGATATAAGGATTTGGCCCGAAACGGGGGGAAAGCTCGACAGAGTCTCGCATTTCCCCGTTTCTAAGCCTCATCCTTATGTCGTTGATATGTCAAACCAATGCACTATTATTGTCTATATAACATAAGATATATATTCAAAATTTAACATCAAAGACATCAAAGTAGGAAAGTGTAACTTGAAATTTTGGTACCAGTTAATTAAATTTGGTCGACGACTCATATATACTCTCTTAGATGCATCCCATTACGTACATTTATACATATATATATATATATATATAATTTTACATCACTTGACAGTCAGGATCCTACTTCGTCAAAATTATCTCCCCATTACGCCAGTTCATTTTCACAATCGTAAAAATGGAAGCCATTGTAGCGATGACGCGCTACCAATTTTGCTCTTGGAAACCGATAAATTTATCCACATTGCACCAATACGATCCTTATATGTCAGTTATATTTTAAAAGACAAATGTATCAACTAGCTAATGAGCATCAGTTAATGATATTGTCTGCATTGATTCAACTTAAAACTATTGTCTGATCGGTTGTTAGGTGGAATTTTCGAAAAATCATAAACATTTAAAAAACATCTAATTAAATATTTCGTGGAAGGGCAGACTAGATTTTTTTAGTGGTTGAAGACTATAAACCCTAGTTATCACACACAAAAGATAGAATTTTTCGAAGATATGCATTTTCATCATCCAACTTGTAAGACTGTCGTCAAGTACTTTCAGAAAAAAAAATAGCTATTCGAACACACCTTCCCTGTTTTTGTGACTCATTAGATAGGTATTTCACTTGACCCATATATTTTATCTTTTAGTACTGTTATTTTTTTGTGTTATAAAGTCAACCTGTAGCTTTAATATATAAAAATGATAGAATCTGAAGCGAGACGATGTATGAAATATTCTTACTTTGAACGATATCAAGACAAAATACTCAACTCAAACACGCTCTAACATAAAAAGGTGCACTCGATTTTCTCTTTTCGATACAATTGTTACCTATTTTTTGGAATTTTTTCTTCAGTCACATAATGGAAGGGCAGACACGAAAATTACTGAACTAATAGATTGATATCTTTTCCGTCCGTGGTAATTTTTTCAAAAAAATCGGAGGTTATGCATTTTTGTCATCCAACTTGAAAGATACCCATGTCGTCGACTTGATATCTAATTGTTCTGCTTAACTATGTACTAGATAAATAGAAAACTTATGCAAATGGTGTTTTTGAAATAAAACACCTCGTAATTGAGAAGAAAATTGCAGTTTTGTTTGTTTCTATTAACTTTTTAAAAATTTGTCACTATAGTAAACAATACAGTAAACATTTATCGCCTTCTCTAATAGAGAGCTTCGATTCTTTTGTTCTATTTCAACCTGGTTTCCGACTGTTGATATCTATCAGTACCAATACAAAAATAAGGATATATGGTACAATTGCCAATCAGATTACTACCAACTAAAGGCCAAATGACTAAAATATATGCAACAACAGATCATACTAATCAAAGTCTTTTAACAGTGAAATGAGTGACTTGTTGCCACATGGAAACTTACAGTTCTCAAAAATAAATTACAGGATATTTAACATATGAACTTATTTATTTACTTTTTAACTTAATTATCCATCCCTTATTTTTATTAACTATGTATTTGCATTGCATCACAGATCAAATTTATTCGTTCATTGTGTAAATTTGTGTTACTATGTTTCTTGATTGAGTTAAGCCTTCCAATTGATATTTTATAGTGTGTCTTTTTATGTTGTGATGTTATAGGGTTGGTACCATTAAATGTTTAATCCTGCTGCAATGGTTTGCACCTATCCTAAGTCACAAATCTGATGTTCTGTGGTTGTCGTCTGTTTATGTGGTTCATAAGAGTTTCTCGTTTTTATATAGATTAGACCGTTGGTTTTCCAGTTTGAATGGTTTTCCACTAGTATTTTTGGGGCCCTTTATAGTTTGCTGTTCGTAGTTAGCCAAAGCTCCATGTTGAAAGCTGTATAATACCTATAATGGTTAACTTTGATAAATTGTTGCTCATACCACATCTTCCCATATCTATTAGACAAATTAACCAAAGATAATCAAGCTTGTAATGTAGGTAGGAGTGATCATATTTCATTGGGAATATATCATACTCCTATAAATGCACCAAAGTTATATCTTATTTAAAAGAGGGACGAAAGATACCAAAGGGACAGTCAAACTCATAAAGGTTAAACAAAGAAAATTCGGTTATGATTAATAGAATATTCATTTTGTATCACTTGTCAATAATATTTCTATCTTATAAATAGTTATCTTATTGGCATTCGTACCACATCTGTTTGAACTTTACACAGGTTTGATTAGATTTACAACTACCTATGATTAAATGTAGTCAATGAAAAAAGATTAGATCAGACAAAATGAATAAATCAATCTTTGGTGTGACTGTTATCAGTATGTATAATCGATTTTATTGTACCCAGTATAATGTATAACCTTTAGATATGTATTTAACCTGGATCAGGTATATACATGTTCTGATTAACTTCCTGGTCGGACGACATTTTGAAAAACTGTGAAGGAAATGGATTGAAGATGTCATTATAAAGGACTGTTTATACATCAGGAGGTATTGAGTTAATGTGGATATTTGCATTTCACATTTTGAAGAAAAAATCTTTCAAACACTCGATACTGACATTATTTATAATTATTTTTTTTTATTTAATTGTCAGCTCTATTTTAATAAGAACACTTTAGGAAACTAAGGTTTTAAACTCCCTCAGGCAAAGCTGACCTTGGATGAAATTAGTTATAATGTTAAGGTCCTTTGGGGTCACATAGCTTTCAACTGTTTCAGTTCGTATACATCCTTGGCTTTTTGAATATGCAAGATTGAGAGTTCTTATAGACCGATTTTTCTTGTCCCCTGTGTCCATATTTTTTGCTTCCTATATTTCATTTTCCTCATTTTGACCTTTTTTATCTTACTTTTTTTAACACCATGTTAAAAAATAAAATAAGATAAAAAAAAAATACAAATGATAAAAAGAAAATATATGAAATGTCAAAAATAGACAAGAAGAGACAGATTATTCGGTCTAGTATTCTTGAAGAAGGTCATCATGAAAAGTTCTTTGGAAGCATGATATTAATAAAGTGTTGTTTCATATTTTCTTTTATTAATTTTATTTTCATTATATTCCATAAAGCTTTAAAAAATTCTCTCATATCTGAAGAAATTGAAACACAGACTATGTGTTAATATCAACAGCCAAAAGAGACTAAATCCATTCATCAATGGAAATGCAGCAAATTAAAAAAAAAACAATGTTTTTCAAATTTAGTCTCCGAACCTGACATTATCTCTCAATCAAACAAAAATCATAAAATTCTAGGAAGGTTTGACCAAGTTATAAATGTCTTATAAAACTTTAACCCCAAATTATCTTTATGTTAACTGCCAAAAAAAAGGTTGTTTTTACGAAGGGGGAAAACTTTGTATATCGAAACCGGTATGTACAAATTAAGTGCAATAAAATCCTATTGAAAGACAAATATTTCGGTAAAACAAATGACTTTTATCAATATATAGGTATAATGTCATCAACTATTTGTTAAGCAGGCTTTATAATATATGTTTTGTATATTTTAGGTCATGGCGTCCAGTCAACCTATACAATGTGGACCTTGCCAAGAAGGAAAAGTTAAGACTAAAGCTGACATCTGGTGTAACAACTGTGATGAAGGATTATGTTCAACATGTTCTGGTCATCACAAAAGATCTAAGTTGTCACGTCATCACAAAATTATTGATATTAAAATTCATAAACCCTCTACTCATGCTATCAAAACAGTCTGTGACAAACATTATCAACAACTTAATTTGTACTGTACTGGTCATTTAATGCCTTGCTGCGATGAATGCATTTCCACAAGTCATTCAAAATGCACTGGAATAAAAAGTTTAGCTGGTGTGGTGGAGAAAACAAAAATTGAAAAATTGAAAGAATCTTTAGATACAGATATACGTTTCACCTTAGACATCTTGAATAAAATGGTGAAAATCAAATCAGGAAACATCAAAAGAGAAGAACAACAATATGAAAGTATAAAGGAAACAATTGCAATATTTCGAGAGAAAATGAATAACCATTTAGACCATCTGGAGGAGAAACTATGCCACGAAATAGATATCATCTTAAATCAGGAAAAATCAAAAATGTCAAATTTGACAACTGAAATTGAAGAAAAGAAAGGAAAATTAAATAAAATTAAAGATCAACTAAATGCAGTCACAACCAAAAGTTCCAAACTCCACTCATTTCTAGAGGTACATCAGATTGAACAGCAAGTACACCAATGTCAACGATTTGTTGAAGATCTTGAAGATGATGATAGGGCCAAAGAATTAGAGATCAAACTCAAGCATAATGAGGAAATAGATGAGATACTTTGCAAGTTAGAATCATTGGAATCATTAGGAGAAGTTATTGTGGATAAAATCGAAATAGCAGAAGAGAACAGAGGAACAAGTGTAAGGAGAGGAGCACAAGTAGAATCAGGAGAACAATCCAACATAAACGATATGACCATGAACATTGAAACAAAGATAGAGATCAACATAAAGAATATGATCAGTGACATGATTTGTCTGATGGATGGAAGAGTTATTATAAGTCAAAACACTGGTAACGTTAACTTACTTACTCCTGATGGAAAACTTGAGAAACAATTTACAATATCTGGTTTAGCAAGGCGTGTAACACAAATCAATCAGGACACTATTGCCATAACTTATCCTTTTGAGAGAGCCATAAAAATGTTCAATATGGAGAAGGAGACAGTTACTAAAGTAATCAAATTAGACAAAGTATGCTGGGGATTATCATTCTCAAATAATTCTTTTGCTGTAGGTTTGGATAACAATGAAATCCGTATTATAGACTTGGAAGGAAATACACTGAAGTCAATTCCAGTTCAGAGTAAAATCATATTGGATTTCATTGTTTACTATAATGACAGAGTTATCTATAGTGACTATAAAGATAAAGCTGTATACTGTGTTGATGAATCAGTTACACATATCTGGAAATACAAACAGGATTTGTCTTATCCAGCAGGACTTTGTACAGATTCATATGGTAACATTTTTGTTGCAGACCATGTATCAAATAGAATAATAGTTATATCAAAAGATGGAAAGGATAGTAAAGTACTGATTAATGAAAAGGATGGACCGAAGAACCCTTGGTATATTTGTTTTAAATATGATGATTCATCAGGTTTTATTTGTGATTTTGCTGGTAAATATTTAACAAAATACAATTTATCTTCTTGATAAAATATGCACGTAGAAATATATTTACGTGAGAGGAGATCCAAGAAAGCATATAGTTTAAATGAATCTAAAAATGATAATTTTCAAATTTGATTTCTCTGTTTTACAGTTATTTCAAACTAAGATCAATAGCTACAAATAAATAAAATTCTGATTTTTGTTGCTGTTAAAAATATATAGTTGATGTTTTGTCTACTGTCCAAAATTGGTTAGTATACGAATATATTTCAAGAAAATATTCCCCCTTAATTCTGTTAATCATTGCATTTACTGAAACAGGAAAAAATATAAACAACTTTTCATTAGTGTTTCATCATTCTGTTGACACCCCCAAAAGAATACACAAGAAACAGAAGGTTTACTCTCATTTACGCAATATTATCACAGGAGATCTAGAGACATGTTCAGCAAGTCTGCTTATTTGTTTGTGAGGTGGAGAATCAAATTACTAAAACAATTTGAAAATGTTGATGAATTAACATTTTACAAATGGGATAAGGTAGATAATTTTTGACATCAGAAACCTCATGTTTTACCTGAATATCAAAAATGTTTGATTTGAAATATCAGTACTCTGAGCGTTTATATAATTTGTTTAGGTGTGATGTACCAATAAGAAAAAGTAAAAGATAAGATTTGTGGTACATTGCCACAATTAATTCTTATAAATATTTCAATCAAAATATGTATATGCTTAGATACAATTTTTAAATTTGATGTATTCTATCGAAATATAGTTATATATACAGACTGGTTTACTGTGTCGTTTTTTAAAGAAAGAGTACATCCCTGTAAAACAAATTCTGTAGATTATTTGGAAAGCTCATTTGTGATAATATATTAAATTTCTAAAAGAAATCCAGCAAAGGGTTCATAACAGTATGAACAGGTACTTTTGTATATTAAGACAACAGTTGAAATAAAAACTGATAAAATACAAAACTTACAATTTTGTGTGTTTTTGTCCTTGGCAAATATGACTGTTACTATAAACATTATAAGAACAATTATCGTAGGGACTCTAAACTTTAGACTAAAGACTAGTCATTCTAAACCTGAAAAGCTGAAAATAAAGAAATTGTTTATAGTGTGTTAAGCTTATAAGTTCAGTTATACTTTTTAAGCATCTTTTTTATATGTCAATGTATTGGTGCATAAAAAAATACCTTTTTAACTTTTTTGGATTCGAGCGTCACTGATGAGTCTTTTGTAGACGAAACGCACGTCTGGCGTAAATACAAAATTTAATCCTGGTATCTATGATGCGTTTATTACATTCCAAGATTCCTCCATAACAGGCAAGATGACATTTGGAATTTCAATATGTATTCTGTGTCGATAATATGCTTTCATTACATATAAGATTGTAAATCCTTCAAAGAAAACAGAAACCGTTTAAAATAGTGATTTTTTTTTTCAAAATGTCACTTTAAATTAAAACAGGAGTATACTGATAAAAAACAAATTGGTCTTGGTAAAACTATTGTATGTAAAATTTCAAAGAAAATCAACAAAGGTATATATGCCCTTGGCACTAATTGAATTTCATAGTAATGTTTCTAAACTTTTCTTTAAATTTAAGTATTGTACATAACTGTATTATCTTAAAATGTGGGCAAAAGTATTAGGCCCAGTTTGTATTAAAATACAACTCTTAAAATTAAAAATTCGAATATTGCTGAAGCTTTGGTTTTATATAAAAAAATTATAGAGAAATATTTCATCAATTTTAAACCTATTTTAGGGATATTAAACAGAATAACCAACAAAACAGAGCCCATGGTTCTGATACCCTGACATCATACAGGCTCAAATTGTGGTTGTAGTAAACTATTTCAATTGCTTATTTATCTTCATTTTATAGACCCTAAATAGACCTTCGGTTATTAAGCATTTGTTTGTATTTGTTTACCATTGTTAGTATTATTTTTTCAGATACTGTTGTGGTGGTAGATGTGACCCCATGCCAGTGTGTTGGTAATGTCCAAATATTTTGGTAATTTTAGTCCAAATTGTTTTGCTAGTTTGATTCTGAAATGAGTTATTAAAAGAATGATTTGCTCATAGGTTTTTGAAGATATTGTTTCAATAGTAAACATTCTGGACTTCTAAGTGATTTAAAGAAAAAGACACTTTAACAAAGAAACTTAATATTTGAAAGGCTTATCGTGTGCACTTTTGATGACCTTCATAAGTAAACCAATTATAACCTGAAATGCTCATTTTGATTCAAACAGTTTGTAAAATATTATACAAATTATTAACCACCAGTGTTTGGTTAGCTTTGTGGTGCTTAGTCTTTATTGTTCTATGTTTTGTCATGTGTACTAATAACTGTTTGTCTTTTTCTGTTTTAGCCATGGAATTGTCAGTTCATTTTCGATTTAGGAGTTTGAATGTCCCACTGGTATCTTTCGTCCCTAAAATCATTTTCCGTCTTTTATTAATGTTTTATTCAGATGTACTTTCTACAGAAATTCAGTACTGTTCAGACAACTTGCATTCCGTTGAATCTGTTCAGTATATGGTCTAGACGGTTAAGTGACTACTATACCCAAATCCATTTCTTATCTATGATAAATATATCAGCCAATCATATCATATCAGTTATAAAATGCACGTAAATCATTTTTATAACCTGTACAATCAACATCTTATCTAACGTGCTACAGTGTCTGTACAATTTGTTTTTGTATGTTTCCAACCTTTACTGTTTAGTCCTTTTTAGGTATACACCCCGCCATTGTTTAACTGTGATATTGCCATTTTTGTATTCTTGTCTTTCAATATTGCTTATGTTTATATGTAATTTTGTTTTTATAGCGATTAAGATTTTAACACAATGTTGACTGCTGTTCCCTTTTTGTGACACTTTTACATATTATGTCTGTTTGCTTTGCTCAATACAATTGAAATCTATGCGACTGTAAGCTAGCTGTAAATCAGTCTTAATCCAACGTTTTCTAGATGAGGAAATGCTTGTACCAAGTCTGGAATACGACAGCGAGTTCGTTTTTTTTCTTTGATTGTTTTATTCTTATCTTTTTATTTTCGATTCATTTGATGTTTTTGATCTTTTGATTTTGCAATTTAATAAAGAACTTTCGTTTTCAACTTTTTGGAATTCAGTATTTTTGTAATTTTACTTTTTATCGATAGCCTGAACAAGAGTGCACACGCTGAAATGTCTCGCCTTCTTTACTAATCATTGATATTATGCTGATAGTCCTAAGTATAAAGCTAAGCTTTTAAATTACAACTATCACAAAAACAGAACATTAACCAAGATAACTAAACAAAGACCAATGAACCTTAAAAATGAGGTCAAGGTCAGATGAACCATGCCAGCCAGATATGTACAGCTAACAATGCTTCTCTACAACATATATAGCTGACCTACTAATCATTGATATTATGTTGATAGTCCTTATATAAAGCTAAGCTTTTAAATTACAACTATCACAAAAACAGAACATTAACCAAGATAACTAAACAAAGACCAATGAACCTTAAAAATGAGGTCATGGTAAGATGAACCATGCCAGGCAGACATGTACAGCTAACAATGCTTCTCTACAACATTTATAGTTGACCTATTACTTATAGTTTAAGAAAAATAGACCAAAACACAAAAACGTAACACTGCAATGAACCGTGAAAATGAGGTCACGGTCAAATAAAACCTGCGCGACTGACATAAAGATCATAAAATATTTCCATACACCAAATATAGTTGACCTATGGCATATAGAATTAGATAAAAAGACCAAAACTCAAAAACTTAACTATAACCACTGATGACACCTGCCAGTTGGACATGTACACCTTACAGTCCTTCCATACAATGAATATACTAGCCCTATTGCTTATAGTATATGAGATATGGACTTGACCACCTAAACTTAACCTTGTTCACTGATCCATGAAATGAGGTCGAGGTCAAGTGAAAACTGTCTTACAGACATGAGGACCTTGCAAGGTACGCACATATCAAATATAGTTATCCTATTACTTATAATAAGAGAGAATTCAACTTTTTTTTCAAGTGGTCACTGAACCATGAAAATGATGTCAAGGACATTGGACATGTGACTGACGGAAACTTCGTAACATGAGGCATCTATATACAAAGTATGAAGCATCCAGGTCTTCCACCTTCTAAAATATAAAGCTTTTAAGAAGTTAGCTAACGCCGCCGCTGCCAGATCACTATCCCTATGTCGAGCTTTCGGCAACAAAAGTTGCAGGCTCGACAAAAAACTACTGAACGTTAAGTCTGAAAATATAATCTGAACATGACTGAATAATAGATTGTTCGAAATATTTTTGATTGGTTTTAAGATCATAATGATAGTTTAGGACTAAAACTTGAGATCAAAATATTAGTTTGAAGTCATAAGAAACCTCAAATTAAAAAAAAATTAATACATATGTTTTTTTATAACTCAATGGATAGTTTTCATTATAAAACACTTATGTACATATACTTTTTTCTGAAGAAATTTTTTTAATTTATTCATATTTAGAAGAAGTTTACTTTATTCTAATTGATTTCTTCCAGGAAGCAATTCCCCCGACATATTTTCCGTATGCAAAGTGACCTCAGTGTGACTCATCTCGTAAAAGTCCGGTGATCGCAATACGCATGGATGTCCTTAAAATAAACTATTATCTGAATTTACATGTTAAACACGTGCTCAATTATCATGCTTTTTTGTTGATTTTTTGTCGATTGTTGACAAACAGGTGACAATCGTTAAACTTCGGCTTCAAAACAGGAACTTTAATTGCCTGCCATATTTTCACAATAACACTGACCGATTGATAAATTCGTGCACAGAAGACTAAGTTTATGATGTTTGTATGCATTTGTTCAAGAATTGGATGAACATTATTTGTCACCGGTCTCTCGTTTCTTATGACTTTAAAAGGCTACAATTTAGCTTACAGCTCCTTCTTAGACTTAATAAAACGTTTTTTGTCTGAGCAGAAAGTTTATGAACCACGTTATGTTACAGAACGAGATGCTTCGCAAGCTCTAAAACCAGGTTTTATCAACCATTTTCTACATAAGGAAATGCATGTATCAAGTAAGAAATATGACAGATTTTATTTCTATTTGTTTGGTGTATATGAACTTTTGATTTTGCCAGATTATAAAGGACTTTCGGATTTGAATTTCCCTTGAAGTTCGCTATTTCTGTCATTTTTATTCAATTGCTTGTTCTGATGTCAATATACTAGTGCCACATATTATAAGCTAAAGTGTTAAAGATAAAACTCATTGAACCCAAGACCTTTTACATTCTTTTCAAAACTGTGAATGAACAATTTGCAAATAAACTGTTATCACAGAGATATGTCTCGCCTTTTTGAAATTTTGATTATGCAAATACTTTAACATCTTACACAAGTTATGCAACCATTCAAAGTCAATGAACCATGACTGAGTTACAAGGCTAAACAATCTCCATGTAAATAAGATGGGCCAATGCTAATACAACTGCATACCAAATACCATTGTCTTTATTATAAGTCGTTCACAAATCTAAATACCAAAATTAACTTGTAAACTATGTAAAAGTTTCTTAGTCAATAAAGCATGAAGAGGGGGTGGGGCTATATAATCTCAATGGAAACAAAACTTTCAAATTTGCATACCAAATATCATTGATTTAACATTAGCAGTTCATCTTAAACTGATCTAATCACAAACTTATACATGTAAACTAAGATAAGTTTCGAAGTCATTAGACTGTGACTGAAGGGCCGAGGCCAAATATTGTCTATGGAGAGAGATGTTCCAATGCTTAGACAACTGAATACCAATTAACATTGGCCTACCACTAATGGTTTCCCTTGAATTGAACTAATCACAAACTAATACATGATAACAGCATACCTATGTCTTGCTTTTTGACTCCGTCAAGGCGAGACAATAAACAAGAGGCTCTCAAGGGCCTGAATCGCTAAACTTCATTTTTTGGCATTTATCTTTCGTTTAAGAGTTTAAGTGTCCAATTTCATCGCAGTTTATTTTTTTGGTTTAATGTATATTAATAAGTGTTTGAAAATGCAGTTTTGAAGGCCCCTTTAAAGGTGTTGTAGGACTATGACAGCCATCTTGCATGTTAAATCCCATATGCATTTTGAAATGTTGGCAGGTATGCATATCGTTAATCAATTCAAGATTACTTAGAAAAGAGCAAAAATCATATCATTCAACTTAAGTTTGGTTGGAATTGGTTCAGTAGTTTCAAAGGAGAGGATTTTTTAAAGTTAGAAAACATCATAAACAAATTGCGTAAAATTGTCCTTAAAGGGCAATAACTCTTTCGGGGGTCAATTGAAAATTTTGATCATAAAAACTTATTTGTAGATCTTATTTTGCTGAACATATTTGCTGTTTACAGTTTATCTTTATCATTAATACTATTCAAGATAATAACCAAAAACTGCAAAATTTCCATAAAATTACCAATTTAGTGGCAGCAACCCAACAATAGGTTATTAGATTCATCTGAAAATTTCAGGGCTGATAGAACGTTACATCATGAACACGTTTACCCCTGGCAGATTTGCTCTAATTGCTTTGGTTTTTGAGATTGTTAAGAATTGCACATGAGGTATTCCCGCTACCGCTCTCCATGGAAACGACGTCACCGTTGTTGTGACGTTAGCTTTTCAGAGTTCAATACAAGTATCATTGCAAGCAGACGTTCTTATATGCATTTAACTTAGAAGGTAAAATTCGTCAAGTCAACAAATTTATCTTAGTCAAAACTAAATCGTTGAATACACACGCAGAAAGTTTTACTCCACGCATAGAAACTACTCAACCCGTTCATACTATACACTCTTCATATACAGAACACCAGAACAACTCAAATTACCGTTTGTCAGATTTTCGCCCATCCTTTAGTTCAACTAGTGAATACAACAAACTACCCAAGTTGAATCTCCCTACTTTCGATGGAGATATACTTCAATGGCAGTCATTTTGGGACTCATTTGAGACAGCCGTGCATACGAACCCAACCTTAAACAACGTCCAAAAATTCAATTAATTGAAATCGTTACTTCACGATG
Source organism: Mytilus edulis (assembly GCA_019925275.1). NCBI lineage: Eukaryota > Metazoa > Mollusca > Bivalvia > Mytilida > Mytilidae > Mytilus > Mytilus edulis. The sequence goes on along the minus strand of CM034350.1, from coordinate 123,237,567 downwards.
AAGCTCTAAAATCAGTGACAGGTTTTGCGCTCACTAATGCAACCTATGAAAAGGCAATTTCCCTATTACAAGAAAGATATGGTCAGCAACATAAAATTACACAGAGGTATATGCAGGAACTTATTAATATTGCGTCGCCTAGGTACACACTTTTCAACCTCCGACATTTTTATGACAACATTGAAATTTACATAAGAGGTTTAGAATCACTAGGACAAACTGATGATTCATACGGAGCGCTGTTAGTGCCAATAATATTGAACAAACTACCAGGGGAAATTCGAAAAAAACTTGCAAGAGAATTTGGGTCCACAAACATACGCTTAGCAGACTTACGAAAAGGCATATTTAATGAAATAAATATCATGGAAGCCGGTAACTCAACAGACAGTCATGAAAATCTTACCGCTACTGCAACATTTTTGACGAACACAAAACCGCGAAATCGACAATCAAGTCAAAACCACCAAAATAAAAATCACCAAAACACTAACTTGAAATCTAAACAGTGCGATTATTGTCACGAAGCACACGCCTCGGTAAATTGTACCAAAGTAACTGAATATAAAGACCGCATGTCAATAGTAAAAAAAAGACCGCCTATGCTTCAACTGTTTAGGACATCATAACTTGGTTGATTGTAAGTCAAATAAAACATGCAGAAAATGTCATAAGCGTCATCACACGAGTTTATGTAAGGATAATGCACAAATAGATAAAGAAGATAGTGTGAACGTAAGTACCATTCAACACAACGCGAAGGAAACGGACACAATTTTACATTCACAGGCAACCACGAATGTCATGCTCAAAACCGCAATAAATCCTGCAAGTTCAGGACTACAATCTTTAGAAGCCAACATTCTTTTTGATGAAGGTGCACAGAGGTCGTTCATCACAGAAGACTTAGCCGCTAAATTGCAGTTATCAATAACTGGCACAGAAAGTTTAAATTTATCCGGGTTCGGGGACAGTGCAAAAAGTACGAAAATTAGACACTTAAAAACTGCAACTATTGATTTGCTCACAGACGAAGGAAAATTGCCGATCAGAGTATTGATCGTACCGGAAATCTCAGCACCACTCCAAACTTACATCTGCAAAGCTGCTAAATTGTCATATTTATCCGAGATAAAACTCGCACATCCAGTTACCGCGAACGACAATTTCCAAGTCTCAGTACTCGTAGGAGACGACTACTATTGGTCAATTATAGAAAACGATATCATTAGAGGTGAGGGACCTACTGCCGTGAAATCAAAAATAGGTTATTTACTGTCAGGACCACTTCACGGTACACCAAGTTACAATGACCAGCCAACATCTATGATGAATGTAATGACATCAAGAAAGACAGAAGAATGCGACCTGGAGAAGTTTTGGAAGTTAGAAACACTTGGAATTGAACAAATAGATGAGAAGGAAACAGGGAACGAGGAATTAAGAGAAGTATATGAAAAGACATGTATCCGTTACAATGGCAACATATATTTTGCTACATTACCCTGGAAAGAAGAGCATCCACCATTACCAATGAACAAAGAAATAGCCCATCGCAGAACAGAAAACGTAATTAAACGACTGAAGAAGGGACCGCATTTATTACAGAAATACGGAGAAATAATAGGTGAACAAGAAAGAAGAGGATTTATAGAGAAGATAGGAGAAGACACAGCGACTAGTAAAACAGTACACTACATACCGCATCATGCCGTCAAAAAAGAATCGTCGACTACACCTATTAGGATAGTGTTTGACTGTAGCTGTAGAGCAAGACAAGAAACTCCTAGCTTAAATGACTGTTTAATGGATACACCACCTGATCTAAACGAGTTAACAGGTATTTTACTTAGATTTCGATTAAATCAATGGGCAGTTTCAACAGATATTGAAAAAGCGTTTTTGAATGTTGGTTCAGAAGAGAAAGACCGTGATGTAACTAGATTGTTTTTGTTTTCCGATCCTACAGACTCTACAAGTCCGCTCTCAGTTTACCGATTCAAATCCGTCTTATTTGGAGCTACCTGTTCTCCATTTATTTTAAATGCTGTTGTTCAAAAGCACCTAAGTGAAAATACATGTGAATGGACTGATGCTATACAGAAGGATCTTTACGTTGACAACATAATTTCAAGTTTTCCAACCGAAAGCCAATTACTACAATATTTTGACACATCTCGTACCTTATTTGCAAAAGCGGGATTTAATTTACGCTCTTGGGCATCAAACAACAAGACTTTACAAGATCGTGCAACGTCAGAAAATGTACTTGATAATGACAAACCTATCAAAGTATTAGGACTTAGATGGAATACAGACAAGGACACGCTTACTTTCGCAAAACAGGAATACGTCGAAACGGAGGATCATTTGATTACAAAGCGTGAAATTCTTAGACAATCTTCAAAAATTTACGACCCTCTAGGAATTATAAATCCGATAACAGTAAGGAGCAAAATGTTCATGCAGACCCTATGGGAGAAAAAACTGGATTGGGATGAACCGTTATCGCCAGAAACTATAATGGAATGGAAAGAAATTCAACGAGACACACAAGAATGTATAGAGACTGAAATTTCAGGACCGTATTTCCAAGAAAGGAGATCAACAGAAGATATTTCACTACACATATTCACAGATGCAAGTTTAAAGGCGTATGGAGCATGTGCATATGTAGTTTGCGGGAAACAATCTACTCTGATTATGTCTAGAAACAGAGTTGCCCCATTGAAAAACATGACAATTCCGAAACTAGAGCTCATGGCAGCAGTGATAGGGAGTAGATTACTGAAACATTTGAAGTCATATATAAGCTTTTCACAAGCAACACTTTGGAGTGACAGTCAAATTACACTGAGTTGGTTAATGACTAAGAAACAAGTACCGATTTTCGTCAAAAACAGAGTTACGGAAATAAATCAGCTTACGCATGGATTTTCCTGGAGATACTGTCCGACTGATTCAAACCCCGCAGACTTACTTTCAAGAGGTATGACAGCTGTAAGGTTTAAAAATTGTGATCTATGAAAGAAAGGCCCCGGATGGATTGTTGATACTACAAAATGGCCTTAGTGGAAAAAAGAAGCTCTAATATTTACAACTCTAACCAAAGATAACTTATCAACAAACACAAACGATACAGCGACAAGTATTACAGTGGGAATAAATACAATCATGGATATAGATAGGTATGGAGCGTACCAGAAACTTCTACGTGTAACAGCGTATGTATACAGATTTATTTACAACTGTAAAAATGAGAAAAAAACGTAGTGGAAATTTAAATGTAGAAGAAATTCAGATAGCATTCGTTGCTTCGATACAGGATTCACAGCTTCGAAATTACCCGGATGTGTTTCACAGTTTACAACAGAAAACGTCAAAAAATAATCTTGTAAAGCAGTTGAAATTGTACCTGGACGAGAAAAGGTTAAGTACTGTCACTTCTTTACGACAGTTTTACTGGATTCCAGCAATCCGACAATATGTGAAAACAATTATTCACAAATGTGTTACTTGCCGAAAGGTTACAGGAAGACCGTATGCTACTCCGGACCCGCCGCCTCTACCAGCAGACAGACTAAGAGATTCGCCGCCGTTTACTGTAACAGGCATTGAGCATCAAAACTAAAAATGGAGTTGGAGGAAAAGCGTACATTTGCCTATTTACTTGTGCGAATACAAGGGCCGTACACCTAGAAATTGTAGAAGATCTGACAGAAGAGACATTTATTTTAGCGTTTCGCCGATTTACTAGCAGGAAGTCATTACCAAAAATCATGATATCAGATAATGGTACAACCTATGTAGCTTCGGCAAAGAAAAAAGAGTTTCTGACCAAGTCGCCGTTATTAAATGAACAATTAAATTCGTATGGAACAGTATGGAAGTTTATACAGAAACGTGCACCATGGTACGGTGGTTGGTGGGAAAGATTAATAGGTTTGACAAAAAACTGTATTAAAAATGTTTTATAAAATGCATTTGTGAGTTTACGTGTACTTGAAACTATCGTCACAGAAGTGGAAGCTATTCTTAATGATCTTCCGTTGACGTACCTATCATCGGATCCACCGATAATGAACCATTGACACCCTCACATTTACTCTACGGAAGAATTACGATTTTACCGTACACCGGAACTTTAGATGGAAACATTGAAAATTCAAAAAACTTAACACACGCATTAGCTAATAAATTGTTACAGATTCAAAGTCATATCATTGACAATTTCTTGACAAGGTGGAAACGTGAATACCTTACATCACTTAGAGAACAACATCGAATTAAAGGAGTGGACAAACAGAACATTAATATTGGAGAGGTAGTTCTAATACATGATGAAACTTCAAGAACAACTTGGAATGTAGGGATCATCGACAAATTCATTCAAGGACGAGATGGGTTTAGCAGATCAGCTATTTAACGGACAAAAAATGGTCAAACGTCTAGACCTATTAGCAAGTTATATCCTCTAGAACTAACATCTAATGAATACACAGGACCGTGTGATGAAATACTACCCGCCAGACGAGCGAAGACCGATGCAAAGGAAAAGATAAAGATGTGGACCAAATGAGACTATCGTATAATTTTATGGACTGTTAAATGTTCGTGCTTTATTACGGAAATAATTTTATTTTATCCGTGCTCATGATCAAAGACAGTTAAAGCTATTCAAAGTTTTCAGAGACAGTAATTCAAAGTGAAATTTTCATAATTCATTTTCATTTTATTGTAATTAAATTCATTTGCGGGCCCCCAGAATGTTAAGAGTTGCACATGAGGTGTTCCGGCTACCGCTCTCCATGTAAACGACGTCACCGTTGTTGTGACGTTAGCTTTTCAGAGTTCAATACAAGTATCATTGCAAGCAGACGTTCTTATTTACTAAGCCTTAATTTGTGTCCGAAACAACCACTCTACGATAGAGATATATAAGCCAAAAACTGCATTTTAACCCTATGTTCTATTTTTAGCCATGGCGGCCATGTTTTTTGGCGAAACAGCAAATAAAACACAAATTCTATTCCAGATACCATAAGGATCATTCAGCTTAAGTTTGGTTGGAATTGGTTCAGTAGTTTCAAAGGAGAAGATTTTTTTAAAGTTAGAAAACATGATAAACAAATTGAGTAAAATTGTCCTTAAAGGGCAATAACTCTTTCAGTGGTCAATTGACAATTTTTGTCATATAAACTTATTTTTAGATCTTACTTTGCTGAACATATTTGCTGTTTACAGTTTATTTTTATCATTAATACTATTCAAGATAATAACCAACCAGATACTCCGCAGGGCGCAGCTTTATACGACTGCAGTGGTTGAACCCTAAACAGTTGGGGCAAATATGGACACAACATTAAAGCTTGATACAGCTCAGAATAAGGATTGTGATTAAGTAGCTGGCACATCATAGGTTTCTGACACAGAATGAATGTGGTCTAATGAACTTAAAATTTTTTTTTTGCTATTGATCAATACACTATGCTGTTGAATATAATCCCCTCAAAAAAAATATTTGTAGTAAATTTCTTTTTAATATCTGAAATATGAAATGAGAAAAATTTTACATCCCTACCCCCCCCCCCCCTAACCCCCTCCCACATTTTTTTCACCATCTCTGTTTCCTTATTGAAAAAATATTCTCAATTGAAATTTCTAATAGATTTGGCAACAATAACTACTCATTTAAATACATCATAAAATATTAAAAAATAAAATGACATACAGTCATGGTAAAAATTAATATTAATAAACAGTAACTTCTAAAAATAAATTTACAGCTACAAATCTCAAGACAATCATCATTTCTTAATACATAATTTTCAAGCAGTGTAAGAGAGGTAATCAAGTAATCAAACATATATATATAACAGTGTTCTGTAAATTTTAATTGGATTACCTCCCCTTCACTGCTTATAAATTTTCTAAAATGTCTTTTAACCAGAAAAACATTGCTTTCCCCCTTTTTTGTCCATAATTGCTTAAAGGTTTGAACGGTAACCCTCCCCACCCCTCACAACAATCCCTTTGTAGTATGGAAACTTGGGGTATAATTTCAGAGAGATCTATACACTTAAACACAAGTTTTTGACTGAAAACTCAAAAAAAATATTTTTTTTTGGCCCCAAATCAATCCAAACCTTCTACATGTGGTATTAAACATTGTGGTGAAATTTCAGAGCAATTAAAATGCTTATACACAAGTTGAAAGTAGAAAAATGCTTGTTTTGGACCCCTTATGGGCCCCTAATTCCAAAACCGTACGGACCATCAGCCCTAAAATCAATCCAAACCTTCCTTTTGAGGTATTGAACCTTTTGATAGAATTTCATAGAGATCCATTCCCTCAAACTAAAGTTATTGTCCGGACACTAATTGTGTCTTCGGACGACGATGCCGACAACGACATCATACCATTATACAAACGCAAAATTTTTTTGCAGTCGCATAAAAACTGCAAAATTTCCTTAAAATTACCAATTTAGTGGCAGCAACCCAACTATGGGTTATTAGATTCATCTGAAAATTTCAGGGCTGATAGAACATTATCTTATGAACACTTTTGTTTCTATCAGATTTGCTCTAACTGCTTTGGTTTTTGAGATATAAGCCAAAAACTGCATTTTACCCCTATGTTCTATTTTTAGCCATGGTGGCCATGCTTTTTGGAGAAACAGAAAATCAAACACAAACTTTATTCTAGATACCATAAGGATCATTCAGCTTAAGTTTGGTTGGAATTGGTTCAGTAGTTTCAAAGGAGAAGATTTTTTAAAGTTAGAAAACATGATAAACAAATTGCGTAAAATTGTCCTTAAAGGGAAATAACTCTTTCAGTGGTCAATTGACAATTTTGGTCATATAAACTTATTTGTAGATCTTACTTTGCTGAACATATTTACTGTTTAAGTTCATCTTTATCATTAATACTTTTCAAAATAATAACCAAAAAAATTACCAATTTAGTGGCAGCAACCCAACAATAGGTTATTAGATTTATCTGAAAAAATGTTACCTTATGAACACTTTTACTACATGTCAGATTTGCTCTAACTGCTTTGGTTTTAGAGATATAAGCTAAAAACTGCACTTTACCCCTATGTTCTATTTTTAGCCATGGCGGCCATGTTTTTTGACAAAACAGAAAATAAAACACAAACTTTATTCTAGATACCATAAGGATTATTCAGCTTAAGTTCGGTTTGAATTGGTTGTGTATTTTCAGAGGAGAAGATGTTTGAAATAGTTTACACCAGAGGGACAACGAGGAAGGATGACAAAGGACAATGACGAAGACGGATGACAACAGACACCAAGTGATGGCTAAAGCTCACTTTTCCCTCAGAACTGTGAGCTAAAAACATTAATGAGAATATTTCAAATTTTATTGGAAAACAGAACTTACAATACAAATTAGGATATAAGTTCATTGGAAGAATTTGATGATACAAAGCAGGAAAATATAATGAACATGACATAAATGGAACGCTCGCTTCAAGTTACAGCTAAGTTGTTTCATATATTGTACTTTGTGCTTAAAGCAATTAAGTTTGCCTCTTTATAACAAATCACAAGCTTAGTACCATATCAACGGTGTATCATGACAGGAAATAACCATATGGGCAATAGTATAACAGAAAATAACACTGTTGGCTATTACATGACAGGACTTAACACATATTCATGCAACAAATAGTATGACATAGGCTATCACCTTTCAAGTTGACAATTACTAAAGCTCTACGGGTAATACAGTTTGTATATGGCAAAAACTGAATAAAGAAAATTATTTTTAGTAAAATTACAGTTTACATTAGTTACAATTTTATATTGACGTCTTGATTCTTTCAGTTTAAAAAACATTAACATATGTTTTGATTATAAACATACTGGCAGATCACTCTATCACAGATCTATGAAATCTACAGTAATCAAAACTTTTGAATACTCTTTATAGTTTGTAGGTTTTTTTCTAGAAAAGAGAAGATAAATGTTGCTATTTAAGAATCTAAAACAAATCTATAATTTTACAGATTCACACAAAAAAGGTTTTTGAAAATATAACCAAGCATGCTTAGATTCTACAACCTTTAATTTGCTTTACTTGTTCCCATTTTTAAGCATTTGCCAGACATGGCTTCTTCTCAGGGTTGGCAAAGTATTACCCGCCTGGGAATTCCCGGGTGGGAAAACCCGGGTTTTCCCGGGCTGGGCACTACTCCCAGAAATAGGTAATACTGGGCATTACTGGGCAATATGATTTTTTAAGCTTATTTTAACACATAATAGTTAGACTTGGTGTTATTTTATAGTATCACAGCTAAATATATACTTTTTATACAGATAACCATTGAGTAATTTCTAGTAGAATGAAAAATTCAATTTCATTCTGTTCTTCATTTATTCTATATATGTGAGCAGAATACAAGATTTGCACATTTAAGGATACCTTGTTTATATATAATTTCCAAGCATTGTTTCAATAATCCAAACTTTGATAAAAATGCATTTTTTAAGTGAATTGTTATTCTAATTGATATACATTCATATTGCTAAATAAACACCCTAAGGGGTCATGCCATTAACATTTATAGAATTGAAAGGGCTGATTGTTGTTACATAGACAAATCCGTTTTCTAATCTGAATAATTACTTATTAATTAGTGACAGTACATATACATTATTTAAATGTATTTTTTTCTTACTTCTTAATAAGAGTTATACTTATTTGGGAAAAAAAATTTTTTTTGCTTTATATTTACAGTTTGTCCAATCTAGACAAATAAAACAAGTTACATATATCTCAAATATATTACATTTGTGTTTGATCACTGAATACTCTATAAAATTTAGAACCAGTATTTTATATAACTGAGTATTGCCCAGTATTTCCCACAAAAACCCAGTAAAAACCCGGGTTTTCCCAGTATTTCCCACTGGGCTGGGCAACTCATAAAGCCCGGGTTTTTGCCAACCCTGCTTCTTCTGCATATTTGAAGTTTTTAGAGATCATTTTTTCAGAACATTATAAAGTAGATGAAAATAATAATACTAAGAAAGAAAAAAAAAGTTTGAGCATGAAAAGTACTTAACAATTGACTTACATTTGGTTGAGCAAGCATCTCTCTTGGTATCTACTGGTTTATACATGAGAAATTTTAAACGGTATCCCAACTTCTATTTAGGAAACCAAAATATATATCATTTAGATTACTGAAGAGACAGCTGTTTTATATGAGATCAGATCTAATGAATATCATGATTTGATATCATATATTCACATTTATCCTGCTTTACCCTGAAATAAGGTCTATTCCTGGAAGACCTCACTTTAAAATTATTGAATTCTAATATTTTGCATTAACTACAATATCATGGTGGGAATTATATATATCAGATCGGATAAGCACTCTTAGATGTATATTCCATACTTTATACATAATTGCAATTTTTACATAAAAACAAACTATGAAAATACAAGCCAAAACAACCTGAGTATTTAGAACATACACTCGACCTATTGTGAAATTACCTCAAATAAATGGCAATATAACCTATGCTGAAAGCCTGGTCTACACATATGTCTTAACATATGATTCGGAAGTCATTTCTTATGTGCAAGTCACCAACCTTTTCCACAGTTTGCTTTTTTATGGAAATGTTTATTATCAGCTTCAAAAAGCCATATAAATATGTCAGAAATATAAATATTTATATAATTTGAGAAAGTATTTAAGTTAAAAATGATTAATACACTTAACTTTACTCATAGTTGCCTTGTTTTGCTGGTACTTGCAAGTATACTAAATATAATGCATTCTTTGTGTCTAAAACTTTACTGTCTCTTCAATTAAGAAAAGATGACCTGCTTGCAATTAGTCTACTGTCCAAATCATCATACAATTTTTTTTCGAACATAATTTACAAGAATGCTTGACATAAGATAACAAATGCTTGACTTATAAAAAATGTTTGGCACACAATAACAAATGTTTGTCAAATGTGAGAAATGCTTGACAAATAGATACAAACACTTTTAAAAATCCACGAGCACATAACTTAACGCAGGGGACTAAACTATTTTAACAAGTAGCAATCCAAACAATGATCCCAATGCTAAACCGACTGTCATACAAACTGACATTGTGGCTCCTGTAAACTCTGCATACTGAGGAAATACCTTCCTAAAAATAGAAAATAACAACATATCATGATACTCTAAATGCTATGGGTATACCTTTCTAAAAATAGAAATATACAACATATTATAATAACCTCTGAATGCTGAGGGAATATTTTATTAAAAGTAGAAAATACAACATATTACTATGACCTTTTCCTACTGAGGGCATAGAAAATTAGAAAAAAAATTGAACATTGATGTATTATAACATTGCCAGGAAAGTAATAGGAGTGTAAGGGGAGTATGTTTTCATGATGTGGTGAGTGCCTGGAAAAGCCTTGTGACCAAGTGATTGGAATGTATTATGACCAAGTTACAAATACTTACTAGGCACATTACACTACATATTTGGCCCTGACAAGATACAAAGCAGAAAAGCCAATTTGATAATTCATTATTTCATACCCAGAGCATCTTGTGATCGAGTGAATGGATATTAGTATCAAGTATACTTACTTGAGACCATATGTTACATGTAGTGCTTTATAATAAAAGAAATAAAGAAGAGATTATACTATCATGTAATGAGACAGTGGAGAGAGGGTTGACTGTCTGGTACAGAAGATATACTGTAAACCATTTAGTTTTTAGTTTTCACTGTCTTTTGGTTTTTGTTGCACTTCATTGTGCTATTGTATCATTGTTTTCCTCTTATAGTTCAGGGTTTCCGCTGGCGGTCGCCATTTTCGCAATTTGCGAAAAAATAATAATTGTGGCGATAAAAATTCGTCATTTGCGAAAAATTTGGCGAAAGAAATAAATATAACGATTTATTTTCCTCCATCTTGTTTATTTACTTTTTTTTCGAGTTTCTGGGACTTTACCCGATTAGACAATACTCGGAATTCACCTTGACCTCATTAAGATTTGGACAGAAAATCGATAATCAGCTGATTGCATTTTATAGCTTCCGACAACAAAGGACTAATTAACATGATTAATAAAGGTGTTGATTGAATTGTTTGACAAAATGATATGGTTAAATGGCTTCCGCTAAATGTCACATAGTCTTTTACAGAATTTATTTACCACTTTGCGACGCACATGTTTGAAGCAAATTTTTTACGTGTCATCTCCTTTTAAAGATAGTTTAGAAAAGAAAGCTGTTGTTGTGACGAAAAATGTTCGAAAGCAAGAAAAATCTCCGATTTAAAACTAATTATCCTTTGACTTTAATATAGGTAATTGATTAGGGAGACTACTTTAAAGTCTTTTGAGTGACACACGTGTTTCAAGCTAAGTTTTACGTCTCAACTTTTTCATTTACGATGGTCAAGAAAAGAAAAACTGTCGTTATGAAGAAATCTATACAAAAGGTTGGGAACAACCCCTCGAATGAGAGTAACCCTTCAATGTAATGACTACACATGAAATGAGTGATCAATTTCATGTGATAAAAGCTTTTGTTTTGTTGTAAAAACACTTCTTAGTACAAAAGAGCACATCAGTATTTTTCTTTTAAAGAAACTTTCCCTACGACTTTTACTGGTATTATATGATAAAAACATGTCCATTAATTTTGTTATATTCCAGGACTTATATCTTCTTTATTATTAAAAATTTTAGTGGCCCCCTCATTTAGAAAAGTTGTTTAAAATACAATGAATTTTTTTCCCTTATAAGTTAAAAAAAAATCTGTTTTAAAGTAAATATTTAGTGTTTATTCATTATAAAATGTAGACTCTAAAATAAGTATGAGAGAATAATCATAGATACAATGGGGCAAAATCATCTTATTTAAGGGAGAGGGGGGGGGGGGGTAGAAAAATAGGTAAATTTTAAACGAAAAATATATTTATGTTACTTGGCGAAAAAAATAATAAAGTGGCGAAAAAAATATTGTTTTGGCGAAAGAGGTGGCGAAAAAAATAATGGACCCAGGGGAAACCCTGTATAGTTGATGTGCTTCCCTCGGTTTTAGTTTATAACCTAGATTTTTTTCTCTCAATCAATTTATCCCTTTTAAGGGAGTAGACCTTGGTTCAGGGAGATAACTCTTTAAATCAATTATGCGTTTGTTAAAGTCAAGTTTTGTCAATGAATTTTAAGCATTTACCTGAAACAGATTGGAAATAGTCTATGTATCCTAGAAGCTTAGAACATATTTATGAAAATGGCTGACACAAACGTACTGATGATTTTAAGAGTTATTTCCCTTAACCTAGGTCTAACTCCTTAAACAGCGATATGTTGCCATTTATATATTTACGTTATTTATTGATGCAGCTTTTAAAATTAGAAAAAGAAAAAACAAAATATAGGATATTAGCAAATAGGACAAACTAACATCAACAAAATTTTAAAAATCACCAAAATAAATGACGGCAAAAAGAGAAATCAAAATAAATAGTTGGGTACTTACTTAAGGAACATACATTACATACAATATAATAAAATAAAATAGATGTAAAAAATATGACCAGTTTGGTGAAAGGTAAAATAAAAAAATACATAACTCCCTGGAAAATTCTAACCAAAAAGTCCCTACACAAAGGACAAAATCAAAAGCATAAACACATCAAACAAATGGGTAACAACTGCCATACCATACATGCATTTTCAAATGTAGAAAATGGTGGATTAAACCTCGTTTCATAGCCAGCCAAACCTCTCACTTGTTTGACAGTCACAAAAAAAAATTCTATTGTATACTTACTTTGGACCATACATTACACACAGTGTACTTAAATAACCATTAGAAATGCCCAGCAGTATGATGAACACAAGTGGATACATGTCGCTATTGAACACAAGTGTTGTATTATGTCTCGGCATTACATTGCAGAACATCAACAGTGGTATAAATACAAAACGTAGAACAGACAATGTTAACATCAACTTAGTCTGGTTTGGCCGAGGCTGAAAGTAAATACATAATTCATGAAATATGTATATTAAATTTGTTCCATACAATGTGGTTCTGATTTACTGAATATCAATTGAAAATCATTTAAAGCAAAATCAATGCCTTTTTCCCCCTACTAATCAGTATATTTATAACTGTGCCAATTTTGAAGATTGTATTTTGTTGATGTATTACATACTTGATTTTTGTGATTTGTTATCTCTGTACAAGGACACAGGACATTTTAGTGAAAAATTCTAAACTGCTAGGGACATTTTAGTGCTGACATAAACTAAAGTTGGCATTGAGCATACAGAAAATGTATACGTCTTTGAACAATTGAATTTGTGATTAACTTCCACCTACAATATTAATAAAATTGGTATCCCACAAGTAATAATGAATCACAGTATTTGCCACTGTTGGAAAGCAGCAGTGAGTCACAACTGTACAAAATATTTGAGGATCTAATACTGTAAACCAACTTATTTTCGCTATGGATTTATTTTCGTGACTTTCGCGATTAAAAAAATAACACGAATATAAAATGTCTCAAATATGTTAAACTTGAATCTTTCCTTATTAAACTTCATCAAGTAAATTAGAAAATTGCAAAATTAAATAGTCACGAAGTAGACTAGAAAGGGTTAAACGCGAAATAAAGTATCCGCGTAAATAAGTTGGTTTACAGAATTACTTACAAAATGAACAATTCCAGTAAAAGATCTTCCTGTCCAATCTCCAACATTGTATAACAGGAAACAGATTACAGGAGTGAAATATTTTACTGAAAATAAGAAAAATAAAATTCCATTTAGTTTAATATACAATACAGTCAAATCTGCAATCAAGGTCAAAGGCTTTACTGTTTCCACTGTTATAATGGTAAAGCATATTTAACCAAATTTCAAAGGTATCCACTCTTATAGGTCAGTTATTTCTGGTTTAAGGAATGACCTTTAACCATTATACATGTTTAACGGCAAAGTGTTATTTTGAGTTATTACAATAGTTGCAACAAATTACCGTGATTCCCATTGAAAAAGAAACCAATTGTTTTGATTAACTCAATAGTTTCACTCCTCATACATTGATAGGTGTTGTCAAGACGTTGTTGATGATGTTGCATCATAACAAACTTTAAATGCATGTCAATGCAATTAAAAGAATAACTAATTGTAGAACTAAAATATCACCAGATGCTCCGCAGGGCGTAGCTTTATACGACCGCAGAGGTTGAACCCTGAACGGTTGGGGCAAGTATGGACACAACATTCAAGCTGGATTCAGCTCTAAATTTGGATTGTGATTAAATAGTTGACACAGCATAGGTTTCTGACACAGAAAGAATGTGTTCTAATGAACTTAAAATTTTTGTTTTCTCTTAGAGCAATTCACTATGCTGTTGAATCTTAATCCTCTCAAAAAAATGTTTGAAGAAATTTTCTTTTTTATTTATGAAATTTCAAATGAAAAAAATTGAACCCAATTTTTTTAATCACATCCCCCTTTCCCTTATTCCAAAACTAATCTCAATTAAAATTTCTAATGGAGTTTGCAACAATAACTACTCATTTAAATACATCATAAAATATTAAGATGTAAAAAAACTGCTTGTTATCACTGAATGGTAAAGATTATTTTAATTTATCAGTTGGTAGTAAAAAGTGAATATACATTGTATATTGTATATAACAAAGATTTAAGTTGATTCTGGACAAAGAAAGATAACTCCAATTAAAAAAAAATCTTGCTATTGCACAATATTTTGCAATTAGATATTTCTTGCTTACTATTCTGGACAAAGAAAGATAACTCTAATTAAAAAAAAATTTGCTATTTCACAATATTGTGCAATTAGATATTTCTTGCCATTGCGCAATACTGTGCAATTGAAAAGACTTGCTATTGCACAATACTTAATATAATAATTTTAGATCCTGATTTGGACCAACTTGAAAACTGGGCCCATAATAAAAAATCTAAGTACATTTTTGGATTCAGCATATCAAAGAACCCCAAGATTTCAATTTTTGTTAAAATCAGACTAAGTTTAATTTTGGACCCTTTGGACTTAAGTCTAGACCAATTTGAAAACAGGACCAAAAATGAAGAATCTACATACACAGTTAGATTTGGTATATCAAATAACCCCATTTATTCAATTTTTGATGAAATCAAACAAAGTTTAATTTTGGACCCCGATTTGGACCAACTTGAAAACTGGGCCAATAATCAAGAATCTAAGTACATTTTTAGATTCAGCATATCAAAGAACCTAACTGATTCATTTTTTGTCAAAATCAAACTAAGTTTAATTTTGGACCCTTTGGACCTTAATGTAGACCAATTTGAAAAACGGGACCAAAAGTTAAGAATCTACATACACAGTCATGACAGTTAGATTGGGCATATGAAAGAACCCCAATTATTCAATTTTGATGAAATCAAACAAAGTTTAATTTTGGACCCTTTTGGGCCCCTTATTCTGTTGGGACCAAAACTCCAAAAATCAATACCAACCTTCCTTATATGGTCATAAACCTTGTGTTTAAATTTCATAGATTTCTATTTACTTATACTAACGTTATGGTGCGAAAACCAAGAAAAATGCTTATTTGGGTCCCTTTTTGGCCCCTAATTCCTAAACTGTTGGGACCTAAACTCCCAAAATCAATATCAACCTTCCTTTTGTAGTCATTAACATTGTGTTTAAATTTCATTTCATTGATTTCTATTTACTTAAACTAAAGTTATAGTGCGAAAACCAAGAAAATGCTTATTAGGGCCCTTTTTTGGCCCCTAATTCCTAAACTGTTGAAACCAAAACTCCCAAAATCAATCCCAACCGTTCTTTTGTGGTCATAAACCTTGTGTTTAAATTTCATAGATTTTTATAAACTTAAACTAAAGTTATAGTGCGAAAACCAAGAAAATGCTTATTTGGGCCCTTTTTGGCCCCTAATTCCTAAAATGTTGGGACCAAAACTCCCAAAATCAATACCAACCTTCCTTTTGTGGTCATAAACCTTGTGTTAAAATTTCATAGATTTCCATTCACTTTTACTAAAGTTAGAGTGCGAAAACTAAAAGTATTCGGACGACGACGACGCCAACGTGATAGCAATATACGACGAAAAATTTTTCAAATTTTGCGGTCGTATAAAAAATATTCAACTTATTACCGATAAACATTGATAATTACTGTGCATATCCAGTGACCTTTGGGGTATCACATTAGCAATGGCTCAAACAGTTTACCAAATTGCAGTTAGATTTCTTCTCCAACTAACTGATCAACTGGTAATTTATTTTAGCAGATTGCTCAAGTGAAATGTTAGTATGAAGTGAGTGCTGTAAAATCAAAAGTAATACTTACCATCCAGATCCAGTTAGTTTATATCTGATCATATCTTTGTCATTCCTTTCAAACACAATAATGACTTACTATAGTATGAGTCACTGATTCACTGAATAAGAAGGTCTAATATTGACAAGGAAACTTCTATCATAAATAGATTTTATAAATAAATAGTTCAAAACATTGTTTTGTAAGTCTATAATTTATAGCTCCGTTTTTGAACAACAAGTTAGTGCATAATTGTAATTTGGATTTTTTTTCTAAAGCAATTACTTTTCTGCTATTATTAAAGGGAAAAAATTTACATTACTGAAAATCAGCAAAATTTTGTCACAATTTTTGTCTGACAATATCAACTTTCCTCATTTAATTTGTTTTTAACATTTTTTTTATGATTATTAAAATTTTGAAAAAAGTGTTAAAAACCTATTATTGAACACATTCAAAGTTCTATAAATCATACAAATTACCCTGTAAATCAAGAAAGTATCACCAGTCCAGTAATCAGTAATTTTATTTTGACATGAGTTTTTATTGATATGGTAAAATTATAGATTAACAGCTATTTTGCAAAACTTTGCATTGTTCACAGTACTAAGGATTATCTACCATGGAGCACAAGATAACTTATAAGCAGTATTTGGCAAAACCTTTGTAATTTGTGTCCTAAATTTTTTGTTTATCCAAGACATATTGATGATTTTTTTTGTAGGCAAAATCATAAGCCTGGTATCATTGATTAATTTTTTAGTGAACAATAACTCAATAAAAATTATTTCCCTTTAATTCCAGCAGATCAGTAATTTGTATAGAAAATATTATACGAATCATAATTACACAATATCTTTGTCTTAAATAGAAGACAAAGCTATAAAAATATACATCTACATAACAATGGTTTGAACTATTTATTTATAAAATCTATTTATGATAGAAGTTTTCATGTCAAAATTATACCTTTTTATTCAGTGACTCATATTAAGTTAGTCATTTTTTTGTTTGAAAAGAATGACAAAGATATCAACTAACTGGAAGTGGATGGTAAGTAATACTTTTGATTTCACAACACTTACTTCATACTAACATTTCACTTGAGCAATCTGCTAAAATAGTTTACCAGTTGATCAGTTTGTGGGAGAAGAAATCAAACTGCAATTTGGTAAACTGTTTTAGCCATTGCTATTGTGATACCCCAAAGGTCACTGGATAAGCACTGTAACAAATGTGCCAATTAATATGTTGTTTAGTCACTTGGTGAATATAATTTTTTATTTTTGAATTCATCAATAAGTTATTTTTTAATTATCATTGCCCCTTTAATAACATGTATTTGGTAAAGTCTGAAATTCAAAATGGGAACATACTTTTCTAATTTCATTTTTGTGATACATGTATGAGAACTAAATTTCAGACGTTTTGGGCTCTTCGTTTCTTCAGTTTATTTTTTAATAGCCGTATTATAATATTTTCTTCCTTATAAACAGAAAATAATCAGATGTACTGAGAGCTATTTTGGACTTATCACATATATATATTAAGAAGTGTTGATGCAGTAGCTAAGCAACATATAATTAAAAAATACCCAGCAGGTTCATGACATTTAAACAACATAAGTTTTCAGGAGTGAACATAACAATAAATAATGACATACATCTCCAGTCCCCACTATCACATGACTGTATACTGGATGCCAGGGCAGGAAAACAGGCTAGTGTCACTAGAAATACCAAACATACACTAACTCCCTCTGACCAAATCTTAAAACGAAGAACAAATGTCACATCTATGCAAGAAAGTTTACATAGTTCTACATTTTTGTTTTTTTGTTTAAGTATAACTTGATTTGGTATCAAAAGTGTACTTGAAAATATTGTATAGCTCGTACTTTATATATATGCATGTGATACAGTCAAGAAGAATTTTTAGAAACTAATAT
This sequence comes from Mytilus edulis, assembly GCA_019925275.1. Lineage (NCBI taxonomy): Eukaryota > Metazoa > Mollusca > Bivalvia > Mytilida > Mytilidae > Mytilus > Mytilus edulis. Next base: position 123,219,236 of record CM034350.1, on the reverse strand, counting down.
TAATTCAGTGCAATAATTTAAAAATTGTCAAGAAAAAAGTCTTGCTGTTTTTCTGAAGCAAATAAAATTTATCTTGTAAAAAAAATCTTTGTGATTTAGCAATTAAGGTTGCATTTAAACTAGAATTTTAAAAAATCTTCTTACCTTTTTAAACACATCATGGTGATAAGAGAACGGCTTTAATTCTACACTCTCACTAATGACATCATCTTTAATAAGAGGCTCTTTCTCATTTTCGTCTTCATAACTATATGAATTATTTACAGATTTGTCACCTCCAACTGTCACAGTTTCAGCAGTTTTATTTGCTGAAAACAATATTAGAAAAGATCTCATCTTATTATACTCTAATTCATACAAGTAAATTCCCTTATGGCCATATATAATTAAAATGCCAGTTATTTTTTACAACTGTAAATTCAGAATTATTTGCCATGATTTTGCAAGAAAAAAACTGTATCTTAAATTTTAAAGAGAGTGTTTTACATTCTGACAGCATCAGAAGTTCTGTATATAGCATTAACTGATCTCGCATGTTTTTCCCTTGTTGAATAATTGAATCATAGCTACATTTAGGTCATTTCTGAACACTTTCTCAAAGTCAAATTTAAATCAGTATCAGATTTGCTAATCTAGTTTTCTCATACTAAATCATATGAACTTTTAGCCATATGTAACCTAAGAGCTATCATTAGGATCTAAAGTATGCTAATGTTTATTTTATTTGATATATCTTTATTGTATAAAGAAGCCTCCATGGCCGAATGGTCTAAGTAGTTACTATTGTAATCACTAGCCAGTCAACACTGGGGTTGTGAGTTTGAGCCCCGTTCATTGGGGTGAGCTCGACTCCAATCTTAATTGACTAGGTTTGTCAGTTTTCCTATTGGTTTTCTCAGGCAATAAAAAATGGCCACCACGAAAAAGCCTAAATGCGGTGCTTAAAAGTGGCGTTAAAACACCAAAAATAAAAAAATAAAATTTATTGAATAAAATTAAATGATGCTTTAGCACTTAATAAACAGATCTGTTGTTTCACAATTAGATCAAATATGGCATGAGAAATCTTTTGAAAACCAGGTCTGCATTTCAAACTTTGATACTTTATAAACAGTGGTATTTTTTATGACCTTCAAGGAAACCATAGACATAGCCTTATCGTCATTCAAATTTTGGAGTAGGATTATCCATCTCAGACTGAGAAATCAACCAATCAAATAGGGATATTTGTCATAAATGTGTGCTTAGTACTCATTTAAATTGTTTTCTTTAGTACAGTATAGTATTAAAAAAATCATGGTTGTAAGCCCTGGTACCAAATTAGTATAATGAGTACATTTTTTTGTACTTTTTAGATACTGAGTAAAGTTTTAAGACTGCAAAATCTGGTATATAGATTTAATTACCCCCCAAAAAAAGATATAACATTTTTTTTATCATTATAACAGTATTGGTAACTTATAGGTTAACTATTATATCTTTTCTATTTTAATAAACACTTTTAAGTAATATTTTTTTTCAAAACTACCATAACTTTGTAAACACAAACCTTGTTTATTTAAATAATATCTTGAAAATTCCTGAAAAAATAAGACAACAAGTTATTAGGTTTTTCAATTTTCATTCATAGGATACTCATTTGTAAAACTTTGGAAAGAAGATGAAGAGCAAGAATGGTTGAGCTTTTCTTCAGTTTCTTAAAATAAAAAGTAATTTCCAAACCTTCAGACATTTATTAGGGGCCTTCTATAGTTATTTATGTGTTATTTGTTATTTATTTGACTCATTGTTGAAGGAAGTATTTTGACCTATATTATTTTATATAACTTTCAGGTTATACAGTTCAGCATGATTATTCTGGGAATTGAAACATGTTAATCTAATCAAATTACTGCATCAATCCATAAAGGGTTGTTATTTTACACACATTTTGTGTTTTTTCATCATAGCTAAATCCCACATATCTGAGATATCAACATAAGGGTTTCTATAGTATTGTAGATTTACAATGGGAAACAATTGTACCCCTCTTCTTAACGACTTGTTCCTTTATCATTATGAGGCTGACTTCATACAGGAATTAAGAAAAAAATAAGAAGTTAGCAATATCCTTCAATTTTATTTTCCGCTCATTAAATAATTAAAGATTTGGTGACTATGTTGAACGCATCTATGCCATTGAACTAGAGATGAAAGATACAACAGATACATGTACAGTTAAGTCTGTCTCATACCGGTATCTTGACTCACATCTAGAAATTGACAATGAGGGTAGGTTGAAAACAAAACTTTACGACGAAAGAGATGACTTCAGCTTCCCAATTGTGAACTTCCACTTCTATGTAGCAACATTCCAGCAGCACCTGCATACAGAGTATATATCTCCCGATTGATACAAATATTACTGAGCTTGTATTTTCTATCATGATTTCCTTGATAGAGGGTTGCTGCTCACAAGGAAGCTATTAAACCAAGAGTTCTAAATGGTGCAGCTGAAATCATCCCTCCGTAAATTTTTACGTAAGGCATCACAAGTTAGTTGACAGTTATAAAATAACCGTTTCACTGATGATATCACATATATGTTCTTTATGTCTTAACTACAATCGTCTTCCCTTTTCACGAATGAGACCTACTGAATTCGACTATTTACCGGGTTTTAATAACATGAGTAACATGATGGGTGCCACATGTGGAGCAGGATCTGTTTACCCTTCCAGAATTGAGATCACCCTGACTTTTTGGTGCGGGTTGTGTCGCTTAGTCTTTAGTTTTCTATGTTGTGTACTGTGTACTTTTGTTTGTTTGTTTGTCTTTTTCTTTGTTGGCCATAGTGTCGTCAGTTTATTTTCTATGAGTTTGACTGTCCCTCTGGTATCAAATAATCTTTCACCCCTATTCTTTTACAAAGAGTTGCTCCACTGATTTCAATAATAAAATGTTTTCAACAGGATTTTTAAAAGAATATTTTTTTATTAAACTTACATTACTATAAAGAGATAAATATCCTAGCAATGTTATTAGAGTCCATCCTGTTGCTATTAAAAAGAAGATAAAAGCACTTTCAGATACGTCAGTCCCTACAGCTATCGTTACTATATTGGCTACAGCAGCAAATATACCTCCTACTGCCTGAAATATAAATAATATAAATATAAATTGTTATTTATTTTATACTTCTTAATAATTACAAATAAATGTTATATATCTAATAAAATAATTCATCCTTGGTGATAATAAATGTGGAATGTGTCCATAGGGGCACAGATGATGCCCAGCTAGCATATAACATAATAAAGGGTCATAACTCAAGAACTTGCATTTCATGTTTTGTTGTTTTCCACTCATAGTTGATGTGTTTCCCTTGGTCTTAGTTTGTTACCCGGGTTTGTGCTTTTGAACAGCGGATACTTCTGTTGCCTTTATTTGC